>LNAC01001232.1:170463-217616 GCA_002007465.1 Ailurus styani | reverse complement strand
CTCTCTCTCTCTCTCTCTCTCTCTCTCTCTCTGTCAAATAAATAAATAAAATCTTTAAAAAAAAAAAAGAAAAAAGAAAGTGTGAAAGCCGCACCCACAGACACACGGAAACACACAAACACATACACTGAGTCAAAGAAACACATACGCACCGACACACAAAGACCCAGATACAGAGACACGCTGACAAAAGAGACACGCAGAGACACACAGATCCTCACAGAGATGCAGAGACACACATGCAAAGACACAGAGACACACACAGACACAAAGACTCATGGCCCCGCTCCCCCATCTGCGTCCCCAGCTTGGTCACCCCCTGGCCATCCTAGCACATTCTCTCCATGTCTGCTGTGTCCAATCAGTCACTCAGCCCTGATGACTATGCTTGAACGCATTCTCTCCTCAGCTCCCCAACTGCACAGACACCCCTTTCGGGCCTCTTCTAACAACACACTTTGTGTCGCCTGCGGCAGCTCCTCACCACCCTAAGGACTGACAAGAAACAAGGCGCTCCCCACCTGCTGACGTGTTCGGCATCCCCCCATGTTTTCTTTGAACACCCGTGTCCACCTGTACTTCTATTCCAGAAATACAGAATCCATTGGTTAAAGGGGAAAGACAAAGACAAAGATAGTTGCTGTTGTCCAGAATCCGGGGGTGGTGTCGCTGGTTGAGGCTGGGCTAAAGGAAAAGCGGTGGTCAGGATGACACCCCCGTTTCTGACCTGAGCCACTGCACAGGGAAGAGCACCATGTATGCAGACAGTCACCAGCGATGGGAAGCAGGGATTCGGGGGTCGCCGACCTGGGGTCAGCACGATGGGGGCAGAAATCATGAGCAAGCCTTTTGTAGTAGGAGGTGACCCTTAAGGCTGAGTGACAGAACTGAAGGTCCGGCTACCCCCCACCCTTGTGGAAAATCTCAGGGGATCTGGTTTGTGGGAGAGGGAGGGAGAGAGAGGGAGAAAGGAGGACAGAGAAAAAGACCGCTTCCTAACGTATCAGAAGACACACGCTCAGTCATCCCAACCGTTCACACGCAGAGCTGCCACACGTGCCTGGCTGTCTGTGGAACATGGTGATGCACAAACTAGCTGAGGCGACAGGCAGGAAATGTTGAGGCCAGATGAGGACGTATCTTCTGCTAGGAAACCCCACAACACCTTTCCAAAATGCTGCTTCCGCGATAGGAAAGGTTAAGGACAGTCGAAAATTCCTGAAGACAATGAGAATGACTGAAAGCTAAAAAAGGACAGCATATATTCCTATATCTTGTGTAGGACTTTTGACTTTATTATAAAGAGCTTTCCCTTGGGGCGCCTGGGTGGCTCAGTCGAGTGAGCAGCCAGCTCTTGATTTTGGTTCAGGTCACAATCTCAGGGTTGTGGGATCGAGTCATGTGTCCGGTTCAGTGCTCTGGGGAAGTCTCCTTCTGCATTCTCTGTCTCCTTTTGCCTCTGCCCCTCCTCGCCCATTCTCCCTCCCTCTCTCTCAAATGAATAAATATATCTTTAATAAAAAGTGGGGGGGGGGTTCCCATGCATCAGATACTTGAACCTCAGAAGAATTCTGAATTAGGGGTCACTGTGGAGGGAAAGCTACCCAAAGGCACACCTGGAGCCTCTAAGGAACAAACATCTTCTATCTGGGCTTTGGGAACCGAACAAAATGGCTGTAGCACATGACACTTCCACTTTTGATTCTGGGATTCCCTAATCCCGACTGACACTCTAATTGTCAGGTTCTGGCATGTCACAGGAGGTGTGGAGAACACCCAGGACGGGGCCTCGCTCCCGGACAGCAGCCAGGGACAGCCGTGAGGAAGGACAGTCACTGCATTCCCTCTGAATATATTTTTAACATTTGAACAAGGCAGGCACTTTCACAAATGAAACAATTTGGGAAAGAAGAGGGGGAATTTTCATTTACCTTTCATCTCCAGAGGATGGTCTCCATCCCAGCCCCAAGATTAGGATTTGACATTGACATTCTGCCTTTCGTAGAAATGCCTGTATCAGCTGACTGACAGCATGGACTCGAGCAAAATATCCTGAGAGAAACAGAGGCAAGGTATCACTCAGTGAGGTCAGAAATCATCCCTGCAGAGCCAAACCCAGGAGAAGAGCAAATGAGGAGTCCTCTTTGGGGACAGTGATTTATCTGTGGACTTCATGGGAGAAGTAGTGACTTTCACATTCTCTTCCTATTTTTTTTTTAATTTAAAGCAGCTGGAACCAAGGTAAGTACAATCTATTTAATGATTTAATGGTGGAATTAAAGATCTTAGAAATAAAATGCCCCTTGGGGCACCTGGGTGGCTCAGTTGGTTAAGCATCTGCTTTTGGCTCAGGTCAGGATCCCAGGATCCTGGGATCAAGCGCCACATCGGGCTCCCTGCTCAGCTCAGAACCTGCTTTTCCCTCTCCCTCTGCCCCTCCCACTCATGCTCTCCCTCTCCATTAAGTAAAAAAAAAAAATCTTTAAAAGTTAAAATAAAATGTCCTATTATTTTACGAAGGAAAGACAAGTGCTTTACATCAAAACATCAGATCTAAACGTGCCCCTTCAAAGTAGGCTTTTTCCTGGCCAGGTACAAAGTACTTAGAACTCTGCTAACACTCAAAATGCGAGATCACGACGAAACAATATTTTGCGGGGAGAAAATGGGGCAGATAAATGTCAAAGTAAAATAAAATAAATAAAAATAAAATAACATAACATAACATAAAATAACAAAATTAATTAAAATAACAAAAAAAATAAAATAAAAAAATAAAGCTGTATTTTTACCATATTCCCTTCTTCTGCATCCCGTGTGGGTAAAAGCCTCTATGTTTATAAATTGGCCTCACAGACCATCTGTGGGAGAGGAAGGCACAAGCAAACATGGCCAAGAAAATGGACTTGTTCAGCACCAAGGTGGGGAGCTTGAGTAAAAGACATGGGAAATAAAAGAAGGGAAAAGGAAGATAAACATCTGTGTTCTAAAGCCCTGTTGCTTATAGTATAACCATTCTAAGAACAAAATCTGAGTAGCATTTAGAAACACACTGCAATGGGATATATGTGGTCTAGGTCTAGTGATTCTCCTAATAAATAATTTGAGCTTGGATTTTACAGGTGCATTTTATGTTTCTAGGAAATCATTTTTAATGTATGTTTATAGAATATCGTCCACAACAGACTGGATATTGAAACAACAACCTTAAAGGTGCTCACCACATGCTTTTAGGGAATCACTCTCCTAGTGGGCTGCAGTCTGGAGATGCCAGCCCAGGAAGAGGAAGAAGGCAGGCAGGCCGCTGACATGCTGCCTGGGGCACCCAGCTCCTGTAGCACTGGTTAGGAAAGCTGCCTCAGGAGCCCAGCAGGAATGCTTCAGGCCTCTTAGGCGGGCCTAGCCCCCATCTTCCTAAAGCCTGGGTTCACCCTCAGCTCAAGGTCCATGCCCTTATTGTCAGGGACCACCACTTTAAACTTTCTTTGCATTTCTTACAGAATCCACCCATATGCTCCATCTTGAGGGCCAGGAGTCCCTGCATGCCCAATGACTGTGGGCATTTGGATAACTGCTCAGTCTGGTTGACACTGAGTCACCCTCCTGTCTCAGATCCTTTCACTGCCTTCATAGAAAGGACTTGCAGAGCCTAATAGTGTTACTAACACTTTAATAAGCTCAAAAACGGAATTCCTTACTTGGACAGTTCACAGTAAAAGATAACATAAATGGCTCTTAAACATATAAAAATGATCCTTAATTTCAGCCCCAAAATAAGACGAATAAAATAAGATAAAATTACTGTAAGGTACCATTTTTCACATAGAAGATTAACCACAATGAAAAGGTTCCTAATACACTGTGTTGGTAAGGATGTTGGGAAATGAGCAATTTCACATGCCACCAGAGAGAGTTAACACTGGAACTCTCTCCTTTGAAGAATGAGTCCCTAAAATTCAGACCTCAGGGCTGATGGGGGATGCTGGTAGGGAGGGGGTCACTTGCCTCTGTTAATTCTGGGGGCCTTCTCCTCTTTAGACAGTCTTACAAAATGCGGGAAGAAAGGGTCATTCCAGTAGCCAAGGCTCACTGCACACCTGGAAGGGAGGAAAGGAGGCAGGTGAGTCGAGGTCAGTAGGTTCTGGCCCAGTTCTCAGGAACCAGGTCAAGGAGGACAATCATCTACCTCAAAGGCCAACCGAGGCAGGTTTGGTGCTCCATTACAAATGTCAACAGACTCAGCCATCCGTCTTGGTGCTCACATACACGGCCCCTCACCCTCCCCACGGCTGCCATTTCTTCCCTCTCTCTACTCATGCAGCAAACTCCTTTCCCAGGACCCGACAGAGCACAGAATCTCACCTCACACCTCACCTCAAAGACTTGCCACCATTTATTCCCTCAGCAAATTCACTGGCAAGAGCCAGTCAGACAACTCTGCTCGATCAGAAGTTCTGTGTCCACAGGAAAGCAAATTCAGCATTGTTTTGTAAAACTCATGAATGCCTGCCTAAGCATTTCCCCTGGCTCTGTATTAGGTACCAGTCCTTCCACATCCCTTAAGGAGGTCATAGTGGGAAGACTAGGAACAAATAAACACAACAGCTACAACCTAGAAAATGCCACAGTAGCCTGCACTCTCTGGTCTACACAACCTGGAAAAGACTATGGTCTACATAAAGACTACAAAGAACCAAAGTTTTAGTGTTCTAAACCAGGAGCTGAAGACCAGTGAAGGTCTTCTGGCAAACACAAACAAGAAGTAGCATAGCAGAAGGAGCCTGGATTCCTAAGGCCATGTGAAGCCATTTTTGGCCCCTGCCCCTCAATGATATCTTGTGAATTAAAAAATGTCTTTACCATTTAAACCAAATGGAGGGGTTCCTGGGTGGCTCACTCAGTTGAGTGGCCAACTTTTGTTTTTGGCTCAGGTCATGATCTCGTGGTCATGACACAGCCCAACTTAGGACTTCATCTTCAGGGGGGAGTCTGCTTCAGGATTCTCTCTCCTTCTGACTTTCCCCCCATTACTCTCTCTCTCTCAAATAAAGAAATCTTTAAGAAAAAGAAAAAGTAATAGGGCGCCTGGGTGGCTCAGTGGGTTAAAGCCTCTGCCTTCGGCTCAGGTCATGATCTCAGTGTCCTGGGATCGAGGCCTGCATTGGGCTCCCTGCTCAGCAGGGAGCCTGCTTCCTCCTCTCTCTGCCTGCCTCTCTGCCTACTTGTGATCTCTCTCTGTCAAATAAATAAAAAAAATCTTTTAAAAAAAAGAAAGTAAGGGCGCCTGGGTGGCTCAGTGGGTTGGAGCCTCTGCTTTCGGCCCAGGTCATGATCTCAGGGTCCTGGGATCGAGGCCCGCATCGGGCTCCCTTCTCAGCGGGGAGCCTGCTTCCCCCTCTCTCTGTCTGCCTGCCTCTCTGCCTCCTTGTGATCTCTCTCCCTCTGTGAAATAAAAAAATAAAATCTTTAAAAAAAAAGTAATAAATAAATCAAATGGAGTTGGTCTTCCGNCTCTGCCTCCTTGTGATCTCTCTCCCTCTGTGAAATAAAAAAATAAAATCTTAAAAAAAAAAGTAATAAATAAATCAAATGGAGTTGGTCTTCCGTTACTTACAGCCTGAAACATCCTAAGTGATATCCTGAGCACATTACCTCATTTCCATTTTTTTGATCAGTAAGCTTAAAGGGGTAGGGCACATGCGAGTGTGTGAGTGTGTGTGTGTGTGTTTTCACCCAGTTAAGTTCTGAGTTCCAAGAAGCAGATAGATATCATATGTTCTCTTCATATCCACTGACAAGGCTTACTCCTGCCCTGACTATGGTCTGTGCTAATCCTGTACATGTCCCCACCAGTCTCCCACAGATGGCCACATGCCCACATCAGCAGACACCCATAAGGAAGCACATATCTTCAGCTACTCAAGGCAGCAACTCAATATAGAAACACACCAAGGACATGCTAAGGGACACAATTATCTACAAGCCCGGACTGTCAAGGAAAACTGACCCACAAAGTTTTACAAAGGCAAACAGGCTCTGTTGTCTAAAACAGTGCTTTTCAAACAGTGAACTGTGACCCATCCATGTCATAAATCAATGGAATAGTCTGTGAATCCCCGACTTAAAAAACACAGACAAGAGTAAAACAGAAGGGCTCCTGGTGGCTCAGTCGGTTAATCCGCTGACTTCGGCTCAGGTCATGATCTCAGGGTCCTGAGATCGAGTCCTAGTCGGGCTCCCTGCTCAGCGGAGAGCCTGCTTCTCCTCTCCCTCTGCCTGTCACTCTGCCTACTTGTGCTCTCTGTCAAATAAATAAATAAAATCTTTTTTTTAAAGAGTAAAACAGAAAATATCAGTATGTATTACATACTGTAAAAGTTAAAGTTTGTTTTGTGAAGGTGTTGTTGAAGTGTGCATTCAGGGTATAAGTGCCATGAAAAATCTGTTCTCCAAACAAAACAAAACAGACTCTTCAACACAGAAAGCTGACTGCTGATTCCCAGAGGGAAAGAACAGGGGACCTAAACTGGTGATGGGGATTAAGAGGTACATACTTCCCGTTACATTAATAACTCACAAGGACGAAAAGTACCTCAGGAATACCATCGATAATATCATAGTAACACTGTACTGTGACAGACAGTGACTATACGTAATCGTTGTGAGCGCTGAGTAATGTACAGACTTGTCGAATCAGTATGTTGCACACCTGAAACTGACATAACATCTTACAGATCAAAATATATTTCAAGAATTACAAGACAGAAAATTGTGTTCTCACTGTCCGGGGTTTGATGGGCACTGTCCTCAAAGGCATCATCTAGTGCCCTCTAGTGGTAAAAGCCATATCTGCAGTTGAGAAAGAACCACGGACCAGGGAGAACAGTCCTCAAGCAGGGATGTCAGGTTGGAAGGGGCCTTCCAAATGACCTGATCAACCCCGACATCCAGGGCAAGAACCCTTCGACAACACCAAGCCACCGCCTGAGCACGCCCCACAAATCAGGCACACCCTTCACCGCTGAGCCGCTCGCTCTCCCTGCTGAAAAGCTGACCCAGCTGCCCTCCTCTAGGAGCTCCTCCCTCTACTTCCTACTGCCCTCTGCTGGATGACCAGGAGCAGCTTCTGTATTCACCCTCAGTTTAACACTAGTGGTCCAGTCAAGCGATACTTGCTGAGTGTCTGCTAAGCGCCAGGCATTGGGGATAGAGTGGGGAACCCGGGAAGACACAGAGACAAAGAGAAGTAAGAGCTTATGCCTAATGAAGGAAAACAGCATGGAGGATGGAAGGACCTGCACCAGAGAAGGTCAAAGGGAAGGCCCCTCTGAAAAGGGGAAGGCTGTGTGGAGTCCCACAGAATTGGAGAAAGCTGTGCAAAAGGCACTCTGGACAGGACGAATAGCAGATAGAAATGCTCTGGGGGAGGAAGCGCCTTGGAATGTTCCAGTAGCAGAAGGTAGGCAGAGAGGCTGAAAAGAGCACAGAAACACAAGATTTCTGGGGTGTGTGTGTGTGTGTGTGTGTGTGTGTGTGTTAATTTCTCTGTTTTACAATTATTTTACACTGCCCACATGCCATATTCCATTTTAAGACATCATCAATTATAAGACTGAAAGAAGAAAAAAACACTTTCAGTTAGTCAGTGTTTTTCCTACTGCTTAGAATTTTAATTTAATTTTAATTTTGTGCTGATGAAAAATCCCTTCAAGACTTATTTGAACAGAATGAGAGGGTAAAAATCAGTGACGTGAGTTGGTTACATCTTTTATATTTAGGTTTATGATCCTTCCCAAATTTGTCTCTGTACAGAATGAGGTAGTGGTCAAGGTCCGTTTTGTTTCCACTTTAATATCTAGTTCACCCAAAATTGATCACTATAAAGACTCCCCTGGGAAATACAAATCAAAACCACAGTGAGATACCACCTCACACCAATCAGAATGGCTGAAATTAACAAGTCAGGAAACGACAGATGTTGGCGAGGATGCAGAAAAAAGGGAAACCCTCCTACACTGTTGGTGGGAATGCAAGCTGGTGCAGCCACTTGGAAAACAGAATGGACATTCCTCAAAAAGTTGAAAATAGAGCTACCCTACGACCCAGCAATCGCACTACTGGGTATTTACCCTAAAGATACAAAGGTAGTGATCCGCAGGGGCACATGCACCCGAATGTTTATAGCAGCAATGTCCACAATAGCCAAACTATGGAAAGAACCCAGATGTCCATCAACAGATGAATGCATAAAGAAGATGTGCATATTCTTTTCAATATTCTTGAAAGTATACAATGGAATACTATGCAGCCATTAAAAGAAATCTTGCCATTTGCAAAGACGTGGATGGAACTAGAGGGTATTGTGCTAAGTGAAATAAGTCAATCAGAGAAAGACAATTATCATATGATCTCTCTGATAGGAGGAATTTGTGGGGCAGGGCAGGGGGTCGTGGGGTGTAGGGAGGGAAAAAATGAAAAAAGATGGGATCAGAAGGGATGCAAACCATAAGAGACTCTCAATCTCACAAATCAAACAGGGTTACTGGGGGGTGGGAGTGTAGGGATAGGGTGGCTGGGTTATGGACATTGGGGAGGGTTTGTGCTATGGTGAGTGCTGGGAAAGGTGTAAGCCTGATGATTCACAGACCTATTATACTCATGGGGGAAAAAAAAAAAAAGACTCCCCTGGGGCACCTGGGTGGTTCACTCCATTGGGTGCGGTCCTCGGTTCCGGTCATGATCCCTGGGTCCTGGGATCAAGCCCCACATCAGGCAGCTTACTTAGCGGGGAGTCTGCTTCTCCCTCTCCCCCTCCTCCCTGGTCATGATCTCACACTCTCTCTCATATAAATAAATAAATAAATCTTAAAAATAACATGACTTCCCTTTCCCCCACTGAACTGACTTGACACTCTGGGCAAAAATCAATCGACAGTACTTGCTGTGATTGGTCTATTTTGGACTCTCTATTCTGTTTCATTTATCTATCTTTATGCCAAAGACATTGATTACAGTGATTTTATAATTAGTCTTAAAATTGGGCAGGAATGGACATTGGGGAGGGTTTGTGCTATAGTGAGTGCTGTGAAAGGTGTAAGCCTGATGATTCAAAGACGTGTACCCCTGGGGCAAATAATTAAAAAAAAAAAAGAAGAAGAAGATAGGCAAAAAAAAAAATTGAGCAGGAATAAGCAGTGTAGCGTCTTCAAATGTGTTCTTTTAAAGACATTTTTGGCTAGCTAGACCCTTGGCATTTCCATATACATTTTGGAATTGACTTGTTCATTTCTTCTAAAAAAGAGGGAAAAGATGGCTAGGATTTTGACTGGGATTGCATTGTTTGCATGAATCAAATCACGGAAAACAGAAATCTCGACAACATCATATCTTCTTTTTTTTTTTTAAGGTTTTTATTTATTTTTATTTTGACAGAGAGAGAGAGATCACAAGTAGACAGAGAGGCAGGCAGAGAGAGAGGAGGAAGCAGGCTCCCTGCTCAGCAGAGAACCCGATGCGGGGCTCGATCCCAGGACCCTGAGATCATGACCTGAGCCGAAGGCAGAGGCTTTAACCCACTGAGCCACCCAGGTGCCCCGACATCATATCTTCTAATGCATAAACAAAACATATCTCCCATTTATTTTAGTCTTCTTGAATTCCTCTCAATGATGTTTTATTGTTTTCTGTGTAAAGGTGTTTCCTGTCTATAGTGAGACTTATTCCTAGCCAGTTTGCTTTTTTGTTGTTTTTGTTTCATAAGTAGGCTCCACACCCAGCATGGAGACCAGCATGGAGCCCAATGCCGGGCTTGAACTCACAACCCTGAGTTTAAGACCTGAGCTGAGAACAAAAGTCAGATGATTCATCAACTGAGCCATCCAGTCAGCCCAACCAATTTATGTCTTAGATGCTACTGTAAAGTATTTTAAATTTTCATTTTCCTATCCATGTACATTTACCGTGCATCTGTCTGACAAAGAATTCCTATAATATATAATATATATAATAAACTCCAATCAGTCAAAACCAAAAATAACATTAACAACAATGGGCAAAAGACTTGAACAGACAGTCCCCAAATGATGTAGGAATGCCCAATAAACACATGAAAAGGTGCCTAACTAAGATCACTCCTCACCAGGGAAATGCAATGTGGATCCATAATGAGATGCTATTTCACCCTCGCTGACCACACAGAATGTTAACGGGGATGCTGAGCAACTGGACTGTTACTATATTGCTGGTGGGAAGTGGAAACTGATAAACCCCTTTGGAAATTAGGCTAGCACTTCAATATATCCCCACCCTGTGACTATGCAATCCTACCAAGCAAATTCAGGAGAAATTTAAGATCTCTGTAAGAATGTTTATCATAGCGTATTCACAACAACCAAAAACTTGGATACAACGAAATGTCTAATCATCAGATGAACAGATGAACAAATCGTGGTTTATGCACACTACATACAAAGGAGCAAACTACTTTACAATGACAAAGACTCTTTCCTTCACCAAACTCTAGCCAAACTGCTCTGAGACCTCTTCTCAACCTTGGCTTATCTTATACAAACTCGAAAAAACATTAAAATAGTTTCTAACAGGTCCAGGTCCCACCCTATGATGACGCCAGTCCCCCATAGTGCCTGCATGAGGAAACTCAAGGCATCTACTGTTTGTTCAATCAACTCAGAATAGTTGGGCCCTTAACTCCCAGTGAGCAAATCCAGGTGGTTTCATATGGACCAATTCTACTTTTTGTAATCTGTTACTTCTCTGACTTTATTCGTCCCTGGCCTTACTCCCTCATTCTCTCTTTAAAATGTCTCTGCACAAATTGAGGTTGATTTCATGCATGCTGGACTCTATTCCTGATTGCAACAGTTAATACTGATTAAAATCTGTCCTCTCCACTTGACCCAGGATCTGGCTTTGTTTATCTTGGTGTAAGTGCATACAACATGGATAAATCTTAAAGAATACACTGAGTGAAAGAAGACAAAGGAATACATACTGCATGATTGCTTTTATACAAAGGTCAAGAACACACAAATCTAATCTACCATAGATCATGAAATCAGAAAATGACCAGCTGGGGTAAGGGGACTAACTAGAAAGAGATACAAGGGTAACTTCTGGAGTTTCAGATACACTTTATGTTTTGTGTTTGGGGGTGGTACACAGATATACAGTTGACCTGTCAACAATGCAATGGTTAGGGGTACCCATTCTTGTTCAGTCAAAAATCTGCATATAAATTTCACCTCCACAAAAACTTCACTACCAATTGCCTACTGTTGACCAGAAGCCTTACTGGTAATATAAACAGTTGACTAACACATATTTTGTATGGTATATGTATTATACATTGTATTCCTTCACTAAAGCACGCTAAAGAAAATATTCAGAAAATCATGAAGAAAATACATTTGCATTTCTATGCTATATTTATCAAAAAATCTGCATATTAAGTGGACTCATGCATTTCAAACCCACATTGTTCAAGAGTCAACTGTGTACATTTCTTAATGCTGATCAAACTGAACACTGAAGACTGAGCATTTTATTACATAAATTATCTTCTTCTCACTCCTGCCCTCCCACCTCCAGTCTCTTCCTTCCCCTGCCCCTCTGTCTCTTAGGAATACCTGGGGAAATTCTTGGGGTGTTTTTTTTTTCTTTTACATACACTCCACACCCACCACGGAAACCAACACTGGGCTTCAACTCACAACCCTGAGATTGAGACTTGAAACGACGACTCACACGCTCAACCCAATTAAGACACCCAGGCATCCCTACCTGGGGGAAATTCTAAAAACAAAAACAAAACAAAACAAAACAAAAAGATAAGAGATGTGGCTGACACTCCAAGTTCCCCTTTCAATATCCACCTACCCATTCTTCCTTAATGAGAGGATCCCAATTTTGTTTGAGGTACCAATCTGTCCTGTGAGAAATTCTCCCCTCCCACATGTTCCTGCAGCTAGGGGTAGGGCCACCTGCCCAGTTCTGGCCAATGATCTTACGTTGAAATCTACACGGTAGGGCTTCCTGAAAAGCTATTGCTCTCACAAACAAAGACATATGCCTTTTGTCAGTGTCCCTTTCTTTTCTTCCCTCCTGGAGTACAGCTGCTCAAATGAACTAAGAAAACTTTGCTATTCCCTGGTACAAATCTATTCTTACTCTGAGAAGCAAGCTATGGGAGCTCTAGCAATTCACAAATAAGTTACATTGCAAGTCAAAATGTACCGGCAACAAAATGAAAAAAGCAAGTCCAACTGGAAGTGAAGAAGGATATACACATGGCTGTCTTAAAGTATATATAAGAGTTTGGTATCCAAGTGATGTTTCAAATCCATGGGGGATATAGACCATCACTAGATGGTGTAGGGACAAAATGGCTATCTTATAACATACAAAATAATACAGATAGATAAATGATCTACGCAATAGAAACCAAAACCATAAAAATGGTAAAAGAAAATGTAGTAGTGATTGAAAAAGGTCCTTTAAAGCACCATCTAAACGCCACAAGGCATGAAGTTAGACTGCCAGATTTGGACCCATAAAGATTCAGAATGAAATGTATCATGAAACATATGGTACAAGCTAAACTCAAAGACAAGCAAGAGTTTGGGACAAAATATTGCAACAAGTACAGAGGCCAAGGACTACGATCCTACATATAAAAAGTTCTTACAAATCAATATCAAGGGTTACCTGGGTGGGTAGGCCTTTGGCTCAGGTCATGATCCCAGGGTACTGGGATCCAGCCTTGCTTTGTACTCCCTGCTCTGGGGGGAGCCTGCTTCTCCCTCTCGCTCTGCCTGTCACTCTGCCTACCTGTGCTCTCTCTCAGCTGCTCCCCTTGCTTGTGCTCATGCACCCTCTGTCAAATAAATAAGTAAAATCTTAAGAAAAAAAAACCCAAAATAAAAAAAATCAATGATAAAAACATAAATAACCAAAGAGACAACACAATAGGAAAATGCTAAGTAGAGAGGGTATATATAAAAAACTATCAGTGAGGGGCACCTGAGTGGCTCAGTCAGTTAAGCGGCTGCCTTCGGCTCAGGTCATGATCCCAGAGTCCTGGAGTCCAGGATCCCTGCTTGGCGGAGAGCCTGCTTCTCCCTCTCCCTCTACCTGCTTCTCTGCCTACTTGTGCTCTGTCAAATAAATAAATAGAATCTTAAAAAAAAAAAAAACAAACAACTATCAGTGACAGTGACCAATTGAAAATACTCCATCTTCCTACTGACTATAAAAATATAAACTTAAGTGGCACCTGGGTGGCTCAATAGGTTAAGCATCTGAGTCCTGATTTTGGCTCAGTTCATGGTCTCAGTGTTATGGGATCCAGACCCACTCAGTCATTGTAAACAGAGGGGAACCCGCTTCAGATTCTCTCTCTCCCTCTCCTTCTGCCCCTTCCCCATTCTCTCTCTCTCTCAAAATACAAAGAAATCTTTTCCTACTGGCCAGCTGACAATTTAAGAGACTGAGACTACTCTGTGATTAGGATCTCATTTACCATGGGTGAGAACAGAAATTGATGTAACATCTTTTGAGGACCATTTTGTAGAAGCTTCTCCCCTGCAATCCATCTCATTGGAAAATTCAAACACACATCCAAAAAATGTTCATCACAGCCCTAAGAGTCACTCAAATAACGAACAGAAGTATTGTCACATAAAGTACAATCACACTGTGGAATACCATTCAGCCAATTGAAAAAAAATGAGGCAAGAAATTATATGCCCAGTTTATTCAAATTAGATTACTGGGTGGGGGGAACGTACTCACTTTTGTCACTTAAAACGTTAATCCTGAAGAGCCGCCTTGCTGGCTAGCTGAAAGAGCAGGTGACTCTGATCTGGGGGTTATGAATTCAGCCCCAAGTCTGGTAGAGATTCCTTAAAAAGAAAATCTTTAAAATAAAAACTGTAAAATTCTAGATCTGAGGCCAATGTTTTTCATGGATATTGTCCAAAATTTAATTTCTTACCTTTTGGAAAAAATGGGGGGGGTGGCTAAAATCCAGAAAAGCCTTGATTTATCTGACTTTCTTTTTTTTTTTAAAGATTTGATTTATTTATTTTTCAGAGAGAGAGAGAGACAGAGGCAGAGAGAGGGAGAAACAGGCTTCCTGCCAAGCAAGGAGCCTGATGTGGGTCTCGATCCCAGGACCCCAGGATCATGACCTGAGCCGAAGGCAGCCGCTTAATTGACTGAGCCACCCAGGCGTCCCTATTTGACTTTCTTGATGGGCAAGTTTGGCAGCTAATTTATCCTCACCAGAATATTCTCATTCTACAGTGGCATGTCTTTTCTGGGGAGGGAAAGCAGCCACCCCCACCTTCAGAATATCTCAGATCAAAATCTCAACCCTGCTCTCTGGGCTGAGTTATGTAGATGCCAACACTGTGCTGGAAAGGCCTAGGCCCTCTGGAAAATGCTGCCTCTCTCAAGAGGTGATCCTGTGACCCACTGGCACGTCAAGGGGACATTTTTCAATGCGCTTACATCAGATTAACTTCTGGAATTCTCACAACAGAATTTCAGTATTACAGCCCTTGGCCTGGATTCTAAAACACACAGACCCACTCAAAACCAGTGGAAAAGAACATGCCAATTTGGAGACCACATCAGGAAATAGAATCTTGAGCATCTACATTCAGTGCCTTGTCATTCTGCTGGCTGAGAAATACTTACTAGGGGCCTACATGGCATGTGACACTGAGACACACACAGTCCATCCCGCACCATTATTCTCATGGCGTGGGTGGCAGAGGGGAGGGGGGGAAGGACAAACATTAAACGAGATGTCTGCATTTCCGACGGGACTGACTGCCACGAAGGACATGCACAGAGAACACATAATGGGCTGGACCTTGTCTGCAGGTGTCAGGGGCCTCCGGAGGGAGCCACATCTGACATGAGCCAGAAGGCTGGGCACCTTCTTTGACTCATGGGCCTCACCCACATCCAGTCTGTCAGTACATCCCACCAGCTCTTCCTTCAACATGTACCAGACTCGGTCCATTCTCAGCACTTCCACCCCAACCACCCTGATCCAAGCCGGCAGCATCTCTTGTCTTGGAATATTCTAGTAGCCTCCTAACTGATTTGCCCGCTTCTACCCTCGCTCTTATCAACAGAGAAGCTGAAGTGATCCCATTAAAACCCAAGACAGGTCAACTCATTCTTCACTTCAAAATCTACCCACCTCCAGTGGCCATCACCTCAGGTCCCTGACACCCCATCTGCCACTCTCCCCCTTCTCCCTCACTCTGGCCTTGGCATTCCAGGAACAAGTCAGCCCAGCTCTTTCCACGGAGGACTTCCTCCTCCCCCTTCTCCCTGCCGTGGACACTGTTCCCACACACATGCACAGGGCTCACTTCCTCACCTCCTGCAAGGCTTTCCCCACCTTTGTCTTCAGGGGCCTTCCCTGGCCATCCCAGCTCAGATGACAGTCCCTTCCAATGCTCCTACACCATCCAGCACTGCCTGACATGCCAGATATATTGCCTCTCTGTTTCCTGGCTGCTTCCCTCACTGGAAGAAAGGCTCGCTAACTGCTTCATCGTGGTCTGTTTGGG
The DNA here is from genome assembly GCA_002007465.1 of Ailurus styani. NCBI lineage: Eukaryota > Metazoa > Chordata > Mammalia > Carnivora > Ailuridae > Ailurus > Ailurus styani. Next base: position 202,008 of record LNAC01001232.1, on the reverse strand, counting down.
TCACATCTGAAACCGCACGAGAATTGTGCGTCCGACAACTGAGTAGGCATTCAGTGAAGAACGTGGAGTGACTGCATTCATCTGAGGGGGATATGAGACCTCATGAGGTAAAGGGGGTTGGGGAGTAACCATCTCGGGCAGAGGGAGTGGCAGAGCTTCCCCAAGGCCAGTCGGCACAGGGCACTTTGGAAGGACTGACCGGATCCTGTAGGGCAGGGAAGGCAAGCTGGAAACAAGACCGGAGAAGGAGGATGGAGCAGCCGTGTAGACACAGCAGGAACATTTAGTCCATCTCCAATGGCTACAGGAAGCCCGGAAGCTAGGCAGTGACAAGATCAAATGTGCCTTCCACAAACCTCTGGCTTCTGGGGGACATAGGGGTTTGGGGGAGGTAGGAGCATCTGGAAGCTCACCGAGCACACTAGAACCATGGCTCAGACCACAAATGACCATAGCTCGGACTGAAAGGGCAGAAGCAGAGGTGGAGAAAAGGAGGTAGATTCCAGAAATGTTTAGCAGATAAAATCACAGGTCTGGGTGAATGACCACAGAAGGGGAAAAGGAAGTAAAAGCAGAGTTCCAAGATGACTCTTTCCTTTGCACGTGGGAGCTAAAGGACACAGTGGTCCCATTCACGGAGTTCAGGAGGTGGGGGTGGCAAGGAGGAAAATAGAGGTAAGGGATCTCCAGCAGTTTTGGAAAGACTGGATTTGAGATAACTCTGAGACGTCCAAATGCATACTACCACTTGGCAGCAGGAGACCAAGGGTACCTTGAGAGGATCATGAAAAGCAAAGTGAGTCACACCACATAGTTCAGATTCTCACCTTGTAGCTGATGGGGAATCAAAAGGTTTCCAGGAGAAAGATGTGGGATTCCCAAAAGATCACCCTGTCCAGAGCAGGAGTACCTGCATGGGAGAGGAAGCTGCATGAGAAGCAGGCAGAACAAGAAGGACCTGTTGCAACAGATCAGGTAGGAGAAGGGACCTGAGCCAGAGGTGTGGCCACAGGGAAGGAAAGGGAAACAGACCTGCCCACCTGTCCACCAAGGAACCTCCAACACAGATGCTCCTGGGGATCACCCGAAAACCCAGAGCAGGTCAGCTCCCCCACCTGAAACCCCCGTGGTGCTCCTCGTTTCATTATCTGACAATCTCTCCAGAATGCTCTCTTGCTACCCACTCCCCGACACAATGTCAGGTGCCACTGCCACAGCTCTGGGCTTCAATGTCCAGGCTAGTTTCTCCTATCTGGCAAACACCTACTTGTCTTTTGCAGACTTCTCTCCTACACTGGGAAAAAAGGAAGAGCAGTGTTGACATTGAGGAGGCGGCCTTGCACCATGATCCAGGCTGCCCAGCTGGTAGAAGTGGGCCTGGTGCACACAGAGAGGCCATGTGGTTCTCCTGTTGGACACAAATGACCTTGCAGAATAGCATCACGAGGTGACGTGGCCACAGTGATGAAGGGAGACAAAATAGGCCTTCTTCCTCTCTTGTACAAACAGGCAAAAACCAGGTGGTTGTGCCCACCACAAAATACCAATCATCCTCTCTCCTGGCTCATAGGAGTAAGTGCCTTCCTTCTGAATGACACCATTCGTCTCCCTACTCACACCTCCTCCTAGAAAAGACCGATGGAGCTACCTAATCCCAGAACTGTCTTGCCTCCCGTCAGCACCCAGTCCAGAGCACACCCCTGCTTCTTTGAACACTCCCAAAAACATCCGCCCAAGCCCAAATCCTTTAAGTTCTGACACCCTCTTTCTTACTGATCAGCCCCACAGCTCCCATGATGTGGGTTCTCCCCCATGATGAGTAACGAACCCACTGTGTTTAAGCACAGGTGTGCTCCCAGTGGCCTCTGTGGAGGATGCTGACCACTGTCACAGGAGGAAAGGATGGTTCCCTTTCCTGGAGGGACATTCATGGAGTTCCAATCTCATGGTTCCCATCTTCTCTGAGAAGCAGTACCCATCCCATCACCCACGTAACACAGAGAATGAAGGAGGAGGGCGGCATCAGAGGGTTGAGGACAGCGGGGAAAGTCTGCTGCAAGGATTCTGGAGAGCAGGAGAGGGAGTGGCCCAGAAAACCACAGAACGGGGAAGCTCCATGAGGGCACAGGTGAGGCTGGTTGGCAAGAACTCATAGTCGTTTCCAGATGCCCTGCTCTGTGACTCCCACCATCAGGATTCAAGGCGAACATGGATGCTTTGGTTCACCCAGGGTTTGGGGTTTACTCAGATGAAAGGCAAGGGTGGTAGAAGCATTGCCAGGACAACTGCTGAATCATGGGCTGGGAACTCTAAGTTCAGCTGAGAGATGAGAGCCTTGAGGGAGCTGAAGGACAGAGAAATCCAAGGAGGTCCTCGGGAAGAGCATGCTGATGGCAGAGCAGAAGTGACAGACGGAACACACTGGAAAGAAGAGATCAGGACTGAAAGGAGCCTCACTGCTCATCTGCGAGGTGANCAGCACTGCTCATCTGCGAGGTGGTGCAGCACCAGGATGGAGATCCAGGGCACCACGGTGCGAGTGGGGACAGAGGTGATCACTGCAAAGGCGGCGTTCGAGAAAGTGAGTTTGAGAAAGTGAGTGCCCTGTGTGGAGGCTGGGTCCTCCATGCACACACTGAGGCCACCCAGGCCGACGGCAAGAATCAAAACAGAGGAAGGCTGTGGGCATGGAACCCAAGTCTTCAATGAATTAGGTGAATAACCATGGGGAAGGGAGAAAACAGTGATGAGGAGGCCAGTGTGCTCTACCTGGGGACCATGGATCATAAAGAAATGGCATGGGGGCAAAGAAGAGAGAGGACACCAATCTTGAACCTCCCGATCCTGAATAATGCGGGGTATCAGAACACAGCACCTTAGGGGGTTTCAAGAACAGATGCCATCCCAGAAGGACCAGGGTCAAAGCACAGAGAGGGAGGAAATGACTAAGGAGAGGTTGAGGAAAGAGAGGAGGCTGGTGTTTATGGACTCCTAATTTCCCAGGTCATAGGGACGGGACGGGGATGGGGGTCGCATGAAAAAAAGAGGGAACTACCTTAAATGAACAGCAGGATAGGGGAGATAAGGAAAAGGGATATGTGGAGCCATGAGAGTTAGTGATCATGGTAAGTGCTCGAAAGATTCCTATTGAATCAAATGGAATTATTAGAATATAGTAACATATAAGCCAGGTATGTCCAATAGAAGAGTTCTAACTTTAGGACGGTAGGAGTGAGAGCACCAGTCCATGATGAAGGTCATGACACTGATGATAGTGACATGGTGCTGACACTAAATACCAGTCTTGACTACCTGCTGTATTCCAGGCACTGGGGGAGCACTCCATTTCTGGTCCTCCCAGCAGTTTTCTCAGGAAATTCCTTGTGTGGCCAGCTCCATGAGGGCTCTGTAGGGAAGGAGGGAACATACCAAAACAGCAGAATCCTAGGACTCCTGGGAGGCTAAATGGCTTTCTTAATGTGGCTGTATCCTAGGGAGGCAGGAACCAGCCTGACCCACAGTAGGACATAGTCAGTAACTGCGACCAAACTGTATTCAGAGGGAGGGAAATCAAGGGGCGCATGGGTTGCCCAGTTGGTTCAGCGTCCGACTCCTGATTCTGGCTCAGGTCATGATCTGAAGGTCCTGATATTGAGCCCCAAGTTGGGTTCCACACTCAGTGGAGATTCTGCTCAAGAGTCTTTCCCCCTCCTTTTCCCTTCTCTTCTCCCTCCTCCCCCACCCCGGGGGCATGCACACACTCTCCCTAATATAAACGAATAAGTAAAATCTGTAAAGAAGAAAAATACATGAAAATCAAAAGTAGTAATAATAATTTGTGGAAGGCTTTGCTCTGTGACAGATTTTGTGCTAACTGCCTTGGATCTATGGCTCATTTAATCCTTACATCCCAAAGGCAGGTTACCATTCTTATCTCCATTCTAAAGAAAGGACTGAGGCAGAAAAGGATTTGTCCATGATTCATGCAAAGAATCCCTATGTTATTAATAACATGATTTTCTGACAAGATTTAAGGGTTTAACACATTACAGTGAAGATGCAGATCATGATATCACAGAACTTGAATGACAGAGCCCTGTAAAATGTCTTCAAACATTATCTTAAGGATTTTCCTAATCTTGCATGCTGTTCAGAGAAAGGAAAGCCCAGTGCAAAAGAGCTTTCATGAAATGGATCTAGATGGCAAACATAGCTGGTCTTTACAGCCCGGGACCTATCCTAGAGATTCTAACTCAGTGAGTCTAGAGGAGGACATGAGCATCTGTATTTTCTTTGAAAAGCCCCACAGGCTCTGCTGATGTTCCCTTATGGCTGGGTATGACTGCTTAGAGTCTCTCCAATTCCAAACAAAAACTTCCCCTACAAAGGTTAAATGGCTGCAGATACAGCAGGGCATTGGAAACTGAAGCAGGAAAGAACAGAGAAATTACAAAAAATATCTCATAGAGAGTCAAGAAAAGGCAAGCTCTATCCATACTACTTCTCTCTCCTTTTGCTGTATCTGAGTTACTCTAGAGTTAATCCACTTTTTTTTAAAATAACCAAGTTTGCAAAAATGCTTCTCAACAAATATTAAATAATCAATATTAAAAACAAATTTTATTTTATTTATTTTTTTATCTTTCTTGGTTAGGTTTATTCAACTTATGATCATACCATACTTTTTTTTTTTTAACAACAAATTTTAACTACACCTAATCGTAATAGGCTACTATAAAGTTATTTTCTTTCTGATTATTTTGATGACACTTCAGATTCTCTTAGCAAATAGCAGTCGATATGAGAAAAATTATTTCTAATTCAACAGTGCTACACATGTAGTCAACAGCACCTGAGAACTGGAGAAGAAATGAAGTTGGGTGGAATCCATTTACATTCACAAATGTCAACACAGACTGCTTCCAAGTCTTCAGTACTGACATATGTATCTATTTATTGAATCAACCACCATTAACACCTACTACATGACAGACATGGCTCTAAGTGTTTTATTAATGTTAAGAATTATTTCATCTTTCCGATCATCTATGAAGTGGGATTATTATCGTCACCATTTCTCACATCCAGAAACTGAGACATTTCAATGGCTTTGGAACACGGCTCATAAGAGGCAGAGCCACGATCACCTTGGATCTGGACTACGTGTTTTTTTTAAATCACTATGCTTAATTGCCAAGAACCCACAGAAAGTACATGTCTTAACCCCAATCCTTGGCTTTCCTCACCCTACAGTCCCTATGTGGCCCCCGCTTCAAGGACATTCTCTCAATTCTTTGAACAGTTCACACTCCTGCCCTACTCTAACGGAACACCTGCCCACATCCCAGTTTTTTTCTTAGCCTTCTGATTTCAGCTTCAACATTACTCTCTAAATTAAAAACTCTAATGCACCATGTATCTCTCAGCACTCAGTGTAAAAGGGTAATGACATTTCACAGGTAATTATTTGCTTCCTGTCTTTGCCAACCAGGTGGTGAGTACCTCAGACATCCTGTCAATTCTATCTATCATGTGTTCCCAATCACCAAATAGCCATCACCCACCAAAAGGAAGGGCCCACCACAAAGCACACTCTCAACAATTTCTGCTGAATGAACTACACTCCAGCCTCGTGCTTTCCGAGAAGTGACACCTATCTGGGCTCACAACGCTGCCCCCACTACACCCCTAAGAATGTAGACTCCGGTGGCCGACACGCAAGAGCTCTGGAAAGAACGGGCTCTGCACACCAATATTACGCGGTCCTGGGCCGGCACTCCCTCCGAACCGCCGGCCTTGATTGGCCCGATCTCAGGTGCACAATGGGGACCCTGCCGACCCCCAGGGGAATGTAACCTATTCAAGAGGGAGAACCTCAACTTCTCCCCCATCAGCACTACACGTCGGTCTTCCAGCAAGACTCTAGCCCCAAGAAGCCAACACCCCGTCTGCCTGGGTCAGGCCGCATTCCCACTCACGCTACCCCCGCAAGGGCGATAGTTACCGGCTCCATAAATGAAGCCCGGCTGTGCGCTCTTCACAGGGGCGAACGAGGGGCGCCCGAGTTGACGGCTCGCTTTCGGCAAACGAGCGTGTTCCTGAGACACAGGCCCGCCTCCCACGAGGACCCCAGCCCCCCGGGGACGCCGGCCCTTGACCCCGCAGGTACGCCTGCACAAAGAAGCATCTTCACAAGGGCGGCGCCCTCCCTCGTCGTCTGTCTCTGTCGAGGACGGAGAACAGGAGGTGACAGAGGGCGTCCTCAGGCCAGTGGCCATGGGCGTGGAGGTTCCGGGATGCTGCGCCCGGAGGGGAAATGGAAGTAGGGTCCACAGACGCCGAGGTGAACGGCCAGTCTCTGAGAAGCAGGAGGGGAGGCTGGTTCCACCGCGCTCGGCTGAGGCGGCTGTGATTCAGCTCAAGTCCACGGCCGTAACGACCTTCAGCTCGTTGGCCCGATGGCTCCGACGCTGATTGGACAACTTCTCAGCCCCCTCAACCAACGGGAGGTCTTGTCGGATAGCCCCTGGGCAGAGCCACGAAACGCGGAAGCTCCCGCGGGGAGCGGGGGATGAACCCTTTTTGGGAATCGTCGTTATTCGGGCGGGGGGAGTGCCCGGGTGTATTTTCATTGCTCAGAACATTTTATGACTGTCATTCACCGGGCGGATCTTCAGCACCGCGGCAGATGGAACATACAAACGCACTTTATTTTTCTAGAAAATGTTTTCTAATAAGTGCAGGACAAAATATATGTAAAGAATATCTTAAATATGCATAATAATGAAACCCGCGAACACCCCAAGTTGAGAAATTATTTAGGCGCGTCTGAGATCCTTCCCCTCCAGGATTCTACCCTCCCCGTCCCTAAAGGTCACAAATACGGTGCTTCTTGTTTCGTCTCCCCCCATTCCTTTCTTCTTCTCTACAGTATTTTATCATATATGTTTCTCTAAACATTCTTTTTGCTTGGTTTGAACATTATAAAAATGTTCTATTCCCTTCTTTCACTCAATAGTATGATTCTTAACTTCAGCCATAGATGCTTGTAACTGGCAGCTCTAGGTCGCTTTCATGTTCACACAGTTTTGCCTTGTACCGGTTTTCCGCACATGGCTTCCTCCACATCTGAAAGATTATGGGAGCAAAGCCCTTTCCTTAGCACAACTGGCGCACACTCAGGGCTCCACGAACATTTGTTCAGTGGTTTAAACTGAGCCTCAACTAAGTGTAACACTAACACTTGTTTCCTCCGGCTGGATTCTCGGCGCTTCGCGCCAACGCTGAGGATCCTGGTACCTCTTCCCCTTGTGAATGACAGTGGAAAATGTTCTGACCGCAAGAAGAAAGCCGGTTTTCTCCTGGCCCACCCATGACTACAATTCCCAGAAAGCATTGCGGTGATCTTTGCGTCATTTCAATTTGCTTCGCCCCCCGAGCGAGCTTCCGGGTTGTGTGGGTGGGAACGAAAGAATTATCCAATGACCTCAAACCCGGGTCAAGGGGCATCGGACGTGAAGGCGTCATTGAGCCGCGCCACCTGAGAGCAGTGGAACCCAGCCCATCTATCTTGTCTTCTGGCGACTGGCTGGTTCCCTCCCGGTCTGTGGACACCGCTCCCGTGTCCCTGGTGCGCACGGCATCCCGGAACCTCCACGACCATGGCCACTTCGCTGAGGACGCCCTCTTTTACCTCCTGTTCTTCCTCCTCGACAGACACAGACGACCAGGGTGGGCGTGTCACTTGTGAAGATTCTTCTATGCGCAGAGGTGAGAGGATGATGGACTTCCTTTTTTTTTCGATTTGTTTGTTCCTGGATATACTTGTGGGGTGTAGGAGTGTCTTTATGCCCTCCTCGTATTTTTGTCTTTTTCCGCTAGAACGATCATTTTGTACATGGCTGGATGGGAACCTCAAGTCCCTGCATCACAAGATGAGTCCTTCAGCGAGCTGGGAAGGAACAACACTAAGAGAAAGGCAAGTGTGCCGGTGAGGGGTTTGGCACTGGGAGAGAAGTGGAACAACAAGCGCCCCTCCCTCCACTTTTCTGTTTTTCATCAGCTCCTGGGCCCTGGGCTGCCATGGACGTGCACCTCAAAACCCCGAGGGCTTAGGAGGACGCACGGTAACAAGGACAGGACCGGCAGCTCGGGAGACGGGGAAAGCCACTCCTGTTGCCTCAACGGCAGTGACCCAGGAGGCAGCCAGGGAGCCATTCTTACATCTCCCTGGGTTCGTGGCCTCCCTCCTTTCCACCCACAACACAGAGGGTCACCCCGAGGCACCGCGCTTGGGGTGCGCTTTCCCCAATAGGATCTGTACGTCAGCCCCAAGCACTGGCCCCACACCCAGTCCCTGGAACTCAAGGACACCAGTCGGCACGTCGTGGGGTGGCCAACCTCAGGGAGGAGCCTTGGAGACTAATACAGGCCACATGCAGGTCACATTGATGACACTTCCCTCCTAGATACAGTTAATTCACTTCCATTCTCACCTTGTTGGCAAGGATGGGACATTAGTTTGGAAATGGATGGCGACCTCCATTTGAGAGAACAGAACACAAGCCAACACCCAAGCTGGCCAGCGATGACCAGTTCCCTCCCAGATCGTGCTTGTCACCTCTGAAGCTGCTTAGTTATCGAAGGAGCAGGTCAAGGTGACCCCGTGTCCTCAGTTAAGGTGGGGCCACCCTGTTTGTGATGGCTCTTGTTTTAATCACCTTCTCCTTAGTTCCCTAGTGAGAGAGAGATTCCTGCTCCAGACTTGTGGGGATCCCCTGACACCCGACAGGTGTCATTGATAACAGTTTACTAGTCACATATACTCACAGTTCAGGGGAGGAGGATGCCACGCACTGTGAAGGGCTGCACAGAGGTTGCACTTGGGAACAGAGGGAACAGTCAAGAGCTTGGAAGGCAAGACTGTGTCGAAACAAGAGGGCGTGGTAAGTCCTGGTTCTCACGGGAGGGTATGAGTGGCTAGCTTGAAGAGTTCAGTGGGATTCTAGGGAACTGATCGCTGCTCCCCCAAAATCAATAGGCACTATGTCTAGTCCCTGTGATGAGAAGGGTTTTTCATTAAGAGACCTTGTCTGGGGCGCCTGGGTGGCTCAGTGGATTAAAGCCTCTGCTTTCGGCTCAGGTCATGATCTCAGGGTCCTGGGATCGAGGCCCACATCGGGCTCCCTGCTCAGTGGGGAGCCTGCTTCCCCCTCTCTCTGTCTGCCTGCCTCTTTACCTCCTTGTGATCTCTCTCCCTCTGTGAAATAAATAAATAAAATCTTTAAAAAAAAAAAAAGAGAGACCTTGTCTGTGAGGGAAGAGGGAGAGGAGAACATGCATTATGCCATTTGAGTCCCTCCTTGATTTTCCAGGTGTCAAGACAGCCCTTCATACGGAGTGTCAATTTCAGACCTTACGCCACAAGAAGAGATGACAAAGTCATTCTTAGAACTAATAATGGGATTTCACAGTGAAACAGTATACAGGAGAAACACATAAAAGTAAGTTGTATTGCTACATGGTAGCAATGAATATGTGGGCTCCACAATCAAACAGACATTTACAATTACTAGTACAAAGTAACTACTTAGGGGTCAGTCTGACAGTGCATAACCAGAAGTTCCATTCTAAAAGCTATTTAGCACTGAAAGAGGAAATCAAAGATATAAATAAATGGAGAGATATACCACATTTGTGATTTGGAAGACTAAACATTAAGATCTCCACTGTCCCCAGATTGATAGAAAAATTTAATGCAATTCCTGTCAAAATCCTGTCAGGTTGTTTTGTTTTGTTTTGTTTTTGTTAGAGATAGACAAAATTAGTCTTAGATGTATGTGGAAAGACAAAGGAATTATAGTAGTTTCAAAAGCAGTTATGAAAATAATAATAAAATGGGAACACAGTCTACAGAGTTTCAAAACTTATTAGTAGTTATAATAAGGAAGACTGTGTGGTATTTGCAGAAGGACAGACACAGATCAATAGAACAGAATAAACAAACCAGAAATAGTCCCCATGTATATACCCAACTGAGTTTTGAAAAGGATACAAAACTAATTCCATGAGGGAAAGTTGGCTTTTGTATTGGCTACAGCCATTTAAATCCTGTGACAAACTCACTCTCAGGGGCCAGACTCAGAAAAGAGCACCAGCAGAGCAGAAAGATGGTGGTTTGACTGGGGTCCTAGCAAGTGAGGATGGGAAAGCAGGGACAGTTTGTGCTCAGGATTGTGTGGGTGGGGCCAAATGAGCTATTCAGTGAGTCCTTCAGCAGGCCAAGGGAGCAGGGAAATTGTCCAGTCAATATCTTGGCAGAGGCACCAATGAGCAGGAACGTTGTTAGGCTAGCTCACGGGGGCGGGGTCACTTAGCCGTGTCAGCAGAGCACAGGGGAAACCAACGCCATTTTCCAGCCTTCTGAGAGGCTTGTTTCTTGCCTGGCAACTGGGAACCCTGCTTCCTTGCCCCTGTGGGCAAAGCATCCCGGAGTCTCCACGCCCATGGCCACTGGGCCGAGGATGCCCTCTTTCACCTCCTATTCTTCCTCCTTGACAGATACACATGACGAGGGAGTGCACGCCACTTGTGAAGATGCTTCTGTGTGCAAGAGGTAAAAGGCTAAGCCAAAGGTCAGTTGGAGTATAGTTCTCCTCCTTGGTGGAGGTGCAGAGATAGACCTAGGTAATTCTGCTTCTACCATTAGAATTCCCTCCTAACACATCCTTGGGCGTTTTCCGAGAATCACTTGAATGGGTGGTTCCGCTCTTGCCCACCAGGATTCTCTGACACGGATCATGACCACACATTCATTCAGTGAAGGCTCTCTGCATGAAGAGGCTGAACATTCACTCTCTGTTCCAATGTGCACTTCAAATTATACCCAATGATATTGTCCAACCTAGGTTTCTTGTGATTCTGCTCTGTTCCAAATGGAAGCCATGTAACTCCTCCCTAAGTGACTCACTTTCTATTTCCAGAATATGAAGAAGTTAAAACCTGAAAGTCTTCTCTTCCCATTTTTTGTACTTCTTTCTCTTAGTCTGGGTAGTTTGATTTGACTTGGTGAATAACAATGATAATGATAGTAGTAGTAGTGGTTCCACCCCCACCACCGCCACCAGTACTACTACTCATAGTAGTAATGATTATTATCATTTGTTGATCACTTAATATGAGCCAGTGCCTGTTCTAAGAAATTTACATTTTATTTACTTATCCATTTTAGAGAGAGAGGGATAGAATGCAGGTGGTAGGAGGGGTAGAGGGAGGGAGACAATCCCAAAAAGACACCACGCCGAGCACAGAGCCCAGTGTGGGGCTCAAACTCATGACCCTGAGATCATGGCCTGAGCTGAAACCAAGAATCAGATGCTTACCCAACTGAGCCACCCAGGTACACCTGTTCAAAGAACATTAAATAGCAATTTATTTAATGCTCACAACCATCGTATGAAGTTGGTGATCTTATTACCTTATTCCCTTCTATAGATGAAGAAATTGAGGTACAGAAGATGGACATGATTTGACCAAGACCACGTATAGGTTCTTTTGAGTCCACACTCGTTCTTTTATTTAAAGATGTATAGAGAGAGTGAGCAGTTGGGGGGAAGTATACATGGAGAGAGAAAAAATCTAAAGCAGACTCCCTGCTGAACATGGAGTCTAATGGAGGACTTGATCCCAGGACCCTAAGTTCATGACCTGAGTTGTAACCAAGAGTGGGATGCTTCATCAACTGAGCCAGCCAAGCACTCCATTAAACTCATACTTTTAACCAGTAGGCTTCATGTGTCAGTTGATGGGGGTCAATTAACAGACTTAGTGTTATCTGGAGAAGGAGAAAACACAGAAAATAGGAAAAAGAAGACAATCTAAATAGTTTATGAATTGTTAGGATGCTAGGTCACTTTCTACCACTTGTGTAGAATTTAAGAAACATGAATTTAAACTCAGTTGGAGAAAATCTTCCATAGAGAGGTTGCCACCCTCATTCTGGGGAAAAACCCACGTATGTGTTGTTGCTGCCTGCCTCCTCTTTGATAGCGTGGGACTTGTCTGAGTTATTTGCGCTGATCTTCCTGCCGTATTTGTATCTTTCCTGAGCAACCGTCCAGTCTCCATGTCTTGCTTGAGGTTTTCTTCTTCCCTTTATAGTCCTTCCTATTAAAGATTTTATTTATTTATTTGTCTAAGAGAGAGCATGCACAAGCAGGGAGAGGGAGAAGCAGGCTCCCTGCTGAGCAAGGAGCCCAATGTAGGGCTCTATCCCAGGACCCTGGGGTCATGACCTGAACTGAATGCAGACGCGTAACTGACTGAGCCACCCAGGCGTCCCTATAGTCTTTCCTATTTAAAGCCTTCAATGCCCATTTCCCTTTGGGTCTGTTGAAGGAACCCAACCTCCCTCCCCACTCTTCCCCCTCAGCCATAGGTCCCATCTTTGAGTGACTCTCTAAGAAATGCTTGGTGCCTTCCATTCTCCAAGGGCCCTGTTGCCTTTGTCTCTGTTTTTCCATCGTCAGCTATATCTCAGGGGTTTAGGTGAATTCAGGGAAAGTTGATTGCTGGATGGGAAATATAGCAGTCTGGCTTTTAGGGAATTGCTTGTTCTTAAATTGGTGTTTGGTGTAATGGTTTGTCTGTGTATTGGTCTGATTGCGTATCTCTTACCTCATGAGCTCTTGATCTTTCTCCTTTGGAAGGAAGGAAAGAAGGAAAGAAAAGAAGAAAAAGAAAAGAAAGAAGAAAGGAAGGAAAGAAGGAGGGAGAAAGGAAGGACCATCATCCCTGAGGTAAAACTAATTAATTGACTCATTGACTAACAAAAGCCTTGCTCCAATGTAAAAAGAAAAAGGTGCCATTTGGACATAGTCCATTCCTGACACATCAAAAATCTCACCTCTTGTGCTCAGGAGAACCTTTTCTCCCAGTTCATTCTTCCTTTCTACTTTGCTTTGCCACTGTCCACATCCAACTACCAGACCAAAATCTGCTTCTAAAAGTGCTGAGTCTCTGAGAAAAACTGGTTCTGGACATATGTTCTTAGAGTTTTTCCTTCACCCCAAGCCAAGAAACTCAAGGATCTGCAAAATGCTTCACTAGGAATTGGAATGGTAAGGGCTCAATGATAATGATGGTGGTGGTGATGGCGGTGTTGACTCAAATTATGTTAAACGACACTATAGAACTCCAGTCATGAAGCAGGCTATATGCTCAGCCCTGGGGATGCAGAATTGTGTAATAACAACTATAGTTTATTTATGTATTTTTACTGAGTTATATTTGACATAGAACATTGTGTCAATTTAAGGTGACAATACTTTTTTTTGACTTAATACTTTTATATTACAATACAGTTGTCATTACTGCTAGCTAACACCTTTATCATGTTACACAATTCTTATTTCTTTTAGTGTTGGTAACGATTAAGAAACCAATCTCTCAGCAAGTTTAAGGTTTCTGATATAGTTGTCGTCTGTAATCACAGTAACTGTATATTAGGTCTCCCGGACTTATTTATCCTTCAGTTACACCTATGTGCCTTCAACAACACCTCTCCCATTTCCCCATCCCCAGCCCTTGGTAACCACCACTTTACTCTGTTTTTACAAGTTTAGTTATTTTTTAGATGCTACATAGAGGGGTACCATTCAGGCGCACCTGGGTGGCTCAGTTGGTTAAGGTTCTAACTCTTGATTTTGGCTCAGCTCATGATATCAAGGTCGTGAGATCGAGCCCTACATTGGGCTCCAAGCTCAGCATGGAGTCTGCTTGAAATTCTCTCTCTCCCTCTCCCTCTGCCCTTCCCCGACTTGCACACGTGCTCTTTCTCTGTCACTCTCTTTCTGTCTCTAAATAAATAAATAAAATCTTTAAAAAAAAGAGGTACACTATGGTATTTGTCTTTCTCTGTCTGACTTATCTTAGCACGATGTTCTCAAGTTCTGTCCTTGTTATTGTAAATGGCAGAATTTCCCTCTTTCTCTGCTGAATCATACTCCCTTGTAGCTATCTACTACATCTTTCCTCACTCATCTGTTGATGGACACTTTATTTCCATATCTTGGCTCTTGTGAACAATGCTGCCACCGACATGGGAGTACCTATGTCTGTCTGGTCTTTCACTGAGTACTTAGTCCAGGAAGGACTGTTTTACACACTTTACATGGATTAACTCACTTGGTTTCACGAGCACCCCAGCAGGAGCCACTATGATCATCCCCCAAGAGTATGAGGCAAAGAGCAGCCCAGTAGCCATGCGCAGTCACACAGCTAGCAAGTAGGAGAGCAGCTTTGCAAATGCAGTGGTCAGAGTCCAGAACCACTTCCCTGAGCACCGGTCTGTCCCTCCTGCCCCTTCCTAGCTCCTCCCGAGCCTGTGGGTTAGCCTGGGGTGGCAGTTTGGCTGGCCAGGGTACATGGTGAGGAGGGTGAGGAACCACAGTAAAGGGGGACTGTCTAAATCCTTTTCTCAGAATCACCATGTCTAAGCAAGATCTTGAGACATTGCTTTACTGAATCGTATCTCCCCAGATTCCACTTGCTCAGCTTCCACCCGTGATTGTACCATCCAGACTACAGATCCATGAAGGAGTGGCTTGTGGTCTCTTCTGGACCTTAGGTTTGTCTCCACAAGGCTTAATGTGCCTTCCTGGAAAACTCAGGCAAAAGGTCATGAGGGTGGAGCCCTTATGAATGGGATTAGTGATCTCAGAAAAGAGACCCCAGAGAACTACCTAGCCCCTTCTGTCCTGTGAGAATACAAGGAGAAGTCTGTGACTCAGAAGATGGCCCTCACTTGACCATGCTGGCCCCCTGATCTTGGACATCCGGTCTCCAGAACTGTGAGAAGTAGATTTCTGTTGTTTCTCAGTCACCCAGTCTGTGGTTTTTTGTTCTAACAGCTCTCATGGACTAACACACCCTCCTAAGCAGTTTGTACTTATTTATAGTACTGAGGTAACAACTAAGTATTATTATTACTTTTAAAGATTTTATTTATTTGACAGAGAGACTGAGAGAGAGTGAGCACAAGCAGGGGGGAGGGTCAGAGGGAGAGGGAGAAGCAGGCTCCCCCTGAGCAGGGAGGCCCTGCAGGGCTCAATCCCAGGACTCTGGGATCATGACCTGAGCTGAAGGCAGACGCTTAAACAACTGAGTCACGCAAGTGCCCCAATAATGACTAATTATGGTGCACTTAGGTTATTGAGGATGTCTGACATCCAGCTAGACCAGAGCCCTCCTAAGCACAGCCCCCTTCTCAGGGTTACGCACTGCCATCTATCTCTCGTGCCTGGCCCTGTGGCTGCCAGAGAGTAGATATTGAATAAATACGTAGAGAATGGATGTTGAAGGCAAGGCTCAATTATTTCAAAACCTCTTGATTTCCAAAACCCTTTGGAACAGTTGGGAAGGAATTCAAATAACCTCCCTTAGATAAGGACAGATTGTTGAAAGCAGTGAAAACAAGCCACTGAGATCACTGGTTTGGGGAGTTTTGCCTTCTCCCTGGGAATTCTGGGGGCTGGGTGCTTTTCCCTAAGCTGGTCACATTTGAAACCACTCAATTCCACTGGCAGCCCACTGTCACCTCCTCCACCACTCTGGCCCTGAAGATAAGCTCTCTAGGCTCAGGCAGCCATTCATTTAAGGTAGCAATTAAGTGCAACCAAATTTCTCTTTAAGTACCATAACGGAGTCAACAGGAGAACTTTCATCTACTAAACAGAATGAATCCCCAAAGCTGGATGAATGCTCCCAGCTTGACCCAAAGAGAGTGGGGCTCAGAATCAAGTGTGAGCCTACCCCCAGCCCTTGGAACTGATGAAAAAGGCTGTGAACTCAAAGGGTCTGTGGGGTACCCGCCTGTGTTTGTTGTCCCTGAAGCTCTTGGAAGTCTCCTGTGGTCGCACTGATGCCATCAAATGTGTTAAACAAAAATTCAGCTGAGTGTATTTAAACATCAAAGTGGTTTTACTCAACAATTCACAAGACAGGCAGCATCCCCTCTAGCAAGGAGAAATGGGCTTGGCTGAGCTGTGGAAAATAAAAGGTTTTTAAAGGTTTGGAAAGAGGGTAGAAAAAGGAAATTATAACCAAAGAATTCCTTGTCTCAGAGGAGGTCACCTTCATAAGGGGAACAGAAGGAGTCAAGGGGGTGAATCATCTCATTAGCACTGACCTTATAATTCCATGTTCACCGGTGAAAAGTTACATTCCTGGGGGGTTGAAACTGCGGTTAGGTTAGGTGTTCAGTCTTGGTTTGCTCATGTTGGGATTTGGTACAAGTGAACCCCTTTGGGGCATGTTATCTCTTTTTAAACACAGTGTATGAGTCTTTCACCTTCTTGGTTAACTTTATTCCTAAATATTATATTCATTTTGATGTAATTATAAGTGGAATTTTTTCTGAATTTCCTTTTCAGATTTGTTCATTGCTAGTGCAAAGGAATGCAAGTGATTTCTGTGTCTCCTTTTTGTATCCTGCAACTTGGCTGAATTTATTAAGTCTAACATGTTAATTTCATGTATGTGTGTGTGTGTGTGTGTGTGTGTACATTGGAATCTTTAGGGCATTGTACAGATAAGATTATGCTGTATGCACGCAAAAATGATGTTTCCTCTTCCTCTCCAGTTTGGATGCCATTTATTTCTTTTTCCTGCCTAATTGCTCTGGCTAGAATTTCCGATCCTGTGTTGAGTAGAAGTGGTAAAAGTGGGCATCTTTGTCTTATTTCTGATTGCTGGGGAAAAGCATTTTGTCTTTCATCATTGAGTATCATGTTAATCATTGCTTTTTCATAAATGGCCTTTATCGTGTTGAGGTGACCAGTGGATTTTGTATTGCTGTGACCATCTCTAAGGTGGGGTTGGACATAGAGACTTACAGCCAGTGCTGTCTGAGTATTTTGATTTCATTGCCATAAAACAGTTCCTAGAGGGTGGCACATGTCCATTCGTGGTATGTGAGATGATTTTAGAGGGTACATTCTAGCAGCATTTAAAGAACACCAAGTCCCACTCTTCCACTGGCAGGGTTTTATTTGTCACACACAATTCTTTTCCATTTCCTCTGGTGATAGCATCGAGGGTGTCTCAGTCTGGGGCTACTGCATCTTTTACACTTCTCTAACACTAAGTGATTTTTAAATTGTTTTATGAAAAGAGAGCAGATTTTGGTTTCAGTCCTTTAGCAAACGACGATATCTATTTACAGTTTAATGGTGTTATCTTTTTTTTAGGGTTTTTTTTTTGCCTTCTTTTTCTGGAAAGTGATACAGATTTCCAATTATTTACAGCTGTGAAATAGTTATGGATTAGAGGGATAAGGTTTTATTTAAAAAATAAGTGTATTCAAGTAATATCCAAGAGACTTGACCTTTAAAAAATGATGTCAATGCATCAGTTTGGCTAAGGACTACCTTTCTGGTCCCCACAGAGGAGTTGGAAGCAGGTTCTCTCCTTACCAAGCAGATGGGCTTTGCACAGGGACTGCAGATGTGTAAGGTGTAGATGAAATATACGTGAACTTTAATGATACCCCAACTTCCCTAAATCCAGTGAGGAAGAAGATTCCTAGTCAAAGAGGGGAGCAAAGAGCTATAATTTTTTGATCTTCAGACTGACCATTATAATGCTTTGAGTCCCCAGGGAAGCTTGTGATTTATCTGTGTCCACTCAGTGAAGGTCAGACTTTCTATCAGTGGACCTCAGCATGAGAGAACATGATATGGGAATGGAAAGAAGTGAGTGGGCATCCCATTGTTTCTGGCTGCCCTGGAGTATTGGCCATGTGAGTGTACCTAACCTTAATTAATGGTGGCTACGGTTCCCAGAGTGGGGCTGGCCGGGCTTAGAAAAAGAGCAATCCTTGGGGTGCCTGGGTGGCTCAGTTGGTTGAGAGACTGCTTTCAGCTCAGGTCATGATCCTGGAGTCCCAGGATCGAGTCCCACATGGGGCTCCCTGTTCAGCGGGGAGTCTGCTTCTCCCTCTGACCCACCCCACTCTCATGCCCTGTCTCTTCCTCTCTCACTCAAATAAATAATAAAAATAAACTTCTTTAAAAAAAAAAAAGATCAATCCTGAACATTACACAATTTTGAAAGGCAAGCACCCTCTTACCTTTCAACATACAACTGGTACCTCCCCTCAAGCATCATATGATTAAAATAACTTGCAAAGCCAGTTTTATCTTTAAGGAAGGCCTATAAGCTTTAGCCGTATAGGAACTATCTAGTGGCAAGTGAAAAAACCCTCTTGACAGAAACCAGTCTTAGTTTGGAGGCTCCTAGCCCCACCCCACAGCGGGACTGTCCAGGACCCCTGTAGGGAGAGAGTCAGTAATAGTACTGGTGGGTGTAGCACAGTCATGTAAGTGTCCCTGAGTGAAGCTGAAGCGATATGAGGCTAGACCATGTGTTAGTCTAGGATGGATGTGCCAGTCCATCTTCTCTTGATGCTGCTGAGATTCGATTCATCCAAGTCCTGAAGCTCTGAATATGTAATCATCACATGACTTTTGAATATTACTTGGCTATTGACAGGGAGAGAAAGTGCTGCTTATGTGGAGTTAGAGGAACCCAATCCGAATGATAAGGATTTTGCACTGAAACACTATTTAATGAACTTTCTGACTTTAAGCATTAATCTTGAGAACTTGAGTCATGTGAACGTGCAACTGAAAACTGATCTCTTGTTAGTGAAATCAAGGATTCCATCTGCAAAGCTGAGGTTGATCAGAGGGACTGCAGGGTATGTGTTGAGGTGACCAGTGTGTTTTGCGGGGCCTCTAGAGGGGGCTGCTGGGATTGAGATGTCCCCACAGTGAAGCTCACCAAAGGGATAGCTGGATCCGGGGCCAACGGAGGGAGTCAGTTTGTGCCATCCAGTGTGTGTTTTAAGGAACTGCTCATGTGTCCTAGTCCCCTTCTTCCAAATAACAAATAATGAACTTGATAAAAGGAATTGTGAATATTTAATGATTGAGAATAGTCTTCCTACCTGTCAGGGAGGTTGGGAGAGGGTTCTGGAGAAGGTGAGCAGGAATTTCTATGTGCCAGCAGTTGTGAGGAAGGGAAGAGGGAGTGGGGGACATCCGGGGGGACTGCATGTCGTTGTGCAGAGATGGGGGAGGATGCCAGGAACAGGAGGCAAGTCTTCAGGGACGGAGCATCAGAGACCACAGTGAACGGGGTCATGCAAGTATGCTCCTGAGTTGGGCTTTATCCAATGAACAACAGAATATTCTAGATACTTTTGGAAGGCCTTGTATAAGTTTTCCAACTCAGATTACTAAACATTTCCGACATACCAGGGACTGCGCTAACTACGTGCCTTGATTTCTTTGTTCTCCACAATAACCGATAGTATGGGCTCTGTCGTTCACCCCATTTCACAGAGAAGGAACCTGAGGAACAGCGAGATGAAATTTGCTCAAGACCACTCATCTAGCAAGTGGTGGAGCTGGGTTTGAAACCGGGGATTCTACCTCCAGAGTCTGCACTTTGGCTCTCTCTGCTGTGTGTCTCAAGTGATCAGGGCGTATCAGGCCATTGGCAGCTAGGAGCCCCTGACTTCCAATGGTCAGGTTTCTGCCCCTTTGCCCTTGTCTCCCTCTCCTTCATGTTGAACCAGCTGAACAACTGAAAATTCCATCCCCTGCAATTCAGTTGCAGAGCGTATATGACTGAGCTGAGATGAATCCGAGTTTCATTTTGCATGCCTCACCAACTCACAAAGGTATCTCAGATATTGTCCTGCCTCTATTTGTGACATAATATGTGGGACTTATTTCCACTGACAAGCAGTTTTATCATTAATTTTAACACAGGGAACATTCTCAAATAGTTCAGGCAGTGTCAAAAGGATAGATAAGAAACCTCCTAGAATAAAATTTCAGTGCAGGAAAGGAGATAAAAATCAGCCCATCCCACAAAAACAGACACATAGATCAGTGGAACAGAATAGATGGCCCAGAAATGGACCCTCAACTCTATGGTCGACTAATATTCAAGAAAGCAGGAAACAATGTCTAATGGAAAAAAGACAGTCTCTTCAACAAATGGTGTTGGGAAAACTGGACAGACACATGCAGAAAAATGAAACTGGATCATTTCCTTACACCACACACAAAAGTAGACTCAAATTGGGTGAAAGATCTCAATGTGAGACAGGAATCCATCAAAATTCTTAAGGAGAACACAGGCAGCAACCTCTTCGACCTCAGCTGCAGCAACTTCTTCCTATGAACATCACCAAAGGCAAGGGAAGCAAGGCAAAAATGGACTCTTGGGACTTCATCAAAATCAAAAGCTTTTGCACAACAAAGGAAACTGTGAACAAAACCAAAGGACAACTGACAGAATGGGAGAAGATATTTGCAAATGACATATCAGATAAAGGGCTTGTATCCAAAGTCTATAAAGAACTTATCAAACTCAACACCCATAAAACAAATATCCAGTCAAGAAATGGGCAGAAGACGTGAACAGACATTTCTCCAAAGAAGACATCCAAATGGCCAACAGACACATGAGAAAGTGCTCAACATCATTTGGCATCAGGGAAAAACAAATCAAAACCACAGTGAGATACCACCTCACAGCATTCAGAATGGCTAAAATTAACAAGTCAGGAAACGAAACATGTTGGCGAGGATGCAAAGAAAGGGGAACCCTCCTACACTATTGGTGGGAATGCAAGATGGTGCAGCCACTCTGGAAAACACTATGGAAAAGTTGTAAATACAGCTACCCTACAACCCAGCAATCACACTACTGGGTATTTACCCTAAAGATACAAATGTAGTGATCTGCAGGGGCACGTGCACCCAGATGTTTATAGCAGCAATGTCCACAATAGCCAGACTATGGAAAGAACCTAGATGTCCATCAACAGATGAATGCATAAAGAAGAGGTGGTATACACACACACACACACACACACACACACAATGGAATACTATGCAGCCATCAAAAGAAACGAAATCTTGCCATTTGCAACAACATGGATGGGACTAGAGGGTATTATGCTAAGCGTAATAAGTCAATCAGAGAAAGAAAATTATCATATGATCTCTAATATGAGAAATTTTAGGGGCAGGGCAGGGAGTAATAGGAGGTAGGGAGGGAAAAAATGAAACAAGGTGGGATCACGAAGGAGACAGACCGTAAGAGACTCTTAATCTCATGAAACAAACTGAAGATTACTGGGGGGTGGGAGGGTAGGGATGGGGTGGCTGGGTTATGGACATTGGGGAGGGTTTGTGCTATAGTGAGTGCTGTGAAAGGTGTAAGCCTGATGATTCACAGACCTGTACCTCTGGGGCAAATAAAAAAAATCAGCCAGTCCCACCCAGGGATGGTAAACCCAGGCTGAGAAGTGGCAGGGCGCTCTTTGTCCTGAGGAAACACCTGTGGACTTTGTGAGGATGGGGGCTGTCAGCTCTCCCTCCCAGCCTCCAGGTCCCTGGGAAATAGGGAACAAAGGTGTGTGTTATGTGCTCTTTCTCCCCAGTGGCATCCTTTGTTTAATTTGATTCTCACAACCAACGTTAGAACATCTTTTCCACGTTTAAGTAAACAGAATGGATAGCTCAGAGCAGTGATGTAACTGGCCTAGGATTACTCAGCTAGTGAATCGCAGAGTTGGCATTCTAAATCAAATCGAATTCTTTTTTATCATCTTCCCTGTCAGAGAGACAAAAGGAGTTGCTGCCTATGTGGGTTCAGAAAATGAGGCTATTCTGAGGCTTCCTCCACGACCACAACCACCAGCTGCATTCCAGTGAGCACTTGGAGCACTGTGCACAGAGCCAGCCACTTCATGTGCATCATTTCCTTTCATCCTCGGTCACCCTTCCAAAGGTGTTATTTTTCCTGCTTGACATCAGAGGAAGCCAGCACTCCACATGGTGAGGCAACAAAGCTCAAGTCTGTCTGGATTCTTTACATTGTGTCCTACCCACTGCTTTTTTCCCTGTGGGTTGGAAGGTCTCGTGCCTGGGAAGTTTCTGAGCACAGGGCAGGACCCTGGACTATCCCACAGAACAGTAGTTTTCACAGCATGCTTCCTGGGACTCTGCGGGTCCAGGGACATGTCTTAGGAGTCAAGGTCAGGGTGATGCAGTGCAGCACAGCTCTGGAATCTCGAGTCAGAGCAGCCAGAGCTCCTTCTCCCTCACTTTTACATAAACTGGGTTCCACAGTGCACTGCACTTGGGGAAAGCATTCTAGAATGCGGCATAGTTGCAAGCAAGAGTCAGACGACCCTGATTCAAATCCTTGCTCTCCATTTACTACCTTGAGCAAGTGACCTTGGTCAAGGTACTCCATCTCTCTGTGGCTCAGGTTTATCCAGTATAAAATGGAGAAGATAATAATAGAACCTGCTAACAGGCTTCTTCTGAGAATTCAGTGTGATGGCACACACGAACGTTCAGCCTGGAATAAATACCAATAAATGCCGGTTCCTCTCCTTCTCTGGGCCTTACTTTACTTAACCCCAAATGATGCTTGGAGCAAACACTCATTTCCGAAAAAGGATTGAGAAGATTCAGAATCATTTATTCCTCTGTCTAATCAGCCATCCAGCGGGCTTAATTATTGTTTGAGCACCGACGATATATGCCTCCTGCTGTGCCAGGGGTCGAGATCCAGCAGTGACAGTGGAGACAGGGTACAGAATGTTTTATGGTATCTGCCCATGCATCTGTTCATCCCTTCATCCATCCATCCATCCATCCATCCATCCATCCATCCATCCAACAAGTACACACTGAGTACCTGAGTGTCAGACAATGTGCAGTGACCTGCCTGGGTATTTGACCATATCTCAGACTTCCTGCTATCTTTTCCGCCTTTCCCATACCACTTGCGTCAGAGGTCTTCTTAATCCTGGCTCTATCTCCTTATATGTCATCCTTGAGGGCTGTGCAGCTCCCAGCATGCACTAGGCAGACTGCTAAGAGATGGCGTGCAATGTCAGTGCCCCTAGTGGTTACAGATGTGGAGTATGGTGCGGTCCTCTTCATAGGCACTTCCTTGGGATCTCATTTCGTTACATTTTGTTGCATTGTACAACCCCTGATCTTGTTCTAAATGTCTTTCTCAATACAGAAAAAAGAGTGTGTCCTAAACACAGAACAAGGGGCCTCTCCAGTGAGTGGACATAGGAAGACTGGGATGTGATCCCCAATACATAGCAGAGCAGAATGACTGAATGACAGGATTTGCAGCCTCCCTCTCTCTGTGTGGATATGCTGTGTATATGTGTGTTAGTGACACAGCCACACAGATACGTGTGCCTGGTATGTATCTACATGTATGACCCAGTGTATGAATGAATAAGCCAGTGTGCTCAGGAGTGGAGTGTGTGCACATTTGAGTGTGTGTGAATGTGAATTTAGAGGCATAGATATTGTGTGCATGCATTGATATATACGTGTGTGTTTCTGTTTGAGCTTGCAGGTTTCTGTGTGAGTGTGGCCACACAA
This sequence comes from Ailurus styani, assembly GCA_002007465.1. Taxonomy (NCBI): domain Eukaryota; kingdom Metazoa; phylum Chordata; class Mammalia; order Carnivora; family Ailuridae; genus Ailurus; species Ailurus styani. The sequence goes on along the minus strand of LNAC01001232.1, from coordinate 178,510 downwards.
GCAGCTTTGTCCACGAGTATAAAAACCATACTGCTAGTNCTGCTAGCTGTCCTCTACATCCACTATTCTACTCTTGTATGGTAGTAGACTTTTTGCTAGTTACGTGGCTTCTCAGAATTGAGATTTGCTTTGTAGTCTCCTGTGCAGCGCAGTTTAGCCACATGAGTAAGTTCTGATCAATGGGGCGTGGGCAGAAATGCTGTGAAGAGCCTCTAGGTGATGCCTCTGAAGGGCAGGATGCGCTCTCTCCATTCCTCCTTGGTCCTCACTCCTGTAGGCTGGAACGCAGGCATGGGGTGAGCCATCTTGGACCACACCATCAAGGGCAACACCCCGTATGTGGAAGAACAGCAACATGGCAGGAGGATCCTGGGCCACACGCACCCTGAAGCCTCTTTACTGACCCTTACCTGCTTGTTCCAGATTGTTTCATGAGACATCAAGGAGTTGCTTTATTTAAGGCGCTGTCCTGCGTCTTGGTTATAGAAGCTATACACAGTTCTATCTTAGCTCAATACAGTGTATGTGTATCTGCACATAATTCTGGTAAAGGCAATTTCTTCCCTGTAGAGTTGGAATGTCTCCAATTCGACATCTCCATGTTATCCAGCTAGAAAGACTCTGCCCAGCATGTTGCAAATTGTCTGGTTTATTTGGAAAGGGAAAGGTGTGAGGTTGACAGTGTTGAGGACCCAGCTGTCAGGCCATTTGAGATGTCCAGGAGAGGAAAAAAGGGGTGCCTTCTAGTTAGAGACCTGGCCAGCAGTGTCTGACCTCGAGCAGGTCCTCCCTGCCCACTTCCCATCTAGGCTGTACTTTCTTCCCACTAGAACGAAGGAGTTGGACTATTAGCCCTATAGATCCTTCCCAGTTCAGAGGTTTTGCGATGGTGGCTTTTGTTTGCATTACTAGTTCTTTTGGCTTCTGGCCCCTGGACGTTCTTAGTATGTTCTCAAGAAGATGTATCCATGTGGGAAGCCTGTGGGTCCCGGTGCTTCAGGGTGGAGGCTGTGGGAGGGAAGACCTGCAGCCAGCCATATGCATAAAAGCCCAGGGACCTTCTGCTTCAGACGCTCTGAATGTTTGAAGACTTGCGGCTGCCTGGCTGCCTTAGTCACCCATTATGTGTGACATAGGCATGGGTTTGCTTCACAGTGTTAGGGTGCAGAAACCTTCACATTTCTTCGTTTTCCTAAGTGCAATGAAATCTGGCTCTGAGCCGCCACTCCCGTGACTGGTGGGATGGGCAGTATCTGTCATCATTGGGCTGCCTGCCCCGCAGTGAGACTGTATCAAATCCTAGAGCTTCTGTTGGTGCTGGCAGGGGTGTGGTCCTCAGCTGTGTGTTTTAGGAAGTGCTCCCTGCAGTGACTCAGTGGAGCTGTGGCTCGGATAAGGACCTCCCCGTGGCCTTCAAAGTCACATTCTTGGTCATCACCCCTAGAATTCAAGTGTCACCCCATCCAAGGGGTACCTCCTTTGGGACAGTGCAAGGGAGAGGAGCACAAGTCTCCAGCACTCTAGACCTGGCTTGCTGTGCCCTCTTGGTCCTGGAACTCCAGTTCTCGGCCAGGTGATGCTCTCCCGTCCTCCATTCCCCCACCCGCTCTTCTCTCCTTGCTCCTCTCCAGTGACCCCCACTTAATTCTGTGCTCAGTCTGACCTGCCCACTACGGACAAGAGGGATTCCTGGAATTCAGAGAAGCTCTGACCGTTCCCCTCCCACCACCCAAGACTTGCTTAGACGTCTACTTCAACTGACCCTGTCCTGGAGAAATACAATTTGAGCCACATGTGTAATTAAAAATTTTCCAGTACCGCCTGAAAACAGTATGATAAAATGGATGACACTTACTATACTAATATGTTTTCCTTAACTCAGTATTTTCACAATATTACCATTTGAACATGTAATCAATACGAAAGTATTAATGAGATATTTTGCATCTGTTTGTCGTACTACGCCATTGAACTCCAGTGTGTATTTTACACTGACGGCAGGTCTCAGCGTTGACGACTGCATCGGGAGTGCTCAGGAGCCCCATGTGCTAGTGGCTCCCACACTGGACCGTGCAGTCTTAGTACAATACAGCAGCAGCAAAATGTGGCTGGGAGGATGGGTGAGACAGCTGAAGGGGATGAAGAGGACCCTTTATAGTGAGGAGCACTGAGTGATGTACAGAACTGTTAAATCGCTGTGTCGTACACCTGAAACTGAGGGCTGCATGTTCATTATATTGGAATGGAAAATAACTAATGAAAAAACAAAGTGACTAATTCGGTGGCATTTGGTACATTCACAAGGTTGTGCGACCATCACCTCTAAGTAGCTCCAAAACATTTTCACCAAGAAACCCTGTGCCCATTAAGCGGTTTTCTCCCCAGACCCCCTCCCGCTCCCCGTCCCTGCCAACCCATCATCTACTTTCTGTCTCTGTGGATTACCTATTGGGGATATTTCAAATGACTGAAATCATTTGATATGTGATCTTTTTGTGACGGGTTTCTTTTGCCTAGTGTAGTGTTTTCCAAATTCATCCATGTCATTACACCTGTCAGTACTTCGTTCCTCAAGTGGGGTTCCATTGTATGGGTGTGGCATATCCGTTTGCCCATTGCTCCTTTGATGGATACTCATAGTGTCTTAATAAGTTTGAAGTTTGGAGGGGCGCCTGGGTGGCTCTGTGGGTTAGCTATCTGACTCTTGATTTTGGGTCAGGTCATGATCTCGGGGTCATGAGACAGAGCTCCACATCGGCTCCATGCACAGTGGGGAGTCTGCTTGGGTTCCCTTTCTCTCTCTCTCCCTCAGCCCCTCCCTGCATTTGTGCTCTCTCGCTCTCTGTAAAGAAATAGATAAATAAAATCTTAAAAGAAAAAAAAAAACAAGAAGTTTTGAAACAAACTAACAAAATGGTGGCTTGCATACCCCTGTGTACACTGTTGATTTTAAAGAACTGGCCATTGGGTGAAGGAATTAGGAAAAAGCAGGTCTATTTTCTCCACCCTCACAAAGGAGCGATTCCTGGATCACATTTGAGGTCATTCCGTCTTCCTTTTTCACTGTCAAATTATTTATCTTTTTGTCCCGATGCTAAGCCTTATTTATCAACAAACAGGTGATAACATAATATTTTTCATCCTCAGTTTAACGAAAACACAGCCGTGCTCAGAATGGGCACTCCTTGAAGGGAGAACGTATGACAGGTTATAAAAGGAAATGTAAGTTGTAAATCTGTGCCATCTGTTTCTGCCCCAGGCCCACGTTGCTTACTACGCTCTTTTCTTACACAGTATCTGGGTGATGGTAGAAAAGGAAAACTGGAAGGAGCCAGAGAGCTGACACTGAATAGGGAAATGAGAAAAAGCAGAAAGACTGCTAGGGTGGGATTTATGAGCGAGTCTTTGGGGGCGTGGAATGAAGAGAACAGAGACAGCCTGGGGAGAGGAGTTTTGAGTTTTGCTGTGCACTAGGGCAGTCTTTTTCCCTTGGCATTTTCAGCAAACGCTGCAGCAGAGATGTAAACCGCCTTTGATTACTATTTATTTGAGTGTCATAAGGAGATGAGGTGAGGCACAAGATGACAAGGTCACATTTGGGTGCCATTCTCATCCCAGGACCTGGGAAACTGTCCAATAGTTGTGAGTGAGTCGGCTGTATTTGACAGAGGAGTCGATCCTCTACATGGTCACTAGGAGCTCATCCTTCTCAGCTCCCTCGTTTCTCTTGGATTACACGCAACATCTTGTGAAGGGCCCTTCTGAAGGGATCGCCTGAAAGAAGCAAGAGCGGTTCCCTGTGCCAGGGAAATACTGCCGTAGTTATCACTTAATGTCATCCTGATGCTCTGGGAACGAGCTGAAGCGAGAGAAGAGAATGGTGGTGACAGAAAGTATGTCGAGAATGGCTGTACATCACTTCATTTAGTGCAGGGGGAAGTCAGCATGTTCATAAAAGTCCATTTGGTCTGAAAGCCAATAACTTAAATCATTAAAACTCGGTCTTTTTGGACCATAAAGCCACTGGCCGTATTTCATATAAAGGACTCTGTAGAAGGACGAATTCTGTTTATTGAACTGAACTTCAAGTAATAACCCTGCCACCTACTCTTTTTTCCCTGGCCTTCCCGGCCTCTGAATTTTGATGAATTATAAAAAGTTCTTCGGCAGCATGATCACTTATACAAAAAGCTATTCAGGTAATAACACAAGCACCTTTAAATGGGAGAAAAACACACTTGCCTTTGAGGATTTGATCATGCTTGATTTTCTCAGGGCTCTGATTGCCTTTCTCGGGAAAAACGATCAGAATAATACCTTTCTGTTCAAGGCTCCAGGTGTTCCTTGGAATCTGCCAGTCTGTTCTGTAAAGGATTTACTCTTGGATGCTTGGGAAGGACTTACTCTCAGATGTCTTCCACCGCCATGTTCTGATCTTGGCTTTTTGTGGTCAAGCCTGATGCTGCACTGGTCCAAACGAGTGGCCTGGCCTCTTCCATACAGAAAAGATGCAGGGAGCTTGACTAGGGAGCATTCATGATCGTGTGAAACCTAAAACAACACATTCTTGGAATCCCACCTAACTGCTTCAGTCTTTCTTTCCTAATTTTGATTTGTCTGCATTGCCTTTTCTGAAGACTCAGCTCAAGTATCCTTTTCCTTAGGGAGCTCTGTCTGATTTATTTCTTGACTAGGTTATGTTATGTTTCTTTCCCTTAAGCTTTTTATAGTGAGAATTTGTTGAAAGTTTGGATTCTCAGGATCTTTGATCTCCCTGTGTTTGGAGGATTCCTTCCTTCCTTCCTTCCTTCCTTCCTTCCTTCCTTCCTTCCTTCCTTCCTTCCTTCCTTCCTTCCTTTGTTCGACAGTGTTTATTGAGAGCCTACTGTGTTCCAGGCACTGTTCTTGGCATTGGGGACACAGCAGTGAATAAAGCAGATGCACATCCTTTGTTCTGGAGCTCATATTTTGGGTAGGGAGTGATAGACAAGCATATAAATAAATACACATATAGTGTATGATATGGTGGTAAGAGCATTGGGGGAAAATATAGCATGGAAGGGTGTTGACAAGTGCTGACAAGTGGGTAGAAGGTATTAGAGTTTTAAATAGAGTGGTCTCACTGAGAAGGTGACTTTTGAGCAAAACCTGGAAAGAGGACTTCCTCTTACTGTAAGAGTTTTGGTGGTGGGAGACAAAGTGGGTCTCCAGCTGTAGAAACTCACCAGGTAGGGTGCTCATGTTTCCAGCATGCCTTGCAGCCAGAGTGAGGGTGAGTGATCTAGAATAACCGAATCCATGGACCCCAGGAAACGAACTGAGGGTTTCAGAGCAGAGGTGGGTGGAGGGGTGGGGTAATGGGGTGATGGGTACTGGGGGGGCCTGTGTTGTGATGAGCACTGGGTGTTTTACACAATTAATGAATCATTGAACACTGCATCAAAAACTAATGATGTGCTATACATGGCTAACTGAACGTAATAAAAAATAGAAGAACTGAATCCAAAGTCTTTGCTTTGGGATCTGGCAAGATAAAGAGCGAGAGAAGCCATCCTGTCATAGCTGCTGGTTCCAGAGGCGTGGAATAAGGGGAGTCCAGTGCCACTTACGGTGTCCAGTGCTGGGGTAGTTCTGTTTAACTGAGATGGCCAGTGGTCCCTGGGTATGGCTGCAGAGTCTTCATCGTGGTAGATTTGAGACTGGGGTACTAGCTGCACTGAGCCTCCGTCTTCCTGCCTGTTTTCTGAGCCTTGTTCTTCAGGCTCTCTGGTGCTTCTGTGAGCTCCCTGGAATATGTCCAGTAAATTTCTTTCCTGCTTCAATAAGCCAAAATTGGTTTCTATTGCTTGCAGCCGGTAGATCTGACCGGCATATCCCTATTCCATCCTGTGCTTGCCACCTTTAGTGCTTCTCTCTCGACATGTTGTAATGCCTTGTTTAAGTGTGCGTCTCCTGTTTCCCACAAGCTGTTTAGAGGAGAGAACACACACTTATTATTCATCCTCATGCCCCCAGTGTCTAGCCCAGTGGTTGGTACACAGTACGAGGTCAGTATGCTTTTGTTGATTCTGTGAATGAATAAGGAAAAGAAAGAACAAATGGAACTTCCTGAGTCCATGCTTTTCTTCACAGCACCCTTCCTTTCAAATAGAATCCAGAAGTCATATCCACCCATGCCAAGGCAGCTGTGTCACTCAAGTCTAGAGCCCATCTCTTGCAGTGAAACATGCAGATCCAAGGTGAGTGCTTTTCCATTGCTGTGTAAAGCAGCTTTCCACCAGGATGCCACTGCAGAAGTCATTGCTTTGAGGAAGAGACAAACATGGAAAAATTAGTCCTCAATTTCAGTTCAGGGAAGGGAAACTGAAGATCTCTTGCATGCAGGATGGAACCAGGACATGTAGACTCTGCTGAAGAACTCGTGATCTTGGGTATATCACTGACATTGTCCTCAGTTTCTTCTTCTGAAAACTGGGGAGATGAAGTTAGATCAAGTGTCCTGGTAGGTATACTCTCAACATTCTGGGCTGGATCATTCTTGTTGTGGAAGCTGTTCTGTGTGCATCATGGAATGTCTAGAAGCATCCTTGGCCTCGCCTCAGTAGACGGCAATAGCATTTCCCTAACTGTGACCAGCGGTGTCCCTAGACGTCGCCAGATATCCCTTGGACATAAAATCACCCTAGTTGGGAACCCCTGAATTAGATGATATTAGATGAGAAACAGTTTAAAAGTTTCAGGGCTGGAGCAAGAGTCGGGGCTCTGCTGTCTCCTGGCATCTAGCCCTGTGTGTGGCATCATGGCAAACATTCAATACAAGCTGAATGAGCGAAATGAAATACACGGTTCCTTCCAGCTAGATGAGTTCTTTGGCACCAGGAGAATCACATAGATGGTGATGATCCTTATCACCCATGTGACTGCCTCTATTTGGGTACTGTTTGACATTCCTGGATAGAAATGAACTAAAAATACAGTCCAGCACTATGAAAAAATAGGTCTGTCTGGCAGTTTAGCAACAAATAGTGACTATAATTATCAAGGAGGATCCACTCAATTCTGAGAGCGATCTCAGATCATGTCCCCTGAAAGTTAACTCTAAATTTTATGAATATGAGAAAGTTTAGTTGAGAAGAATGAGTCCAGATATGCATGGCAGAGCCCAGCCCCCCTGGGACATAGAGCCGGCCCCTGGCAGGGACTCCCACAGGTGCCAGGGACAATGGGCCAACTGCACAATCATCTCTTCGAACCTGGGCTTGGGCTGGTGGCAGTTCTGGTCAAGCTGGTTTCCATGGGGCCCTGTTCCACTCTGATAATCTCCAGATGTGTCAGAGAGAGTGACGCTCCAAACGTCAACCTCTCTGCCATGAATGACGTGCTGTTAACACGTTTAAGAATTAGGTAGAGGCCTTGTTCATTCATTAACAATCTGCTCCAGGCTGAGCGGCTAGGTCTGTGAGGTTACAAATGCCTTTCCAACACGGACCCTCAAGCCACCAATGGGCTTTCCAAGGAGGGCTTCCTTGCAGTAGGAGGTACCTTTACACACCTTGCATGGGTTTGGGCTTAAACAGAATTCACAACAGTTTCCCCCATGCATAGACTTCTCCCAGCAATTCTCAAGACTTTCTGGTCTTAGGACTCTTTACAAGAACCCGAAGATCTCCCATGTATGTGGATTCTAGCTACAGCAACATAAGGAATTAGACCTTTAAATGAGGAAGCAATTTAAAACATGCATTAATTATTTAAAAGTAATAAGAAACCCATTGCATGTTACATAAATAACAATTTTTGGTTTTTTGGGGGGTTTTTTGTTTTTTTGTTTTTAAAGATTTTATTTATTTATTTGACAGAGAGACAGATTACAAGTAGGCAGAGAGGCAGGCAGAGAGGAGGAAGCAGGCTCCCTGCAGAGCAGAGAGCCCGATGTGGGCCTCGATCCCAAGACCCTGAGATCATGACCTGAGCCGAAGGCAGAGGCTTTAACCCACTGAGCCACCCAGGCGCCCTGTTTGTTTTTTTTTTTTTTTTTAAAGATTTT
>LNAC01001232.1:151170-170429 GCA_002007465.1 Ailurus styani | reverse complement strand
TTATTTCACAGAGGGAGAGAGATCACAAGGAGGCAGAGAGGCAGGCAGAGAGAGAGAGGGGGAAGCAGGCTCCCCGCTGAGCAGGGAGCCCGACACGGGCCTCGATCCCAGGACCCTGAGATCATGACCTGAGCTGAAAGCAGAGGCATTAACCCACTGAGCCACTCAGGCGCCCGCCCTGTTTGTTTTTAATGAAAAGTAACCATCTTTTCCTGAAAGATTTAGTAAGAAGGATGGCATTGTTCCACATATTTGCAAAACTCTGGAATGTCTGGTTTAATAGGATTCTCACATCTGCTCCAGCATTCAGTCCATGGTGACATCTTCTGGAAAACTCCCCCGGAGTTTTGGGAAACAGAGAAAAAAAAGAAAAGTCGCATCTTAGTAGTATAAAGAACATTATAGGAACGCCTGGGTGGCTCTGTCGGTTAAGGGTTCAACACTTGGTTTCAGCTGAGATCGTGATCTCAGGGTCCCAGGATGGTCTCTACACTCAGGGGGAAGTCTGCTTCCTCTCTCTCTCTCCCTCTGTTCCCCTCAGCCCTCCACTGCTCATGCCCGCTCTCTCTCTCAGATAAATAAATAAATCTTTAAAAAAAAATACAAAGAACATTATAGGTATTATCTCATTCAGCCTTTTCGATAAAATAGCTCACTAATACAATGACATCCTCCTTTTTCCAAGGAGAGAATGTGGGCTCAGAGCACTTGATTTATTTATACCAGAACACACAGCTAGGGGCCGGGAAGCTGGACCAAGGACCAGGGTCTGCTGCCCCGCCCCCTCGCCGACTCCCTCCAGGGTCCTGAGGCCACTGGCAGGTGGAAGGCGACCCAGGTTTTTGAGAACGGTGACCAGGGAAACAACAAAACCAAAAAAAAAAAAAAGAGAGAGAGAGAGAGAGAGAGGGGTGTGGGGGAGAAAGAGAAAGAATGTACAATTTTTCCTTATTGGATCCATCATAAAGAAAAAGGCTTGAGATTCTCAGTGACAACTAAATGTAAGGCAGGCCACTCATGGTTTAACTCCAAGGTTAGGTGGGGAGGGAGAGCAGCCCCCACCCTTCTGGGTGGGTCCAAGCTTCTTACCATAACAAAAGTTGCCTTGCTCTCTCTTATCTGCCCCAAAAATCCCCAGGGTTTTTAGGAGCTCCTTGTCAGAAATGAAGACTAAGACCACGTATCTGTTACTATAAATCACAACATCAGTATCACAATGTTTTAACTTTTTTTTGTCTAATATCAAATTACTCACCAAACATTATAAATCAGGAGGGTTCACATAAAACCGAGACTTACTTTGGGATTTCTCTGAAAAAATCGGGCACTTTGGCAATATTGAGACTGTGTTCTCCATGGGATACAGTAGGCTGGGACTAGCTTCTGGGAGGTAATATTTGGGCAAGGACCACAGCCTCGAGAAGCACAGACTGCTTTTGCACAACTCCTTGTTGGTACATTCTCTCCTGTTTTGTTTTTTTGGTGGTTTTTTTTCTTAAGATTTATTTATTTGTGGGCACCTGGGTGGCTCAGTTGGTTAAGCAGCTGCTTTTGGCTCAGGTCATGATCCCAGGGTCCTGGGATTGAGTCCCGCATCGGGCTCCCTACTCATCGGAGAGCCTGCTTCTCTCTCTCCCTCTGCCTGCTGCTCTGTCTACTTGTGCTCTCTATCTCTCTATCAAATAAATAAATAAAATCTCTTAAAAAAAAAGACTTTATTTGAGAGGGAGAGAGCGCACGTGCAAGCACGAGCTGGGGGGATGGGGAACAGAGGGATAAGCAGACTCCCCACCGAGCAGGAAATGGGGGACTCGATCCCAGGACCCTGAGATCATGACCTGAGCTGAGGGCAGACGTTTAACCGACTGAGCCACCCAGGTGCCCCTCTCCTGTTTTTTTGAGGTATAATTTGCATGCCATCAAATGTACAGTTCCCCCCCAAGGTAAATTGTCATGTTTATTATGGTATTTCTGTACCTCTTTATCATTTAACTGTATATAAAACTGTGCTACTATTTTAATTTGGTTCTTATCTTTCTTTGTGTGTCTGAACAATTGTAGTAGATGCCCATAAAATTCCCACCCAAGCAAAAATACAGAAATTGTCATTGTTCCAGGAAGTGGCCCCCTTCCAGTCATTTCCTGACTTCCTCCCACCCTCTGGCTTCTATCAGCATTTACTAATCCTTCCTGTTCTTTCTTTTCTTTTCTTTTTTAAGATTTTATTTATTTGTCAAAGAGAGATCATGCATAAGCAAGTGGAGCAGCAGAGGCAAAGGGAGGAGCAGGCTCCCCACTGAGCAGGGAGCCAGATGTGGAACTTAATCCCAGGACCCCAGGATCATGACCTGAGCTGAAAGCAGATGCTTAACGGACTGAGCCACCCACCCATGCACCCCCATCCTTCCTGTTCTTGAACCTCATAGAAATGAAATCAAAAGAGGACTTCAGCAACCTTCATTTTGACCGCAAAGTTTCTAATTGATTAAGTTCTTGGGCACCTGGGTGGCTCAGTCATTTTAAGCAGCTGCCTTCGGCTCAGGTCATGATCTCAGTGTCCTGGGATCAAGCCCTGCATTGGGCTCCCTGCTCAGCAGGAAGTCTGCTTTTCCCCCCTGCCTGCCGCTCCCCCTGCTTCTGATCTCTCTGTCAAATAAATAAAATCTTAAAAAAATAATCGATTAAGTTCTTTCCAGCTTATCTCTTAAGTCAGGCAAAAGGCTGGGCAGGGAAAGTGTCTTGGGTCTGACCTGAAAAGACCTGGAACTACCCCCTCCAGCAGTAAGGACCACCCTCAGCCAGCGAGACCCCGCTGGTGATCGACCCTAAGACACTGATGACCTGACCTTCACTACCCACCTTTGTCTCACATTTCCTTCTATAAACATGGAAGTATTGTCAGCACTTTGGGGGAAGTTTCTCTGCCTTGGGATTCTGTCAGCAGCAAGCAGCCAGACCTGATCTGTGTGGGGTCCCCGGAGCCACACCCCTGTGCCCCAGCTCCAGAATATTAAGGTATGTGTATTTTATTCTTTCAGGGCTGCCTCAGCTTCTGAGGCTCGTGGTGGTGCCTATCAGCAGCTTGTACCTACCGAACACCAGCCTGGTCTTCCTCGTTCTTTTACCCATGGATGAACCCTGGGCCTCTCATGAGCAAGACCTTGATGTAGGTTTGTGGACAAGTGGGAATGGAATGTCTCTTTTAATTTGTCCAGATAAACACCCAAGAGGGGAATTGCTGAGCCATAGAGTAGGGGTGTGTTTACCTTGGAAGTAAGAAACTTCCAAAAAGTTCTCCCAACTGATTGTACCATTGTCCTGGTCTTCACAGCCCCAAGAGAGGGTATAAAATCAGGGAAGCATCTGAGAGGATGCGCCAGTGTGGCCCGCACAGATGAACAGTCATGTGACTATACAAAATTCTGGACTTAGTCTTCTAGAACAAGCCGAAGGTCTGGCCCCATTGGGCCTGGGTTCTCCATATTAGAGCTGGGTCATGACTCTCCATGTTGGCTGGGACACATGCTCTCCAGTGGGTCACAGCCCCACCTGGCCAGCCCAGCTCACTCACATGCCTCCTCCATAAGCAGTGGGACCCCCAAACATGCCTGTGGCCCCCCCACACATGCCCAAGTGGTCAGGGCTGGGCCCCGGGCTAGGGGAGCAATGCACCTTCTGCAGCACCCACCACCTTCCTGGTATTGTGGCCTGTGGCCCCAGATCGCAGATGCAGGCTGCCCGTTCCCTGGCCTTCTATCTGTCCCCCTCTTCCAATCCCAGCTGTCCCCTCTGTAAGCCCATCGCTTCCAGACAGATACCCCTTCTCCCCTGCTCTTGTAGGACTCTGGGTTCAGATGCAAATGCTGCTATTCACAGCTGGGTGACCTCAGGCAAGTTACTGGCCTCTTTTTAAAAAAAAATGTTTTATTTGAGAGAGACAAGGGTGCCTTCATTTGTGAAGGAGGTGGGGAGGGGCAGAGGCAGAGGGAGGGAGAGAATCTCAAGCAGATTGCACGCCAAGCACAGAGCCTGACTTGGGTCTTGATGTCATGACCCTGAGATCATGACCTGAGCTGAAATCAAGAGTCAGACACTTAACTGACTGAGCCACCCAGGTGCCCCATTACTGGTCTGTTGTTTCAGAATTTCTTTTCCTTCGGTGCCTGGGGTTCTTGGTCACCCCCCTTTGAAGAGCGAAGAGGTAGACCAAAGCGTGGTGGTCAAGAAAGCAAAGGTTATTGAGTGATAGCATGAAGCTCCTGACAAGGGAGGGGACCCAGGGGGTTGCTGTCAGAGTTCTCAGTCTAGGGGTTTTTAGGAAGTTGTGGGTGGGCTGTTTAATCTGATTCACCCTCCACGCATCTGTCACCCAATCATGTTTTTGTCCACGTGCTCATCTACTTATCAGGTAATTCACATGCATAAGGGTGGAGGGCTCTTCTGGGGCAGTGTTTCATAGCCTTGGGACCAAGAGGGTGGCGGCCACCCTGGCCACCCCTGCCCAAAGGCATGACAGGCAGCCTTGGGTCATCAGATCAAGCTCTCTGTTTAAATATGCCACTGGCTATTGAGCTGACCCCCAGGGCTTGGGTTAGAATGTCCAAGGCCATTCCCTTCTTTCTGGATAGCCTCGAACAAGATCCGGGGCTTTCTCCTTTTTAGGGTAGTTTCCTCCTAGGATGGGACCCTAGTTCCTTCCTACCTGTCTTCCGACTCTCCCCCGTCACTACCTTTACCTCTCCTTCCTCATCAGTGAAAGGGAGGTAGACATCTGTCTGAGAGGGTCACTGCAAAGATTAAATGAGCAAAGATGTGGAAACCAAGCCCTTAGAAGGAACGAAGCCTAGTGTGCGGTCACCATCACTGGTCTTTCTNGGGGGGGGGGGGGGGGGGGGGTTGGCGCTGCGCATGAGGGAGACAGGTGGGCTGGAGGTGGGGTCTGTGGCAACAGAGGGGGGCCATGACTCTGCTCTAGCCAGTGGCTGTGCTGTGATCATGTGGACCTGGTATGCCCACATCTTCAGAGTGCCCTATGAACATGGGAAATCAGAGCCTTGTTTCAAGTCTCCTGGTTTGTAAATGTTAGTACCCATTTAAAAAAAAAAAAAATTTTAATGCCCCCGTAAAAGCCTTCTGCTGTCCTCCATTGCCTGTCCTGGTGTCATGAGCCCCTGGCCATGGTTTGGTCACTTCTGACAGCTCCCCTGGGCTCCAGATGCCTGTCTTTTTTTTTTTTTTTTTTTTNTTTTTTTTTTTTTTTTTTTTTTTTGCCCTGCCTTGGTCTGGAGCACACCCGGGAAAAGGGGCTGAACAAAGTGTGGGCACTGTTGCTGTGGCTGCGGTGGTGGGGCTGTGGCTGCAAGGGCCCTCCTGGGATTTTTCCACTGTCCCCTGCCTTCCCGGCCAGCCTCTCTCCTCCCCCTTCCCCCAGCCTGTCCCAAGCCCGCCTATCCCCAGCATGGAGGCGGGCCAGTGGGGGAGTGGGTGAGTGAAGCAGGACAGTGCAGGGCTCCTGTGGCTCCCCTACCCCTCCCTGCCATGGGCCCCCCTCCAGGTGAGGGCCCAGATGGAGGCTGTGGGGGCGGAGCTCAAGGCATGCCATCCTCCCCACACGCGCCTGCTCGGAGTTCAAGTTCAAGGGTTCAGGGCTGGGCCCAGCCTCTCCTCTGCCTGGGAAGATCATTCTCTTCCTCTGATCCCCGCTGCAGTGAGGCTGGAATTTGGAGTTTGACCCGCAAGGAGGCTCTCAGCTGTAGGCGGAGCAGAGGAGGGTGGCCCCTGTCCTCTGAAGCTCTGGCTGTGAGGGGAGAGGAGCCCAGGTGTCCCCCTTCTTGCAGCCGCCTTCTGTCTCAGAAGCCACGGACGGGCCCCCAGGCAGGCGAGCCTGGCCTCCAGAGGAAGGTAAGACTCCTTGCCTGCACCCGGCCCAACCTGACAGGCATTCTCCATACTGGGGAGGTTGGTCTGGGAACAGGAGGCTGCGGTGGCCGAGAGGACTCGAGCCGTGAGCCGGGGAGTGGGGGCACAGCTCCTCTCCTTGGAGAAGGTTCGTTCCATACTGGGCAAGTGGAGTGCATTTGGGGGTGGGAGGGTGGGGACAGCTGTGGCACCAGGCACAGGTCCCTGTTATTCTGCATCCCAAGTTTAGAGACTCTGCTCAAGGAGCCTCAGATTCTTATCTGTCAAAGGGGATTGTAAACCCCAGCCCAGCCCAGCCCAGCCCAGCCCAGCCTACAGGCGTGGCATCTCTCAAGGACCCAAAGAGAAATGCCGGTGGAAATATCTAGGTAAACAACAGGAGGCTGGAGGGATTATGGTGCAAATCTGAGTTTCACTGAAATGTGCTGGGCACGTACAAGAGGGCTTCCCTTCCCGGGCCTGGCCTCGCTGGACAGTCACCCCTGAGGACACAGCCACCCAAACTCACAGACAGATGGAGAGCCATTAAGAACCATGCCCGAGTTTGCACAGATCATGAGTAGCAAAGCGGAGACCCAACCCTCACAGCCACGAACTAACCCACAAAGTATGGTTTTCCGACGGTGTTTGGCTGAATGATTCTGGGGACATGGAGGAGAGAGGTGCCCTCCCTGGGGATAGCACTTTGGGGAAGAGGGGCCACAGCGTGCAGGGGTATATAGCAAAAGCTCAGAAAGCCAGCTTCAGGGACACCAAGTGAGTACGACAGACACGGTCCCTGCCTTCAAGGAGCCTCTAGTGTTGCAGGCATGGGCAGCAATGACTGTACAAACCAGATGTGGTATTTGATCGACAGTGAGGAAATACCATGTTTGCTGTGATGGCAGATTTCTGAAGGACCCGATTTAGATTGAGGCTAGGGAAAGCTCCTCTGGGGATGGGACAGTAGGGTGACATCTGAAGGATGGGGAGGAACTGGTCAAGCGGAGGCCATAGGGAAGAGCGTTCCAGGTAGTGGGGAACAAAATAGCAAAGACCCTGAGGCCAGAAGTCGCACCTAAGGAAGATGGCCAGTGTGCAGG
This sequence comes from Ailurus styani, assembly GCA_002007465.1. Taxonomy (NCBI): domain Eukaryota; kingdom Metazoa; phylum Chordata; class Mammalia; order Carnivora; family Ailuridae; genus Ailurus; species Ailurus styani. Next base: position 163,428 of record LNAC01001232.1, on the reverse strand, counting down.
GAGAGTGGGCCACAGCAGAGCCCGTCAGTGACTGCACTCATCTGCTGGTGACTATATCTGATTTATGGTCCAAGATCCCTCTGGCCGCCCTATGAGGGGCAGATTGGAAGGAAGAGAGGTGGAAGGTCCTTGCGCTAGTATAGATGAAAGTGCTGGAAGTAAAGGTGAGGGAAAATGGGTGGATTCAGCCATGCTGGGGAAGAAGAATGGAATGAATTAGGGGCCATTAGATTCTAGGAGTTGAGAAAGAGACCCTGTAAGTGCTTCCTTGCTGTGTTGGCATGCAGTGGCCACCACCATCCTCAGGCACGTGACAGGTGCTCATGGACCACTGACAGAGGAGTCAGTGAGTGAACGCATGACTTTAGGCTCTTGAGTGTCCAGTGTGAGCATGAGAGTGGGCAATGCGGCCCGTGTGTGGGATGGGGGTGTGCTGAAGTTGAACAGCATGGTCACCAAATCGGACATGTTTCGTTGGGAGAGGCCATGTTGGCATTTGGATGCTCTATTCTCTAGGAAATCATGAGACAAGGTCATCACCGAAGTTCATCACCCCTGGAATTTTCCCTGCCAAAGGTCCAGGTGCCAGGCGGTGGTTATGAGCTCAGGGGTTAAGCTTGGGCTGGACCTGGGTTCAGTTATTTACCAGCACTGTGACCTTGGGCCCAGGGCCTCTGCTTTGTTTTCTTCACCTGTTCAGTGGAGTTAATCCAAGAGGACCTCTTGGGGTGCTGTGCATTTAAAATGAGATTCACACACATAGGTGGTTAGGATCTGCTGGACCACAATGTCCAGGCTCTTTTTTTTTTTTTTTTTTTTTTTTTTGGTAACAAGGACAGGGACAGACCCAAGTATTCTAGACCTAATCATGTTACATAATGAACTTGCCTAATGCTCTTATCAAACCTGTGACAGGTCTGATTACTATCTCCATTTTTTTTAAGTAGGGACTTTTTAATTTTTTTTTAAAGATTTTTATTAATTTGTCAGAGATAGAGGGAGAGAGAGAGAGAGCACAAGCAATGGGAGGGCAGAGGCAGAGCGAGAAGAAGGCTCTCTGCTGAGCAAGGAGCCTAGTATGGGACTTGATCTCAGGACCCTGAGATCATGACCTGAGCTGAAGGCAGACGCTTAACCCACTGAGCCACCCAGGCGCCCCAAGTAGGGGCTTCTTCAATGCGGAGCTTGAACTCACAGCCCCGAGATGAAGACCTGAGCTGAGGCCAAGAGTCAGATGCTTACCCGACTGAGCCACCCAGGTGCTGCTCTATCTGCATTTTATAGATGGGGAAACTGAGCCTCAGAGAGTTTCTTGGCCCAAGATCACGGATCTAGTAAGAGGTGGAGCTGGGATTTGAACCGGGCAATGCAGTTCTAACATCTTTACATTTTCTCAGAGCACATCTCTTTTCCAGGGAGTTTTTGTCTGTAATTAAAACTTATAGTGAAGCTGTCATCTCTGGTCCCTGCAGGTCCTCTCCCTAGTATCTCTCTGTCTATCATTCTCTGTCTCCACTGATGTTTTTGACATTCTTTGGCAAATATACCCACACCCTGACAAAATACTTCCCAGCTAATTAGTGTCTTGGAATGTATTTAATATATGCAGATTTTTTTATGCCATGAAGTTTGTTCTGTTTCTTTTTCTTTTGTTATGAAATGTTTCAAGACACATGAAAGTTAAAGAATAATGTTGTAACCCACCCCATCCACCCACTCCCTGCCACCCGTGGATGCACACAGGAGAGCCAGCCTACGGAACCAAATGCCCCCCACCCTACCTGCAGCCACATTTCCCAGTCTTGTCCTTCCACTGGGGCATGGAAAATTTCCACATCTGCTATAGCAAATTATGTAACGGCTGCAAGGAAAAGGGTGAGCTGGCGTCCCTGGGTGCTGGGCTTCCTTTGTTCTCTGACCCATCAGTGACCGCGGGGCTAGGGTGTTCTGGCAAACAAAGCCAATGTTACAACGCCAGCTTTGTCCAAAGCCGGACTCCCCTTAACCCGGCCCTCCCACACAGGGTCCCTCACAGGAGGTGAAGCTGGATCCCACCCCCAGCTTGGCCATCCTGGAGCAGTGCAAAGGGCTCTCATGCATAGGGCTCCAAGGGGCTGGCGGAGGAACCCACCAGGACGGGCACCATGGCTGCCTCGCTCACTGCTGTGTCCTCTCTGTCTAGGACAGAGCCTGGCACACAGCTGGTGCCTCATAAATGTGGGGAAAAAAACAGAAGGATGGAAGGAAGGCGCGAAGGAGGAGAATAGACAGGAAAGGAGGGCGGGAGGAAGGAAAGGGATAAAGATAGAACAGCCAGTGTTGGGTAATGTCAGCTCCTGCAGTTGAGGACCTGGTTCGAATCCCACCTCCGGCATTTCCTGTGCCCTAGAAGCAAGGGGTAGGACCCAAACTTCCACAACTTCATGCCTCCCTTTTGCACCTGTAAGGGGACTGGTAATCATGTCTGCCTGGGGGGGGGGCTGACTAGATGCAGTAAGAGGACAGCTGTGAAGTGGGTCCCATGCCCCAGATTTGCACAGTGCTCGTGGATTTGCCGAGAAGGGGCACGTTAGCCTGTAAGCCTATGGCCGAAGTGGCAGCACTGGGGTTTTCAGCTTCTCTGGTCTCCGCTCCTGTTCCTGCCATGCAGAAGGGCCAGGCCCTCTCAGCCCCTGGCAGGGCCCCCACCTCCCTGAGACTCAGGAAGAGCCTGGAGTCAGTGCCAGCCTGCCCAGGGCCAAGATGAATAAATTGTTTATCCACTCCCACTGCCCTCGGTGCCTGGCGGGCAGAGGCCTGCAAGGGGCAGCTAGGGGAGGGGCTGGCCCCACCCTTGGCCCACTGCCCACCCCTGCTTCCTCTCTTTCAGACCTGCTAGGTTCTAGAACAATCTACCCTACCGCCCAGTTCAGCATCAGTCTCCACCTTGAACTGCTTGCCAAGTTCCTAGCCATCACCTTCACCAAAGCCCCCGGATTTGGAAGCAGCAGTTTGAAGTGTTTAAAAACGCAGGCTGTGGGCGCCTGGGTGGCTCAGTGGGTTAAAGCCTCTGCCTTCAGCTCAGGTCATGATCTCAGGGTCCTGGGATCAAGGCCCGCATCCGGCTCCCTGCTCGGCAGGGAGCCTGCTTCCTCCTCTCTCTCTGCCTGCCTCTCAGCCTACTTGTGATCTCTCTCTCTCTCTCTCTCTCTCTCTCTCTCTCTCTCTCTCTCTCTGTGTCAAATCAATTAAAAAAAAAAAAGAAACCCTTTTAAAAAATAAAAAATAAAAACCCAGGCTGTGAAACCATACAGATGTGGGTTTGAGCCCTGGCTTTGGACATGATGCTAAACCTCCCAGAGCCACAAGTTCCTCACCTCGCCTGTAATGTGCAATCACACTGCCTAATAGGGATTTCACCCCTGAGATAACCTGATGGACTGTCTAGCCCCCTCCTCCCCAAGGCTCCAGAAAGTGCCTTTCCCTCCTTTATTATTATTTTTTTTAAAGATTTTATTTCAGAAAGTGTGAGTGGGAGAAGGGGCAGAAGGCAAGAGAGGGAGAGAATTTCAAGCAGACTCTGCACAGAGTGCTGAGCCTGTCACAGGGCTTGATCTCTCTCTCTCTCTCTCTCTCTCTCTTTTAAGATTTTATTTATTTACTTGACAGAGAGAGAAATTACAAGTAGGCAGAGAGGCAGGCAGAGAGAGAGGAGGAAGCAGGNCGCCCGATGTGGGCCTCGATCCCAGGACCCTGAGATCATGACCTGAGCCGAAGGCAGAGGCTTTAACCCACTGAGCCACCCAGGCGCCCCTTTCTTCTGTTTCTTTAATATTTTACTTTCTCTACCTTTATTGTAAGAGTACAGTATATTGTATATATAACATAGAAAATATGTGTTAATCAACTGTTAATTGGTAAGGCTTCTGGTCAACAGTAGCCTATTTGTAGTGAAATCGGGGGTGGGGGGGGAGGCAGTCAAAAGCTACCTGTGGATTTTCAGCTGCGCGGAAGGTCAGTGTCCCTCACCCCCATGTTGTTCAAGGGTCAACTGTTGAGTTTCTGTGCTGCTGTTCCTTTGCAGAGTTTGGGGAGTAAAATGGCTTCTGACTTTCTTATTTCTCTTAAATTCGAAACTTATTCAGCATGTAGGTGCAAGTGTCTGACTGCCTCGTAGAGTCTGCCCATGGAGCAAGACAGAAAGCAATTGCATGTTGATGCATTCATCATTTTATCATTAATTGCTTTCCTTTTATTTCTTTTGGAGTTAGAGCATCAACTTTTTAAAAATTATTTATTTACTTAATTTTTTATTTTTATTTTTTTTTTTTAAAGATTTATTTATTTATTTATTTGACACAGAGAGAGAGATCACAAGTAGGCAGAGAGGCAGGCAGAGAGACAGGGAGAGGAGGAAGCAGGCTCCCTGCTGAGCAGGGAGCCCGATGCGGGCCTCGATCCCAGGACACTGAGATCATGACCTGAGCCGAAAGCAGAGGCTTTAACCCACTGAGCCACCCAGGCGCCCTACTTAATTTTTTTAAAGATTTTATTTATTTATTTAATTGACAGAGAGATAGGGAACACAAGTAGGGGGAGTGGGAAAAGGATAAGCCTGGGATAGAGCCCTGCATCCCAGGACTCTGGGATCACAACCTGAGCTAAAGGCAGAGACTTAATGACTGAGCCACCCAGGCATCCCTACTTATTTACCTAATTTTATTGAAGATTTTATTTATTTGAGAGAGAGAGAGATTGAGACAATGAGTGGGAGGAGGGGCAGAGGGAGAAGCAGACCCCCTACTGAGCAGGGAACCCAATGCAGGGCACAAACCCAGGACATGACCTGAACCAAAATCAGGAGTCGGACACTTAACCGACTGAGCCACCAGGCACCCCAGAATCTGGTGGTTTCTTAACTGTGACATGCTTATTCACACTTCAGTGTGTAGGTGCTATTGTCTTGGCCTGGAGTGTCCCCCATCCCTGCTCATACATCTAGAACCACCAACTCTTTCTTTAAAACCCAACTTATATGCTCCTGTTTGGATCTCTCCATTGACAATGAGGTGGTCCTTACCTCACCCACTGCATCTTGTAGAAAATCCTTTTAATCGTGATAATAATAGTGGCCAGAATTTATGGGGCATGACTGTGTAAGCAGTCAGTGCACCTAGCCCTTGATAGGCATAAGCTCATTGCAGTCCCTCAATACACACTCTCATTGGCCATTTAGAGAGTTTATCGTGGTTCTCAGGACTGCTCAGTGGTGGGGCCAGCTCTGTGACTTCTAAGCTCCAGTCCTTAATACATCTGCCACTAAGCTCCTCCCCTATATGGAACATCTTTGTGTTATTATCTCATGAGTGCATTTCCCCATTACTGGGCTGCCTGTTGTAGAGGTCAGGGACTGAGTCTTTTCATTCCCAAACCCCAGAGTGGAGTCACACATTAACACAGGAATAAGTCAATGCCCAAATCACTTATGGTCAAAAAGTTACCCTTTGGAATTTTATAAATTTCCAATTACCAGCAGCGTAACAGCTTGAAACAACACAGGGTTATTATCTTATGGTTTTGGAAGTCAGAAGTTCTAAGTTGGTCTTACTGGGTTGACATCAAGATGACAGCAGGGCTGAATTCTTTTTGGATGCTGTAGGGTGGAACACATTAATCTGTGTTTCCAGCTTCTAGAAGCTGCCTGAGTTCCTTGGTTTGTGGTCCCTATTTTTCCATCTTCAAAGCCAGCAACATTTGGCCAAATCCTTCTCATGCTGTCATCTCTGGTTCTCTTATCTGATTTCCCTTCACTTTTAAAGACTCTTGTGGTTGCATTGGGCTCACTTAGATAATCCAGGAAAAATCTGCAAATTTAGTTGTCCTCTGGCCATGTAACTTAACATATTCACATGTTCTGGGGATTAGAATGATACATCCTTGAGGGGGACGTTTATCTGCCCACCACAGCAATCCCTTAAATCGCACACAAGTGCAGGACACTGGGAAACAGCTTAGGATAGTGTTTCAGAGTAGGGATTCTAGAGCAAGATCATTTGCCTTCAAATCCCAGCTCTGCCACTTGAGTTCTCTCATCTTAAGCAAGTTGCTTAACTTTCCCGTGCCTCAGTTTTACCATCTGTAAAATGGGGGTGATGACAGTAGTGCTCACTAATAGTATACACTTAGAATGATGCCCAGCATGTAGGAGATGCTACATATATCACTAAATACGTGCAATTTTATGGGCCATCCATCATTCAGAGGAATAAGATCATAGTGTCTAGCTGACCCTCGGACAAAGTTGTCAGCTTGACCTACACCCAGCTCAGAGGTTCCTTAGAAATGGGGAGTAACTCAGGTGTCTTGATTTACTCACACTCCTGGAGTGGAAAACCATCTGTGCTATTCATGCTGTTTATTCTTTTTAATATTTTGCCAAGTGGCTGAATTGCTAAACTAACAGCGGGTGATTTGATGTTACTTCATTGTATTTGCTGAATGAATGAGTGAGTGGATGGACGGACAGATGAGTGGGTGGCTCTGCCTTCCCACGTGTCCCCCCCCACACACACACCCCTCAACAGTTGTCCTCTCGTTTGGGTGCTCCAAGGAGGCAGCTGCAGAGAGGGTGAGAAAAGCGCCTCTGGTTGTGGCATCTGACAGGCATTTGCACTTCCCTCAGGATTGAGCATTTGCTCAGGACCATGGAGAGCAGCTCCAGCAGCCCTCAGCCCACCCAGTCGGATCCCCTGGAAGCTTTTCCCCAGAGGAACCTGCAGCCTGGTGACATCGCCGTGCTGGTGCTGTACTTCCTCTTTGTCCTGGCTGTGGGACTATGGGTAAGCCAGACCAGGGGAGGCAGGGGAAGAAACTCGCCCAAGATCATCAAGTAATCTGCACTTTACACTTGTAAAAATGGACTGAGTGTGGATCATATGTCAGGTGCTGTCTTAGGCATTTACATTTGTGTTACCCCATGTACTTTGCACAGATGTTTATGAAGAAGACACTATTACTGTACCCATTTTATAGGTAAGGAAACTGAGGATCAAAAATATAACATACAATGTTTATATGTTAGTAAGTTAGCAGAACTGCAGTTAGAATCCGTATTTCCTTCACTTTGAAGGCCATGTTCTTCTTTTCTTTTTTAAAGAAAGGCTTTGTTTTGTTTTGCTTTAAAGACAATAAAGCTTCATGGTTCAAAAATAAAAGCAACTTAAAATGACATATAGTGAAAAGTCTGACAACTACCCTTCCCTCCACAGGTGACTACTGTTGTTAACTTGTTCACACGTTAGTTTGAGTTTCCTTTTGGAAATCCAAGCAAATATTATTGTTGTACTTACCTTTCTTAAATAGGAAATAACTTATTATACACATTGTTTTTTTACCTTGCTGTTTTTTACCTATCATGGTCTCTTGGCTGTCTTTTCATATCAGTACATAGATGCTTCCCCACCTTCTGAAAAGTTGCACAGGATTCCATGAGATACTTGTACTGTGATTTATTTAGCCTGTCTTCTGCTGAGGGTCATTTGGATTGCTTCCTATCTCTTGCTGTTACAAACTATGTTGCAGTCAGCAAATCTTGTGTACTCATTATTTTGGATGTGTGCAACTATAATGTAGGATAAATTCCTGCAACAGATAAGGTTGTCAGACCAAAGGATGTATGAGTCTGTAATCATTCAGACCTGGGTCTGAATTCTCGGCCCTTCTGCTATCTAGAAATATGGCACAAGATAGGTAACTTTGCTTCTGAGCCTCAGTGTCTTCATTTGTTAGATTGGTCTAATGACACCACCTTCATAGAAGTTGGTAGGGATTACCATGTGATGATGCTTTACAATATTTAGTGTAGTGTCTACAGGCTGAGCTACTCTGCCACTATGCAGCACAAACACTCAGTAAATGGTACCCATCATGAGCTCTCCTAGAGAAGCTATGGTTTGAGAACTCAAATACATAGGTGAGCCGTTAAGTATGCGAAGCAAGGAGTGGCAGGGGTTATATTGGCCTGAAGAATTTTGTCTCCTCTAAAGCATCCAGATTAAAATCTTCTTAAACCATGGATTTAAAAAAATCCAAACTATATTTGATATCCAAATCTGGCCTTCTGGATTCACGGCTAGTAATCCATGGCTCAGGTGCTCTGGGATGCCTCTGATTGTTACCTGCCCTCTTCTCTGTTTCAGTCCACAGTGAAGACCAAGAGAGACACAGTGAAAGGCTACTTCCTAGCTGGAGGGGACATGGTGTGGTGGCCAGTAAGTAATCTTTGGCTCAATTAAAGTCACTTCTCAAGGATTCTTCGAGGGCTGATGTTCTGTTAGGCTTTGATCTTGCAGGACTCTGGTTGTATGTTGTGTGGAAGTCAAGGTCTAGAGAAGGCTTAGTTCCAGTGCAAATGTGTTTGAACAGAAAGAATTCATCAGCTCACCCAAAGGAGAAATCTAGTTAGGCTGGTTTCAGGGGCTCAAGTGATATCAGTAGGACCTGGCTTCCTTCTCTCCCTCCTTCTCTCCCTTCATCCCCCCTTTCATCCCTCCTTTCCTTCTTTCTTTCCTTCCATCTGTCCGTATCAACTTCTCTTCTTCTGGATGGGCATTATTCCAGGGCCAACTGCATGGCAACAAGATGGCAGACAGTGCTCCAGACTTTTCATCTTCTCAAGCTCAGTCCAGTATGGGAAGAAGAGGACCTGCCTCCATGGCGGTATCCCCAGAAAATACCTCATCTCTGATTGGGTACCATGCCCACTTCCGTGCCAGTCACTGTGACCAAGGTAGTTTGATGTGCTAATTGGCTCAAGCCTGGGTCACACAGTCAATGCCTGAGCTGGGTGGGGGACCCTGGAACCTCCCCCTGAAGCATATATGATGAGAAATGAGAAGGGGCTAGAGGCCATTACTGGGACAAGGTGGAATAGATGTTGAGGACACATATAACAAACATAGTAGTCAAATTAGTATTTCCTTTTCAAGTGGACCTAGGGCCATTGCCAAATACACATACAAGCATGCGTACACACACTACACACATACGCACATGTGCACACTCACACATGCACTCACGTGCACACAGGTGTCTACTTCGTGAGCCCTGGGTAGGTGGTCCGGGATAATAGTTTACTACAATCTCCTAAAGTAAGGATGAAATCTTTGAACTAAGAAGAGGGAGGAGATCTCCCATTTGCAGTGAGGCCATTCACTGCAAATTCATTCAATATTCATTACAAAACATATTCTCCCTGGGGCATCCAGGGTAACTCAATTGGTTAAGCATCCAGCTCAGTTTCACCTCAGGTCATGATCTCAGGGTTGAGAGATCAAGCCCCATAGCGGGCTCCTTAATGGGCATGGAACCTGCTTGGGATTCTCTCTCTCTCTCCCCTCCCTCCCTCCCTTCCTCTCTTTCTCTCTTTCCTCCTCCTCCTCTCCAATAAATATATTCTCTGAGAAATATGTCTGGCATTATGTCCAACACTGGGTACATCAGTGAGCTGGTCTTCACCCTCAAGGAGCTTATAATCTAGTGTTTCCCAAAGTATGAGTAACAGTTGCCCAAAGATTTCTCAGTTGCATGCTGACACAGTATTAAATGTCATCAAATGACATAGTGTGAATATACTCCCTTTCCTATTCTCTGTCAATCCTCCTGACTGCATCAAAGAAAACGTCACAGTTTGGTAGTAATGTATCTTCATCAGCTTTCCATCACTGGCTAATCTCTATGTTTAACCAAGAGAATGCAGGCCTCAGTGAGAGAAACTAGCTAGGATTTAGTAACAGAGATGGTGTCCCAATTCCAGATTCCCAGGAGAGAAAATGTAATTGACCCAGCTTGGGCCAGGTGCCCAGGGCTGTCTGGTCCAACCAGTTGAGACCAGGGATTGGGGCCATTGAGTATATATAGGCTTGGCCACTTAATGTCCTACCAGAAATAGGGCTATCTACTTTGCTAAGTTAGAAGCAGAACTGGAATAGAACACAGGCTTCCTGATTCTCGTCATGAAGCACCTTCCACAAGACCCTGTCATCCTTTTCCCCAGGGATGCTGCATACAGTTGTTCATGTTGTGCACTGCACAACTCTATGGCACACAATTGATATTTTAGCCATCATAAATATGCATATTTATTATGCCACTATTTGATAAATGGAAGTAAAAGAGTCTTGGGGCGGAAGAATCTTTTTCTAATTTGAAAAAAAAAGTGCCAGATAGGCTAGGGATAGCCTTGCCTTCTCTACTTCTCCTTCTGTCTTGGTCCCTCTGGAGCATGGAAAGAACTGGGGGTGGGGAGAAGGTACCATAGACCATCATTCCAAGATCTGACTTGTTCATCTGCCCACAGGTGGGCGCATCCTTGTTTGCCAGCAATGTAGGAAGTGGACATTTTATTGGCCTGGCAGGGTCAGGCGCTGCTTCAGGCCTCTCTGTCACTGCTTATGAATTGAATGTAAGTATTTTGCCAGCACACATACAGCTCGCCCTTTGCCTACTAGAGTCCTGGGGGACACTGTGAATTCCCCTACTTTCATTTATTTATTTTTGTTAAAGATTTTATTTATTTATTTTAGAGAGAGAGCGTGAGAGAGGGAGCACGAGCAGGGGGAGGGGCAGAGGGAGAGAATCCCAAGCAGTCTCCATTGCTGAGAGTAGAACCCAAGGTGGGCCCGATTCCCAGACCCCCTGAGATTATGACCTGAGCTGAAACCAAGAGTCAGAGACTCAACCCACTGAGCCACCCAGGTGCTCCTACCCCATACTTTTTAAAACTAGAGTTGTACTTCATGAGAAAACAAAGGCAGACCTGGTGAGAAAAAATCAGTTGGTTCTGCAAGCTGCAGGCTTGTCTGGGTTTGCTTGATCCTGGCCCAGAAGGCCGGGACCCTAAAAAATCAATGTGTGGGAGAAGAGGGCTCAGAACCTTTCCCTTGTGGATGCAGAAGATAGAAGGTGTCAGGGGACCTGAGGGTGTATCTGTGTATTAGATACCAGTTGGCCATCACAAAAATGTAGTGTGTGGTTCAGTGGTTCTTGACCTTTCCACCACCCCACAGAGACCCCAGAGTTAGGACACACTCCTGGGTAGCAAGGTTCATGCAGAGTATGATTTTTTTTTTAAGATTTTATTTATTTATTTGACAGAGAGAGACACACAGCGAGAGTGGGAACACAAGCAGGGGGAGCAGCAGAGAGAGAAACAGAGGGAGAAGCAGGCTTCCTATAGAGCAGGGAGCCCGATGTGGGGCTCTATCCCACGACCCTGGGATCATGACCTGAGCCAAGGCAGATGCTTAACAACTGAGCCACCCAGGCGCCCCTATGTTTTCCACTAAGGGGGCAGCCATGCACTCTGAGTAGTGAGTTTCATCTTCACAGTGACTGACAATTTTTTTTAAACAAGCTTTATTTATTTATTTATTTATTTATTTAAGTCTCCACACCCAGCGTAGGGCTCAAACTCACCACCCTGAGATTGAGAGTAACTCACTCCACCCACTGAGCCATCCAGGCGCCCCCTCAGTGACTAACATTTTTAAAGTGCTCATTTTGCGCTGCAGACTTAGTACCCTACGCACATTACCCTTTGATGGGGTTCACTTAGCACGCCCATCCTGGATTAACAAGGGAGGGAGGGATGGCAAGGGATGACACGAGGTTTTGGGGACATTGAATGAGGCATGCTTCCCTCCTTCATCCCCTTATCCCATTTCAACATGGAAATATGATGGCCCAGGGAGGATGAGGTACCAAATCCGAGATGGAGCCAGGCCAGGTGACCTCCAGATGCAGAGGGAAATCCAAACCAGCACCTTGATGTGGGTGGGTGTGAGTCCTGACTCTGTTTTCTCGGGCAGGGCCTGTTCTCTGTGTTGATGTTGGCCTGGATCTTCCTGCCCATCTACATCGCTGGTCAGGTGAGTCGGGGTGCTCTGGGATGGGGAGACCCTTTGACAGGGAGAGAGAGACAGTGAGAGCAGGAACACAAGTGGGGGAATGGGGGGAGTGGTAGAGGGAGAAGCAGGCTTCCTGATAAGCAGGGAGCCCAACCCAGGGCTCGATCCCAGGACCCTGAGATCATGACCTGAGCCGAAGGCAGACTCCTAACAACTTAGCCACCCAGGCACCCCGCTTTCTTTTCTTCTTGATGTTCATTGTACTCACTTCCTTGCTTTGCTTCACAGGTTTCATTATATGTAGCTGAACAGTATGGTTTCATTTTACTTTTTTTTTTTATTTTAAAGTTTTTTTTTTAATCTTTTTTTTTTT
>LNAC01001232.1:114561-149929 GCA_002007465.1 Ailurus styani | reverse complement strand
TGGGATCCTGACCTGACTACCCCACTACCCCCATTTTCTCCTCCCCTCTTAAGTCTATGATTGAGATGACTGTCAGTGTTGCTGAGTTTGGAGAGGAAGCCGGGGGGTGGGGGGGAGGGCCAGTGCTGGGAGGCCATGTGCCCCAAATCAGTTGGGTGGTGACAGCTCAGCTCTGGCCGCCAGGTCACCACAATGCCAGAATACCTAAGGAAACGCTTTGGTGGCAACAGGATTCCCGTCATCCTGGCTGTGCTCTACCTGTTCATCTACATCTTCACCAAGATCTCGGTAAGGCGGGGACCCAGCCTGGCCATGTCCCTGCAGCATGGTGAGAAGACCGAATACAGCCATTGGTAGTGTGTCCTGCCTATGCATTTCCTCCCCTTGGCCAGGCTTCAGGGAGCTTGGAGGATGGGGGTGGGGTGGGGGGAAGAGGATAAGCATGGGCAGAGGAAGTTGGGAGAAAAGGTGGAGGGAAGGGCACCTCTTTCCACTCCTGCCAGAGCTCTGGCAACATGTCAGGATGCTGCAGGTTGCAGAATGGGACTGCGAGAGCCCTGCCAAGTCTTGGTGGGGAGCTGTTCTCTTCCTCCTGGGATCAGGCAGTCATCAGGTAATTCATCAGGTGTGTGGAGGCCCATTGAGCCTGCCCCATCTCCAGAACAAGGCCAAGAGCAGACCTGATTTGTGCTGATGCTGTGTCAGCTTCCAGCTGGGGCTGGGGAGAGCCTAGCCCAAGTGTGGAGAGTGAGAGGGGGTGCAGTGCAGAGGAATTCCATTCAATCCAAACAACAATAATTGATTCTATGCCAGCTGCAGGCTTGAAAGATAGACATTAGATGCCAACATTTGTTCAGAACTCTCCTCTCGGTCTGGTGGGAAGCTACAGGTGTAGGAAGACTTCACAAGGGAAGTTACGACAGACGATGATTACCAACTAGGGAAAGGGGGACTGGCATTTCAGATGGATGGACAGGACTTGTTAAGGGAAACAGGGAACGTGAAGGGAGTGAGGGAAATGAGGCCAAGGGGTGAGCAGACTATATGAAGCCTGGAATGCAATTCTAATGTCTTTATGTAGATGTTAGCCTGGGGGCCATGGGGGGGGGCACTGAAGAATTTTAATGGGCAGGGAAAGGATGATATGATCATGGCAGTATCTGATAAAGGTTGCAGTGTTGAGGATGGAGAATAGAAGACCAAGAGTAGAAGCAAGAAGACCACTGAGGAGGTTGTTTTATTAGCTCAGTGAATGGGTATCAAATGTAACAGCCCACACGGCTCCAGTTTGAGACCCCTGATCTGGGAAGAGGTGGTTGAAGAGAGAGCAGTAGAGAACTCTTCTTTGTTTGCCAGAATCCAGGCTTAGGGGAGCCTGTGCTGAAAATGTCCCTCCATTCATTCATCCATCGACTTCATGTCTCCCCAGGTGGACATGTATGCAGGTGCCGTCTTTATCCAGCAGTCTCTGCACCTCGATCTCTACCTGGCCATAGTTGGGCTGCTGGCCATCACGGCTTTGTACACTGTTGCAGGTGTGTCTGAACAAGGGGTGATGCTTGAGAGACTGTGGCCTCCCCATCTTTTTCTGGCCCATCTTCTGACGTTCCCATGTGTTAAAACCATTCATTCATTAAAACTTCACTTCATGACCCCAGATGAGATGATTTCTCTTGGCCATTGTCCAAAGGAAGAGGGCTCCCCCTTTAAAAAGAGGATTTAAAAATGCACCGAAACTGCATCAAGCTATTTCCCATTTATTTATTGAAGAACTATTTATTGAGAACTGTCAGTGCTGAGCATGTTTCTCCACACGCACTCTGGAAAGCTATGATATGAAGTGATATGATATATGATATATGGTGTGAAAGAAATGATATGAAGGAAGCTCTCAAGAGAAGCGCAGGGGAAGATAAGTCCAGGCAGAGGGACGGTCACATGTAAAGACTCTTAGGATGAGAGCATGCTTGTTTGGGGAACAAAAGGGCGGTCAGTGGGGCTGAGGCTGAGTGAAGAAATGGTTGTTCAGGCGCATCCTGCTTGGCTCTGGGGGGCCATTCCCACAAGCCAGAGAGGGATGTATCCCCGGCCCTGCGTGGCACAGCAGCCCTAATGATGGGGAAAAGGCCAGCCGTCAGCGCCTTGCAGGAAACAAAATGCACCTTGATTTTGTTCCAAGTGCCGTACATCTCCACTGGAGGCCCTAAGCAGAAAAGTGACCAAATTGAACACATGCAGAGGCCCCCGAAGGATCTCAGAGGGTTCAGCACTCACAGAAGCCATGAGCCTGGAGCCCCAGGAAAGACAAAGGCTAGCAGCCATAGCTGATTTATCTTGGCATTTCCTTGTTTGGGGAGTCTGTGTCCCCATTACGCTGATCTCTCTCAAGGGGACATACTGTTTTATTTTCCTCTCTGTCCCTACCATGTAGAGCTTGGCAGGGTGCTCACCAGAGATTTGGGGAAGGATTGAATAAGACATTGAGCCCAGTGCCTGGTGCATGATAACTGGTCAGTAATCATCAGTGTAGGAATGATGCTGGCTTCTAGTGGCAAGATCTCAGGCCGGCTAATTGCAACAGAGGGTTGAGGGCAGAATGGAGGCCGGGTCTTTGTCCACATTTGTGATGGGGCCTTATTCCTGCTGGCAAGGAGGGAGGAATCAGAGCAGAACACCACAGCTCTGTGCCCGTTTTTTATTGCACACTGACACTGCCCACGAGTAAACATGCTCACATCAGAGAAGCATCTCTTTCCCCTTTGAGAAGAAGGAAGCGGAAGGTATAGTATAGGAAGAGACTGGAAAGATCGCCCTGTCCAGATGCTGATAGACTTGCTGCCATTATGTGGTCATGATCAACTGGTCTCACCTGGCTCAGCAGAGAAGGGGACATTGATGACATCTGGAACAGCTGGCTGGGGGAAGGTGGCCTCCCTCATGTGGCTGGTGGTTGGTGTGGGCTCTCAGCTGGGCTTCCCTCTGTGAGCCATCACCCTCCAGTAGGCGAGGATGGGCTTCTCCAGCACGGAATTCTCAGGGCAACAGGAGAGCAAGAGCAGAAGCTTCCAGGCCCTTGAGGCCTAGGCTTCAAGCTGCACAGTATCACTCCCACCATATTCTGTGGGTCAAAGCAACCCATTTGGCTAAGCCTGTCATTAAGACATAGAGAAATCAGCTTTACCTCAACATGGAAGGAGGAGCAAAGCCACAATGCCAAATGGACACGCGCTCAGGAAGGAGACCCTGTGGCCATCTTTGCACACAACACTAAGAAGTCTCCTCAGGCAGGTCTTGAAATTGCAGGTTCTATCTGCTCCCCAGGGTAACTCCTCTCCACCACGGTACCCGACCCTCACCTCCTCCTTATCCCCACCCCCACCCCCAGGTGGCCTGGCTGCTGTGATCTACACAGATGCCCTGCAGACTCTGATCATGCTTATTGGAGCGCTTGTCCTGATGGGCTACAGTAAGTGGGGCCCCAGGGTCACTTGGGTGGATGACAGCTGCTCTCTCAGTGACATCTGCCTTCATCACTGTGATCAGCAAGCCCAGGGTCAAAAGTATACCATGGGGGGATTCCTATCATGGGGGACTTGCTTCACCGAAGCATGGTTGTTTTAGCTGGAAGAGAACTGGGCTTATGGAAACTTACTGTTTTGTTTTGTTTTGTTTTGCTTTAAGATTTATTTATTTTAGAGGGAGGGGAGGGCAGAATAAGAGCAAATCTCCAGCAGACCCCCACCCCTCTGAGCGAGGAGCCCCATGTGAGTCTCCATCCCACAACCCCGAGATCATGACCTGAACTGAAATCAAGAGTCAGCCTCTTTTTTTTTTAAGATTTTATTTATTTATTTGACACAGAGAGAGAGATCAGATCACAAGTAGGCAGAGAGGCAGGCAGAGAGAGAGGAGGAAGCAGGCTCCCCACTGAGCAAGAGGCCTGATGCAGGCCTCGATCCCAGGACCCTGAGATCATGACCTGAGCCGAAGGCAGAGGCTTTAACCCACTGAGCCACTCAGGCGCCCAAGAGTCAGCCTCTTAACTGAATGAACCACCCATGTGCCTCGAGGTTTACTGTTTTTTAAGTAAAAATGAATAGTTCGCTCAGCATAGACCTGTACCCCTTGGGCAAAGAATAAAAATTAAAAAAAAATGAATAGTTCTTCCAATGTTGATATGGATAAATGATTAATAAATAAGAGGGGCAAAGGGACAGCTCTTCCTTACAGAAGATTCCAGTGAATAAATGCAGACGGAGGAAGAGCTAGAAAATTACCACGAGGACAGCACAGTGATCTGCAGACAAGATCAAACGATAAATTCTCAAGTTGGCAGGTGAAAGTTCATGAAGACACAGGAGTTTTGCATGGCCTCATTGTCGTGTACAAAATATTTATTAATTGCAAAGGGGAAAATAGCCACTCTCCAGGGGAGCAACCTGGCCCACACCACTGTAGCTAAGTTATCACCAGGAATTAGGCATTGATATCATGTAACTCCTTATATGGGGAGGAGAGTACAATGTATCCTCTCTGCCATGTTTGTCAATAAGACATAACCTCAACTTCATCAGGAAAAACCATCAGATATCCAGATTGAGAGGCATTTTACAAAATAACCTAACCAGTTCCTCATAAGTACCAAAGGCATGTAAAATAAGAAAGACTCAGCAATTGTCTAGGAACAGGGGTAGAGGGGCATTAAACAAGAGTTTTACCTTAACATGGTGTCTTTCTGCACAGTTTCCATTTTATTTCTGTTCCTTTCATCTTTACAAGACTTCAGAGTAATCATGGAATAATTGTTTCACAACATGGACAAAAAAGGCTTATTATTAACTTTAACAAGAAGTGTTTCAGACCCTTAGAAGAAGAAAAACTTCACTGGTGTCCTATGTGTAAAGAGGAAATACAGACGAGTAATGGAGATGTGAAATGTCCAGCCTCCCTAGAATAATATCATTGTCCTAAATGCCAAACCTTTGAGCCTCCCAGGGCTGCACGAGCTACTTAAAACAGGTTTTCAGAGTCAAGAGAGAGCCAGAACAGATCTGTCCAAGGTCTGTTATTCTTAGCCATACCTCTAGATCTTTCTCCACGAAAGGATGGGTTCTCGAGGCAGAAGTTCCATTACTTAATTCATTATAGTAGGGCAGGAAAGAGTTTGCAGATCAGCCCCCAGTAATCCTCACCAATCTCCTGCATCTATTAGATGTTCGCCATCTAATTGATCCTGTATGTGTGGGTTTATTTCTGAACCCACGGTTCTGTCCCATTCATCAATGTGTCTTTTTATGCCAACACCATACTGTTTTGATTTCTACAGCTTTATAACATAGTTTGAAATCAGGAAGTGTGATGCCTTCCACTTTGTTTTTCTTCCTCAATGTGGCTGTGGCTATTCAGGTCTTCTGTGGTTCCAGATGAATTTTAGAATGATTTTTCCCCCCTGTTTCTGTGAAAAATGTCATTGGAATTTAATAGGGGTTGCGTTGAATCTATAGATTTTGGGACAACTGGCTGGCTCAGTCAGTGGAGGATGTGACTCTTGATCTCAGGGGCATGAGTTCAAGCCTTACTTGGAGCGTGGAGCTTACTTGAAAAAAAAATCCGTAGATCGCATTGGGTAGTATGGACATGTTAACAATATTCTTCCAACCTATGAACACAGGTTTGTGCTTTATTTGTGCTTTCTTCAGTCTCTTTCATCCATGTTTTATTTGTGCTTTCTTCAGTTTCTTTCATCCGTGTTTTATAGTTTTCATTGTACAGATATTTTACCTCCTTGTTTAAAATTATTCCTAAGTATTTTAGCCTTTTTGATGCAATTGTAAGTATGATTGTTTACTTAAATATCTCCTTCCAATCATATGTTAGTGTATAGAAATGTAACTGATTTTTGTATATTGATTTTGTGCCTGCAACTTTGCTGAATTCATTTATTGCTTCTAACAATTTTTGGTGGAGTCTTCAAGGTTTTCTATATATAATTCCTGTGTTCAGCAAACAGAGACAATTTTCAAGTATTTGGAGATTTTTCAGGTATATTTCTGTTATTGATTTTTATTTAATTCCAGTATAGCCATAGAATATATTTTATGTGATCTTGTTTCTTATGAATTTGTTGAGGTTTGTTTCGTGGCCCCCAGACCTTGCCTAACTTGATAAACATTCCATGTGTCCTTGAAAAGAATATGCTGCTGTTGGCTGTACTGTGTTATCAGTCCCAATTAGGTCAAGAGGGTTGACAATGTTCAATTATTTACCTTTATTATCTTTTCATCTATTTTCCCTATCGATGACTGAAAAAGGGGTACTGAAATTTCCAACGATAGTTGTTGATTTGTCCACCAGTCCTGGCATCATTTATTTTGAAGCTCTACCGTTAGGTGAATATGCATTTAGGAGTGTTATATGTTCTTAGTGATTCAATTCCTTTATCGCTAAGTGATGTCCCTCTTTATCCCTAGTTGTATTCTTTATTCCAGAGTCTCCTTTGCCTGGTATTAATTTAGCCTCTTCAGCTTTCTCTTGATTATGATTGTTTGAATGGTATATATTTCTCTTTTTTAAAATATTTTATTTATTTATTTGAGAGAGAGAGCACAAGTGGGGAGGCTGGAATGAGGGGCACCTGGGTGGCTCAGTCATTAAGCGTCTGCCTTGGACTCAGGCG
This sequence comes from Ailurus styani, assembly GCA_002007465.1. Lineage (NCBI taxonomy): Eukaryota > Metazoa > Chordata > Mammalia > Carnivora > Ailuridae > Ailurus > Ailurus styani. The sequence continues at coordinate 143,253 of LNAC01001232.1, read as the reverse complement.
GTCATCCTAGAGTCCTGGGATCAAGTCCTGCATTGGTCTCCTTGCTCAGTGGGGACCCTGCTTCTCCCTCTCCTGCCTGCCGCTCCCACTGCTTGTACTCTCTCTCTTTCTCTGTCAAATAAGTAAATAAAAATCTTTTTTTAAAAAATTGTTATTACAGGGGAGCTTGGCTGGCTCAGTTGGTGGAATGTGTAGTACTTGATCTTGGGGTTGTGAGTTCAAGCCCCATGTTGGGCGTAGAGATTACTTAAAAATAAATAAATAAACAAATAAATAAATATTCAACCTACTGCTAGATCTTACTGTTTAATGGAGAAAATAACTACTAAGCCACAGTTTTAATGTTTTGATGACTGCCTTCAATGTCTGGTTTTCTTTATAATCCTGTGTATTTTTTATTATGCATTGGTTATTAATATTCTGAGAAGCAATACATAGTCACTACCAAAGGCATCAAAAGAAGGCTAAGAACCTTTAAGGTGACTAACTCTCCTTGTCAGCTCTGCTCTAAATAGAGTGTCACCCGTCCAGCCATCCCCTTAGCCTTTGCTGTGGAATGCTCTGAGTTTCTGGCAAAATTGGGCTTCCTCTGCATTTTAGGTTTTGCTGCAGTTGGCGGGATGGAAGGCCTGAAGGAGAAGTACTTCTTGGCCGTGGCTAGCAACCGGAGTGAGAATAACAGCTGTGGGCTGCCCCGAGAAGATGCCTTCCATATTTTCCGAGACCCCCTGACATCTGATCTCCCATGGCCTGGGATCCTACTTGGAATGTCCATCCCGTCCCTCTGGTACTGGTGCACAGATCAGGTACAGGGCACCTGATGAGGAAGCGCCCTCCAGGACACTTCTTTCCTTGGGGGGCTGGAGGCTGGGCTGGTTTCCTCCATCTGTTCTCTTGTTTGCAGTCCCCCTCCCTCCTCCCCCACAAGCTCGACTACTCCTTCCTTCCTACTGCTCTACATTATTTTACTTCTTGAGATTGCTCATGTAATGGCAAATCCAGGGCTACTAATATTTGCAAAGGGGAACTGTTTTTTTCTTTTTAAAGATTTACTTTTTTATTTAGAAAGGGAGAGAGAGAGCAGGGGAAGGGGCAGAGGGAGACATTCTCAAGCAGACTCTGTGCCCATCATAGAGCCCGACATGAGGCTTGATCTCACAACCCTGAGATCATGACCTGAGCTGAAAATCAAGAGTTGGGTGCTTAACTGACTGAGCCACCCAGGTGCCCCTGCAAAGAGGAATTCTTTTTTTTTTTTTTAAGATTTTATTTATTTATTTGACACACACACACAGAGATTACAAGTAGGCAGGGAGGCAGGCAAAGAGAGAGGAAGAAGTAGGCTCCCTACTGAGCAGGGAGCCTGATGCGGGACTCGATCCCAGGACGCTGGGATCATGACCTGAGCCAGAGGCATCGGGTTTAACCCACTGAGCCACCCAGGTGCCTGCAAAGAGGAATTCTTAATACATCTTGCTAATGTCTGGAAAGATCCAGTAAGCAAAAGAGAGGATACATTTTATTTATTTCTTTATTTTTAAGATTTTATTTATTTATTTGACACACAGAGAGAGAGAGAGAGAGAGAGAGAGAGAGAGAGATCACAAGTAGGCAGAGAGGCAGGCAGAGAGAGAGGAGGAAGCAGGCTCCCCTCCTGAGCAGAGAGCCCAATGTGGGGCTCCATTCCAGGACCTGAGATCATGACCTGAGCCTAAGGTAGAGGTTTAACCCACGGAGCCACCTAGGTACCCTTAGATGATACATTTTAAATGGAGGTTAAAATTGATATCAGGTATCATTTACTCAACAAATACTCACTGGGTGTCCTTTCTGTGCCAGACACTTGGAAATCATGAGTAAACAAATCAGACAGGGCTCTCATCTCCCCTGGAGCTCCACCTTCTTCTAGTGGTGACAATAAGTAAATTATGTGGAATATTTAAAGGTGATATATGTCATTAAAAAAAAAAGCGGGGTAGGGAAAGGGGTTGAGAAGGTGGGAATGAAGCTTAAAATAGGGTGGGCAGGGTACTAGGCTGGCTCAGCCGGTGGAGCATGCAACTCTTGATCTTGGGGTTGTGAGTTTGAGCCCCAAGTTGGGTGTAGAGATTACATAAATAAAATATATAAAGCATTTTGAAAAATAAATAAAATAGGGTAGCAAGAGGAGGTGGGACTGAGGAGTGACCCTTGGAAAAACAGTCCTTGAAGAAGAAAAGGGCTCCCTGCGATAGTTGGGGAACAGTTTACAACGGAGGGACCAGCCAGCATAATAAGTATAATAAGCCAGTATAATAAGACCTTTTGTGTTAAAGGGGAGAGGGATAGGATCAATATTTGCGTTTCTTATATCTGCACGAAGCAACTCATATAGGTAAAACGAAGAGTGGATACTCATGGGCAGGGAGATGAGTCGTTTTGTATTTTGTTGCGTACCTGTTTATTCTCGGTCAGGTTTCAAACCCAGCGAATGTATCACCCTTTGAAACATGTGAGACTGAAAAGATAAGTAACAACAGACAATCATAATAGCACTTAAACATTTACTGCTGCTGTGTCGTGGCCAGTCCCTGGTCTAACCATTCTATATGAATTAATTCTTTTTCATACCATTCATCTGAACTGTGGTTCCATTACTTGAGCCTGGGAGTTGTCCTACAGGTGGATCCCTTCCTCCCCAGGCTCGTGGGTTTTCAAGGCGCACAGATCTCTTCAGACCTCCTCATCTGCCTCTTAAATTGATGTTTGTATTCTCCACATCATGAGAATGAAAGCCAGAATTCTTTTTGGTCCCAGTTTTTGGATCTCCAGTAGAAAGGGCTTTGTTTTCCAAAGCTATACATGTTTTCCTCTCTGCTTCCAGAGGGGTGGGCTAGAACTGAAGCCTCCGGTGCCTCTTTGGGCACCTTACTAAAGCAAAAAGACATACTCTATAGACCCTGATATCCTCACATTTTACTACCACATTCTAAAGTGTTCTAGAAAGCCTCAGTAGGTTTATGGAGTTCTGAGAAATAACATCTAACAGTTAAACCAACTTCTATAATTTTTTAAAATTTACTTATGTATTTAAGAGGGAGAGAGAGAGAATAAGCACAGGGTGGGGAGGGGCAGAGAGAAAGGGAGAGAGAGAAACTCCAGCAGACTCCACACTGAGCAGGGAGCCTGAAACAGGGCTCGATCTCACAACCCTGAGATCACAATCTGAGCAGAAACCAAGAGTTGGAGGCTCAACTGACTGTGCCACCCAGGTGCTCCCATTAAACCAACCTCTGAACAGGGATGGCTAACTTCCCAGCTCTGGATTGAGGGCCTCCATGATCCCCACCTTTTCCTCACAGAAGCCAGTCCTACATTTTAGAGTCTTTCACTTACGGCATCCAAACAAATGTAATTGTTCCTGTCAGGGTGTACTTGGTTGCAAGTGAAAAAAAAAATCAAACAAACTACCTCAGGGAAAGGGTGAGGGGTATATTAGCTCATGGAATACAAACAGCAGGAAGCTAAACGAGCCTTCAGAAACTGCTGGAACATACTCTGGTTTCCCTCTCCATTATCCGTCTTTATACCTATAACTTCTTTGTCTCCCACTGCAGACCAACAAGAAGGATGCTAGAAACTCCCCAAGTCCCAATCCAAAAATCTGTAGAAGGGTCTAGCATGGGTCAGGTGCCTAACTCCTGGATCAGGCAGCTGTGCCCAAAATGATAGTGTAGCTGTGTGGACAGGGCGTTGGTTTCAAAAGAAGGAGCAGGTCACTCTAGGAAGACTACCCCATTATGCCTACTGTCAAAAAAAATTGGAAGAGTCTCACTTTGTCCTGCTTGTCACAGCTTGTCACAGGGCCCCTGTAGCTTCTCCAGATGCTTCAAGACTCAAAGCCTAAGAAAATAGAGAAAGTTCTGGGCTCATGTAGATTCTGGAGGAGGATTTGGAGGGACCGATCTTCTACTTAGAAAACACTCTGGAACAAATTATTCCTTTTGAGTAGATAAAGTTTTTTTTATTTGATACATATTTTTAAAGATTTTATTTGAGAGGGAGAGAGAGAGAGAGAGAGAGAGAGAGAGAGAGCATGAGTGGGGGAGGGGCAGAGAGAGAGGGAGATGTGGACTCCCCACTGAGCAGGGAGGCTGATGTGGGGCTTGATCCCAGGACCCTGGGATCATGAACTGAGCTGAAGGCAGATGTTCAAATGACTGAGCCACCCAGGCACCCCAAGATGACTTCAATTTTAAGGGATCTTTCCTAGTATAGTGGTGGAGGTACAGCTAGTGGTCTAAGCTCCTCTCAGAGTTGGCAATTCTAATGGAGGCTGTTGGTGGTAGAGTGCCCTTTTCCCTTGCCTCTTCTAGGAAGAAGTTCCTTAGAAGGTTGTAATTGGCCCACTTGGATTCATACTTTTCCTCAACTGATCAGAGAAGCCAGAGAAGTGGAGAAACTCTATGTAGAAATCAAATTGGCCAAGTCCAACTCCAGGATAAAGGAGTAGGGAGGGAACAGGGTTCTTAGCTCCTTCAATTGGACCACAGGGACTGGGAATAGGAAAGTGATGTTTCCTCAAAGAGACTCTAGACAAACCAAGATCGTAAATCCATTATGCCTACCAACAAGCTTTACACACTCAGCCACTTCATCCTCCAACCACCCCACTGTTTTCCAGGTGATTGTTCAGCGGTCTCTGGCTGCCAAGAATCTGTCCCATGCCAAAGGAGGCTCTCTGATGGCTGCCTACCTGAAGGTGCTGCCTCTTTTCATGATGGTATTTCCTGGAATGGCCAGTCGTATCCTATTCCCAGGTGAGAAGACAGTGGGGAGAAGAGATCATCTGTCTTTGAGTCGCAGACCCTGTGAAGTGTTGTAAACATATGACTGCCATCAGAGATTGGGACTGGAGTCCCGCAGAGTGATTTGGCTGAGGTATCTCTGTCCAGATATATGACTCAATACTGTTTCCCAATAGGGCTTCAACAGGAATGTCTGGTAGATGCCCCAGGCCAGCAGAGGGGAGACCCATTCTGGGGCCGTGCCTCAAATGTATTTTTCGAAGCCACAAACTACAGGCTAAGATCTTGTGGTTCCAGATGTCAGTTTCCTAAAGACTAATGTGAGAGTTCCTCTTGTGATTTTTAGTATTTTATTTCAGCTCAATGGTTTGGTTATTTTGGCCCAGTGGAACCCCTTTGGGGGTACTTAACAAAAACCAGGGATGTCAAAGCCTCTAGAATATTTGCCTTTGAATGTTTTTTAATGTGATAAAGTGATAAGATTTGTACTGTGTGGATAAACAGGACTGGGGGAAGGGAGTTATTGGGAGTCACCGTGACGTCAGGAACTGCTGATCTGTATGGAAGAAAGCTCTTCTTTTTCTGAATCAGTGAGCTTTCTTCCTAAACCCACCAAGGCTTTTATTAACTCAAAGGGGAGTGTAAGGTAGAGTGCTCCCTCCCCTGCACTTTATCCTACACAATGTCATGCACAGGTAAAGAAAGGATAGGATGGCCTAGAAGTTTTGTGAAAATAATTTAGGACAATAAGCCCTAGAAGAAAAGAATTGGGGGAGGAAGGGGGGGAAGCTGTTGTGTGTGCTAGACTCTGGGCTTCCCTCTCCTCTAGCCCAGAGGGCATGAAGAACCCAGAATCACTGGTCCTGGTTCCAGGGAAGGTGCACAAGACTTGGGAAAAGCCATGTCAGAGTAAGAACTGGGATTTGGGATTTGTAGTGACTTGATGGAAAATACACAGCTTTTGGGTGAGGCTTGACGTATGAACAAAGAACGTAGTTTTAAACAACGTATGTTCATCATGGCAAGAGTCTTACAGAGAGTGTGGTATTTCTGAATATGGACTCTGGTTTGAATGTTGCAGCCAGAATCCTGGCTCTGCCACTTCCTAGAGGTGTGACCTTGGAAAGCCACCTGCCTCTGTTCCCTCACTCATAAAATGGGAATAATCATTCCTAAGGCTTAAAGCAGTTCTTGGCATGAGGTAAGCACTACAGAAGTGTTTACTCTTATTCTTATGTATTATCTCATTTATTCCTCAAAACAACCTTATGAGGTAGGTACTGTTAGGGCTCTTTTCATTTACAGATGAGGAAACTGAACTTCATCCACTCATTTATTCTTCCATGTGTCCATCAAAGAATCTGAGAGCCAATGATCTGCCAGGCCGTAATCTGGGAGACCTGGGGATCCATAAGTAAATAAGACAAACAGTATCCCTGCTGTTGTGTGGCTCAGATTCTAGTGGAGAGGAGACACACAAAGAGAAGGAGATAGGTAAATACAATATCCATTGATTGTGAAGCAACAGTTGATCCATGTGGGGGATTTCTTTTTTTCTTTTGGGGGGGGAGGGACAGAGGGAAAGAGAGAATCTTTTTTTTTTTTTTTTAATTTATTTATTTATTTCACAGAGGGAGAGAGATCACAAGGAGGCAGAGAGGAAGGCAGAGAGAGAGAGGGGGAAGCAGGCTCCCCGCTGAGCAGGGAGCCCGATGCGGGCCTCGATCCCAGGACCCTGAGATCATGACCTGAGCTGAAAGCAGAGGCTTTAACCCACTGAGCCACCCAGGCGCCCGGAAAGAGAGAATCTTAATCAGGCTCCATGCCCAGCACAGAGCCTGATGTGGGGCTAGATCTCATGACCTCGAGATCAAGACCTGAACTGAAATCAGGAGTTGGATGCTTAACGACAGAGTCCTCCAGGCTCCCTGGGTGCTTTCAAAATACATTTCAGAGTGGATCTAACAAGATTAATGATGGGTTGGGTGGGGGGGATAAGGAAGAGCAATCTAGACCCCTCCTAGGTTAAGTGACTTGCCAAAAGTTAACCTGGCTAGTGCGCTCGGTGGGCTGGGATTGGAACCCAGCTGCATCTGCCTCCAAAGCCCAACTCTTAATCATGCTATTGTCTGTCTTAGCAAATTATACCTTAAGCTTTCGATCAGTGTCTGGAAGGTCAATCACAACACCTTGACCATCACTCTTTTTTTTTTTTTAAGATTTTATTTATTTATTTATTTGACAGAAAGAGAGAGCGAGTGCGCACCAGCAGGGGGGGGCAGGCGCAGAGGGAGAGGGAGAAGCAGACTCCCTGCTGAGCAGGGTGCCCGATGTGGGGCTCGATCCCAGGACCCCAGGATCATGACCCAAGCTGAAGGCAGATACTTAACTGACTGAGCCACCCAAGTGCCCCCTTGATCATCATTCTTAACAGCCCGTCAATCAGCAATCATGATTAAGTGAAACAATGCCATGTTCTATGCCTCTATGAACTTTTGAATGTAACAGATGAGTCTGGTACTCATGAAGAAGCCAGATAAGATACAAATCAAAACACTCCAGCATATAGTACTAACAATAAGTGAAAGGAATTTGAGAGTGAAGTAGGTTGGAGAGGGTGAGGTAGGCATGGTGTGTTTGAAGTCCTGGGCAAGTGTGGTCCCGCAGCATCGATGTCACCTTGGAACTTTTTAGAAATGCAAACTTTCAGGCCCTGTCTGAGACCTACTGAATCAGAATCTCTTGAAGTTGGAGCCCAGCAGTCTGTTTTTGACAAGCTGCCCAGAAGACTGAGAATCCCTTGTCTAAAGTGCCAGGCTCCAGGCCAAGCCACTCTACTTTCCTGTTTCCATGTCTCCCTCTATGTGTGCTCTGCCAGATCCCCCTCTGAATCTTCAATTGGGTCCAGAAGCCATCCAAAAGGATGCTCCAGTCCTGAGCTGAAATGAGCCTGAAGAACACCTTCTTCCACTTACCCATCTGAGATGTAGCACACACTTTGAAAGGAACCATAAGTGGAAATTAAGAGAAAAGCAAAACCGCCCTCAAAAACAATAAAATGCAAGTCTAGAAATGTACCCATTTACAAACCCAATCATCCCCATCTGAGCTCTGGAATACACTCAGGGTATGAGACCTAGCCATGATATTTACTAGCTGTTTGATTTGGGGAAGCTTTTTCACCTCTCTGGGCCTCAATTTACTTGTCCTTAAAATAGGTGTAATAACAACCTCTTCCCCACAGAGTTGTGAAGAATACAATGAGATATATATGGAAAGTCTTTATTTGTCATGGTGAACCCTCAGTGAATGTTAACATTTGGAAATAGAAGATTTTGTGTTGTTTGGATCGGACCTTGCCAGAAGCATCCTTTATGTCAGCTATCAGGGTCTGATAAGAGAACCCACACCATATATGAAATGGTTGATTAATTAACCCAAGACAGGTGGGTGGTTGTTACCCAATGGTGGGTTAATGATCCATAAGGCTGTTGGTTTCAGTTGTAACTTAACTGAGCCAACTAATATCCTTAGGATGAATATATTCTTTTTTTTTTTTAAAGTAAACTCCATGCCCAACATGAAGCCCAGTGTGGGGCTTGAACTCATGACCCTGAGATCAAGACCTGAGCTGACATCAAGAGTTGGATGCTTAACCGACTGAGCCACCCAGGCACCCTGGATGAATATATTCTTTAAGCTGAACAGACAAGGACAACTGCCACAAACATGCTTTGTAAACTGTGTCTGTCACATTTCGTGATTGAAGGGTGTGTGTCTGGAAGGTTAAACAACCTAAGCTTAACAACCAAAGGTTAAATTATGTAGTTAATTAAATATCCCAGGGAGAGTCTTGCTCCTTCTCAGTGTACCTTGAAGAGAGGAGCTTTGGGGGCGCCTGGGTGGTTCAGCTGGTCGGGTGACTGACTCTTGGTTTCAGGTCGTGGTCTCAGGGTCCTGGGATTGAGCTCTCTCTCTAAATAAATCTTTAAAAAAGGAGAGGAGCCTTTGGACAAAGAGAGGTAAAGCCCATATAATCTGAATGTGAATAAGACCTTTGCCTGACCTGGGAGGCTCCTTACAACATTCTGAGCATGGGAGTGAAACTCTTTCCTTATCATCTTTTAAGACTTCTCAGAGGAGTCATAAAAAACCAAGAACTTTGACCTGTCAAAAGCATTTTTCTCATGATTATTTCTGGTACAGGACTTCTCTTCAAATACCACTTTTGGTTTAGAGTCTTAATTTTGTCTAAGGTTTGCACCAGAGCTTTGGGGGCATCTCTTCTGTTCTGTAGCAATTGTATTATTAATCGTGGCCACAGCACCCATTGGTGGATGTTAGTGAGGTGAAGGGTCCCAGCCTTTGAGAAGACATAACAATGCATGGAGAAATTTTATGAAGATCAGTTTCCCGTTGGACTTCCCAGTGGATGAAAGGGCCTAAGTCTGTATCCATTTCTTAGGTCTTACATTACATTAAAAAGAAAATGAAGATAGAACAATATTGCATTTTAAAATTGCTGTGTCCTTTAAGTGTTTACATTTATTAAATTAGCAGGTAAAAATATAGAGACTAAGTATATAAGCTCATGTGGAGTTACTGTCAAACATCTACATTTGAGGTCTCAGTTAAATGGTCATCATGACATTGATACTGCACTGGAACCAGACAGGAAGTTGTCATGAGCAGTGAAGGGGTTCACGTTCACTTGTAAGCTGAGGTTCAAGATGGGTGGACAGGCAACCCATCACCCTTCAAAATGAGGAGCAAGGACTGAAGACTTTGGATTGAGCAGAGGGGGCCCAGGAGGGATTTATGGGAGTTGTTTCTCAATCCACCAGGTGAAGGAGACTTGAGAGGTAATCGTTGGCCCAGCTGAGGTAAGTGGTGTTGGGTTAGCACTGGGGTGTTGGTGAGGAGCGTTGGTTAGCTCAGATATCAGGAGCTGCAGAAGTCAGAAGGTGATGAGAAAGGTATCATTCAGACACAGGTGCCAAACCATTGAGACCATACAGAGTTCTGAAGGTCCCAGTTGCCAGGATGAAGCCTTGGGTGGGGTGCCTGCCAGACTCATTACAGAAAAGTCTCTTGTCTTCCCTCTGAAAAATTGGATTGGAAGTCAGGAGACCTGGGTTTTGACTCCACCTCTGACATGACCGTGCTGGGTGTTTGTACTCCGGTCCCTTGCCCTGATTCTTCATCTGTGAAACAGTGAAACTAATCTCTTCCCCCATGCAGGAGCACTGTGATAGCTAGCCTCCGTCCCTTAGAAATTTGCTGAGCACCTGCTTTGTCACACACTCTGGACTCCAAGCAGGAGGCCTATGCCTGTACACTTGGGACGTGTTCATCATCGTACTAGGAGGAGATGAAGAACTCCAGGTGCTAGGAAGACTGGGTGGACTTACACTGGAACATCAGAATGCTGTTCAGGAGAGCAAAGACCCAACACAGAAATGCAGGAGAAGGACAGGGACATTCAGCTGGCACAGTTGTGTTGTTAGGAGCCTGAAAGGAGAACAGCTCTTGAGGAGCTGGGGGAGAAGAGGGATTTGGAAAATATTCATCCTGTGGGGGGGGAATGGCATTCTTCGGTGCACCCCCGAGGAACTGTAGGCAAGATGTGAATGGCTTGTGTCCCATTGTGGGGGCTCAGGGGATGCATCCTGATGGGGGACGCTGTGGAGAATGGCCGCAAGGTGTCTCAGCCTTATCTGGGTGACGGTAACAACAGCTGAAGTATATTCAGTGCTTCCTACATATCAGCTTCAGAGCCAAGCGCGTTATATATGTCATCTCAGCCAAACCCCAGGATAATCGTATGAAGTAGACTTACATTATTGTCCCAGTTTTACAGATAGGGCAAGGTTAAGTAAGAAGGTCATGGTTTGTAAAGTCTAGGTTCCTTTTTTATTTCACTGAACTGTACATGTATAGACAGTCATCCTGTTTCCTGGCGTGGGCCTGCGTCAGGCCATATGGCTTGGCTTGGACTCAGAGGGTCTGTTTGCTCACTCTGCGCCTTGTTTCTTCCACAGATCAAGTGGCTTGTGCAGATCCAGACACCTGCCTGAAGGTCTGTAGCAACCCATCCGGCTGCTCCGACATTGCATATCCCAAACTTGTGCTGGAACTCCTGCCCACAGGTAATGTCCACTTGCCCCTAGATGGAGTCCCCTGGTGTGCCCAGAAAGGGAGACCTTGGCTGGGCCCTGATCTGAGGGAGGGACAGGATGGGAAGGCAGCAGGAGGGAATGCGCTCTGGGCTGAGGGGATGAGCCACAGAGCCAGGGCCCTCAGGTCCTGGTTATGGCCCCCCTCCATCCCTGGTCCCTCATCATGGCTCCCACCCCCGAGTTCTGCCTCCTCCCAGTAGCACCTACTGGGATCAGCTGGCGCCATGGGCCTGGGGTAATGGGGTCAAGAGTGCAGGCAGGGGCAGTTAGCAGGAAAAGCCTGAGACCCATAGACCTCCCTTTTGCCCCCAGGACTCCGTGGGCTCATGATGGCTGTGATGGTGGCGGCGCTCATGTCCTCCCTCACCTCCATCTTTAATAGTGCCAGCACTATCTTCACCATGGACCTCTGGAAGTATATCCGGCCTCGGGCATCAGAGAGGGAGCTCATGATTGTAGGCAGGTAAGGTGGCACTGAGTGGGACTGGGAAAGGAGAGTGAAAAGTTTAGAAACCCAGGGAGGAGAAAGCTGAGCCCACTCAGAGGCAAAGCCTTCAACTAGTCCGACTGTTCAGAACAGTTTGGCAGTTTTTAAAAAAAATTAAAGGTCCAGCTTATCATATGACCAAGCAGTTGCATTCCCAGAAATGAAAACATATGTCTACGTAAAGACTGCATTCTCAGAAATACATAAAGACTTGAACACAAATATTCACAGCAGCCTTTATAAGAGTGGAAAAATAGAAACAATTCAAGTGTCCACTGACCACTGCAGGATAAACAGTGGCATGTCTGGTAGATCCATTCGGTGGAGTAATTTTCAACAATAAGAACGAATGACATACTGTGATAGTGCACGATGCATGGATGAACCCCAAAAGCATGCCTTTTTTGGAATAAAGGATGTTGTAAAACCTGATTGTGTTGCCTGGAGTTATGGGAGTTAAGAGTTATACTCTTAGAATGGGTGAATCTCATGGTATGTAAATTCTACCTCAATAAAGCTGTAAAGAGAGAGCGAGCAGGAAGTGTTTCCGGGGGAGACATGCTAACAAGAGGCTCTCTCTGTCTGGCACTAGGGTGTTTGTGTTGGTGCTGGTGCTGGTCTCCATCCTCTGGATCCCCGTGGTCCAAGCCAGCCAGGGAGGCCAGCTCTTCATTTATATCCAGTCTGTCAGCTCCTACCTGCAGCCACCCGTGGCCGTGGTCTTCATCATGGGATGTTTCTGGAAACAGACCAATGAAAAGGTAGCTCTGGATAAGCGCCGCCCCTGAGGATGTCTAAATGACATGGATGGCGTTCCAGAGGATGAGTTCTGGGGACGGAGGTGTGGGGAGGGGGGCACAGTTATGTATGAAAGATAAACAGATAAGGAGCTGCAATCCTTTTTAAATTACTGACACCTGCATCAACCCTCCCTAGAAGGGCAAACTCTTGGAAATGGCTCGTCGAGGTCTGTAGAGGCCCAGGCTGGCCGCCCCATAACCTTGGATGTCTCTAAGATGGCCTTGCTCTAATTTGCAGGGGGCCTTCTCAGGTCTGATCTTGGGCCTTCTCCTAGGCTTGATTCGGCTGGTCCTGGACTTCATTTACCCGCAGCCTCGGTGTGACCAGCCAGATGACCGCCCTGCTGTGGTAAAGGATGTCCACTACCTCTATTTCTCCATGATTCTGTCTTCAGTGACTCTGATCACTGTGTCCGTCGTGAGCTGGTTCACAGAATCGCCCTCCAAGGAGATGGTACGTTTGGGTTTGATACTATATAAACCACTGAGACCCTTGGACACAAGCAACAGAAAACTGACCCAAACTGGATTCAATCAAGAGGGTTTGAATTAAAAAAAAAAAAAAAAAAAGAGGGTTTGATTGTTCAAGAAGCTCAGACATCCAGGGTTGGGCTTTAGGGACAGCTTGATTTGGGATGGAGGACCATCCGAATCCATCTTTCATTTTTGCCTCAATTTTCAGGCGCCATGCGGGGCTGGCAGTTTCCAGGGATTTTATCTTTTCTCATACTCATCAAGCAAAAGCAGAAACACATTTGTCCCAGCATTTCCAGCAGGGTTCCTGATTCCCATTAATGCAGTCAGCTCGACACTTATGTACCTATAAACCAGTTCAGTGTCCGTGGCTAGAGAAATGCACGTGCTGAATGAATGATGGCGGTGTGGGGGGGGGCGTCCACCAAAAGCCCCAGGTTAGGGTTAAGCTCTGGGGGGCCAGAATGAAGGAGGGAGAGATCCCACAGAATTAGTGCTGCTGAAGAAAGACAGGGAATCATGAGGGGAATGTCCATTGATTCTGCAGAGCACAGGGAGCTGGAGCTTGTTGGAGGTACAGTGATGTGGGGGGCATTCTCACATGTGAAGTTGAACATGGGGTGGAGCAGGGGTCCCTAATCTGATCCATCTTTGCTCCTTAGATAAGCCACCTGACCTGGTTTACTCGTCGTGACCCCATGGTCCAGAAGGAACAGGTGCCACCACCAACTCCCCAGCCTCTTACCATCTCTCAGAATGGGACACCAGAGACCAGCATCACCAACATCCAGTTGGAGATTGTTCAAGAAAATACATCCAACACCCACAGCTGTGAGTTGCCTCTCCTCAGTGACAGTAGAAGCCCAAGAAGCATTAGGTGTTTAAGGGGAGATTTTTTACCAAATCACAAGCAAGAAGAGGGGTGTACTTGGAATGTTAGCCTCCCCTGACTCCCAGTGTTCTTTCAACAGATGCTCCGTGGAGAGCAAGTGCATGCTGAGTGCTTGCTAAAACATGGCTCTCTTAATCCCCATGAAATCCCACTAGGCAGGGTGGAATACTATTGGCTTGCTCTAAATTGCTGGTTTCAAACTGGCAGCTTGTAGACCTGTCGTGGTATAGTCCACCTACCATTTCAATAAAAGGTGAACTGACATTGAAAACTCGGGAGATTTCACATAAAATGCTAGATTTCCATCTCCCTTTGAAACATGGGAAGATGTAACAATCCAGGGTCCCCTTGTCTGCATGACTGACGTTGTCCAGAGCTTAGAAAGCAGGCCCCTCAGACTGGGCTGTGCCCTTCAGTGAGCCAAGGTCCCCACCCGCCCCTATTGCCCCATGAGTCTGCAGCTGTGGGCTGTCATTTACCATCACATGTGGCCTTCATGTACAGACAAACGTTCTGTGGCTATGAATCCATGTCAACCTAATGAGGGAAATTCAAGGATAGATCCAGAAGGCCATGTATTTCAAGAAAAATGAGAGAATCTTTTCTGGTTCATATTTTGACAAGTTTAATAAGCCAAGTGGTTTCCCCTGACCATGTGTCTGGCTCTAAGGGCTGTGGAGCTTGCAGCCCCAGCTCCCAATGGGAAAATAATTTCCACAAGAGTGCCCTTACTCTGCCTTGGGCCTTCTGGCAGACAACATGATAGAGAGGAGGGAATTGGACAATTTGTCTTCTAAACCCACCTCTGCCACTGCTTACCAGCTGTGGGGCTTCACCCAACTTAGTCGAATGAGGCTCTGTCTTTTCATCGGAAAATGATGACAAGTCTGAGAAGACCACTCTTCCAGATTAAGGTATTCATGAATACTTCCCAGAAAAGGTATGGAAAATATTTCTCACTGGGCACGAAACACAGTTGGTCACCCCTCTGCTCCCTTCTCTGGGAGATATAGCCTATCCTTATGACCTTCATTTGGGTTCTTTTAGGTGACACGGCCCCAAAGCGGTCCAAAGTGATGCGAGCCATCTTGTGGCTCTGTGGAATGGAGAGCCCGAGCAAGGAGCCTCCGAGCAAAGCGGAACCCGTCATAGTTTCCTTGGAAGAAAACCCCCTCGTAAAAACCCTTCTGGACATCAACCTCATCGTCTGTGTTAGCTGCGCCATTTTTCTCTGGGGCTACTTTGCTTAATGTGGAGGTGAACCCAGGGGTCCAGTCTGTTGTCCAAGCCCTGTTTTTGTAATGAAAGGGAATAAATACTAAAGCTTTGTTTGTTTACCATGAGGCTTCAAAGGAATTCATGGGCCATTTTCAACAGGACATTTAGCTCTTTTCTTCTTAAAAGGGAATGGAAGGTAGAAGGTAGAGGAGAAAAGTTTCAAAGCTGCCTCTTCTCAAAAGGCTATTCAGTCTTCTTGTCTATCGCACAACTCCAAGGAGGAAATTCAGAGGGATAAACAAGGGAAGAGGTCCACCAGACCTCCCAGCCAGGCAGCAGCCCCATCTCCAGGGCCCAGCATGCTAGCATTTGAACTTTGGCCAGCTCACCTTCAAAATGCAGGGAATGGGACCCACAGGCCACTCTTGCCTTCCACTCCTGCTAGCTTTTGGTGAAGGAGTAGTTTTATCCCAGAACTGGAATCACAGCCCAAGGCACTGGGCCACCCCAGAGATGGCATCAGGGCTGGCTCTGTGGGCCTGCCCTTGATCTTAGCCGTGCACGTGCCAGATACAGCCTGTGCGGGTCATTCCAGCAGACCCCAGCAGAGCCCAGAATGGAGAAAGGAGGAAGGCTGGGACTGCATGGAACAGGGGTGGCCGCTCTTCAGGTCCAAAGCTCCACGGCCCCTGGGCCAATAGAGATTTGCTGTGGAGTTGCCCAACCTTCTGGGCACTTGTTTAAGGGGAAACAGCCTTGTGGGAATTAAGCAGAGAAACAGAGTCAACGCCAGCACTTGGGAAGTGCAGTTTTCCCTGATTTTCTTAAAGCACAAAACTCTAGGGCGTCCCCTCTGGTCTACTTCCCAGATACCATATTGAGAAGCAAGTGTCACATCGAGGAAAGTTCTGGGGGACCAGACACTCAGCAGCACTTTCCTGGACGTCAGCACTTTCCTGATGACCACGGCCACTTGGAGTTTAGATTATAAAGCCTCTCCTCTCTGATGGTGTTCGTACCAGAAGGGAACAGCGAGGTGGTGACTGTCCTAGCAGGGGTAATCACCTCTCTGCAGGACCTTAGAGATGCTTCCACCATGATGCAGTTATGGCTCCGAATGCAAGCCAAGCCCCCATACCCCACTCTGGGCCTCGCCCATTCAAGAAGATGGGCAGTAGCCTTGGTTTGGTATTTACCTTTGACACGCAGACAAAAATCAAATGATTATCATTTTTCTTTAGATTGGAGCTGTTGGGGTTGGGAGATTTTAATAAATGAAGGAGAGTGAAAACTGAAACATTCTTCAAATAGAGAGGGTCTGTGTTGTGTTTTGGAGCTAGCAATAACAAAACACGTGTGCCACTCTGGGGAGAATGTCCAGCACGGGCCTTCCTGGTCCCCAGGCACCCACACCATCTCATTGGCAAGCACAGCATCTCGGTTTTTCTCCTTAGCACCAGTGCTGTGGAGGGAGTACGTCCAAGATGCTACAGAGTTGCCTGACTGCGGACAGCGGGCTCCCTGGAGACTGGGCTCAAGGCCAATGAGCACCCAACACTGACACTCTTGGTCTCTATGAGGAGCTTGATCTACAGCCCAGGGAGGATGGCATCTGAGGAGGAAGAGAGTCAGCCTTCAGCAAAGATAATTTAAGATACAGGGGGAAATGGGTTTATAGGTATATATTTTCAATGTCATTATTAAGTGTAGGAAGCACTTTGGTGGCACAGGGAGTCTCAGCCAAATTCTGTTTGGTGAAGTGACAACATGTGTGCACCTGCATACACATACACACAAGCCACAGTTTTGCTTTTGAGAATTACAAAGTTTTCATATAAACCACAGAATATATTTAATTCAAATTAAACATGAAACTAGAATAATGTTCGGTCCTTATCAAGTAGCAATTACATTGTTTAAAAAAAAAAAGAACAGTACATTTCCTTCTACATTCTGGTGATCCAACAAGGCACAAGTCACATCCAGCTTGCTGAGGTGACGGATCCAGCAGTCACCATCAATGCTCACGGTTTGGAGGGGGTCGGGGAGGCATGACCATACTTCATACAAAACAATTCTGCAGCAATGGTGAAGGAGAGGAACCTCCCTCCTAATATGTAAGAATTAAAGTCCAAGTAGCAGGAAGTAGGCAATTTGCATAATGCATGTATTTTATTAAATAGATCATTCACGCGCTACTTCTTCTTCATTCCAAATTGCCTTTTGTGCCACCTGCCTCAACGGCAGTGACAAAGCTTGCTACGCGCGTTTCGGCAGTAATACTCTTTCCACTCTAGGTACTTCTTTTTTCTTTCTGTTTTTCTAATTTAAAAAAAAAATTTTTTTTTGGCATGATTTCTTTCCCGTGTAAAGAAAGCCAACTTCTTCAAGACACAGATCATTCAGCTTAAAGTGTCAGCCTCCACCTTCTCCTGGGGCTGTAGGAAGGCAAAGGCCTGCATGCCAGGCCTTCTTTTTCCCTTCACTGAAAGCTCTTCACTGTTTGGTCTGCAGAGAGAACCAGGCACCCGCCCCGGTTCAGCGCTCCAGGGTGGAAGGGGGCGGGGCAGGGGCGGGGCTTTCTTCACAGAGCGGTACTTTCTGTATCGTTGTCTATATCCAACAGAATGCGTCCCGGCAGGTCTTTGCTGGCTGAGTCTGAATGCATGTCAGGAAAGGTGCTGCGAAGCTCTGAAACTCTAGAACTGGTGTCTGGACAAAAACAGGAGACATGCTATCAGCGTGTGGTAATGCCCAGGAGGCTGCCCAACAGCGCTCTAGAAGAAGAGAAGCTGGACAGTCGGAGTCAGCCCATGCACACACACCTTTGCTCACTACAGGCACCGTCAGCCCCTGGACGTTGAGTCAAGCCTCTCAGACCCCAGGGCAGCCATGTGGCACAGCCCCACCTCCTGGCTCTGGTGGCCCTTCCCAGGAGCCCTCAGAGATGCAGCCCTTGCAGGGGGTGCTCATTCTGAAGAATGAGAGGAAACCTCATTCTTTGCACCAAGCCTTTCATGCACTAACTAAAACCTCATCACAAATCAGGGCTGCGGGGATAGGTGTGCCTCACCGGAGAGAGCCTCCTCCTCTGGGGCCCAGGAGTCTGTCCTCCTGTTGTTCATGCTATGCTAACCTCAGCGCCAGTGACATTTTGGCCTGGAGCAATCTGGGCTGAGGGGCTGTCCTGTGCCCTGCAGGATGTGTGGCAGCCATCCTGCCCTTCATGCATGAGATGCCAGTGGCAGCCAGCCCTCTCACCCCCACTGTGACAGAGATGTCTCCAGACACAGCCAAATGTCCCCTGTCAACCACTGGGTGACAATCACTGAGGTAGATCACCAGCCTCCCACAAATACCAATTTTCTCTTCTTCTAATACTTAGACTCCAGTTCCTTTTTCATGTCTTATTATGTTGGCTGGAATTCCTCTAGCAAGAGGGCGAGCAGAATCAAGTCGTCAGTCCCTCACTCCTCAAAACCCACAAGAGACATCTTCACCTGTCATGGCCGGCCTCTTCGTGAGGCCGGGGAGTCTCAGATGCATTCATTTATGAACAAGTACTTACTGAGTGTCTACCTGAGAAGGCACAATAGTGAACAAGCCAGACCCAGCTTTAATGAAGCTGAGAGTCCAGTGGGGGAGATGGCCCCTGATCAAGACAGAATCATTTGTTTCTCCAGCAGGTGTGTGTTTGAGCAAATTGTGAGGGCCTGGTTAGAGATTTTAGGGCCGGTGCAGGAGAGAAGGGAGAGGTTCAGATTTGCTGTAGTTTCACGTTGCCAGGCTAGAGTGTGCAGGGAGTCTCCCCAATATGTTTAAGAACTTCTCTTAATTTCTCTTTCACCTGATCCTTCTCCACTCAGGCTGGGGGCATACTCAGGTGCACTTCGGGGGGCTCACTTCTTTGAGACTCTTCCTGCTCCCATACAACTCTATAGTTCTGAGCCACAAGATCTATCTACTCCCTTTTCTCACAAGGGCTCCTGGGTTGGTGGCCCCAGCCCTCCAAGTTTCCTATGCACCACAACTCAAGAGAAATTTCTAGATTTGTGGAGGTGCCAAGGTGTGAGAGGGTTCAAATGCTGAATGCACTTGACAATTCTGGTTTATGATAATTGTAAAACCAACTGAACTGTGCTGCGTTGCAGTGTCCAGTGGTGCAGTCAAGAGTGGGCTGTGTGCACAGAATAGGGATCTAAATGTCTCAGACTTGACCTCAGCAGAAAGGAAGTCATGAGAGCAGGGACTGTGTCTGTCTTGTTCAGGGCATCCTGAGTGCCTAGAACAGTAGCTGCCTAATAGCTCAATCTCAGTAAATGTTGTGGCTGGCCAGTTGGACGGATAGATGATGAAGAGCCCTCCAGCCCAACCATCTGTCCAATCCTCCCCTCCTATAGCCTCAGGCAGAGTAGTCATGTCTCCAAGGCAAGACTGGTACAAGAAATCCATTGCAAATTCAATCCCTAACCCAACAAGACAGACAGTGCAACCAGTCAGCATATCTTTTTAGCTCAAAGAGTTTACCAGAGACTATGGAACTGCCATGCCTGGTGGGGGGTGCATGATGCAAAGGGACTATATGTGCTGATTAGATTTCTACTTGTTAATATGTGGATTTCCATGCAAACCAACACCAATCAGCCACAGATCCTTCTCAGAGGACAAACTTTCTATTCTTCTCTTTCTTTCTTTCCTTCCCTTTCCTTTTCCTTCCTTCCTTCTTTACCCCTCCCTCCCTCCCTTCCTATCACATATAATTTCTGGATTTGTACTTTACTGAAACTCTCGATTTATAATGAAAACACACAAATTCTACACCCAGGGGGGAAAATGTGTGGTGGGTGCACAAGGGACATTCCTTTTCTTTGCCTCCTGCCTGCTCCCCTGGTTTGCCTGAGGTTGGCAGGTACATTACTTCCCAGCCCTGACCTCCTGCCCCTTACATGAACCATTTTTATTTTTTATTTTTTAAAGGCAGCTGAGTTTATTTTTACTTATGATTTTATTATTTTTAAAGTTTTAAATAGGTTCCACGCCCGACATGGGGCCTGAACTCATGACCCTGAGATCAAGGGTCACCTGCTCCACCCACTAAGTGAGCCAGGCTGGCTGAACCATGTTTAAAAGAAGACAGCAAATCTATTCACATACAAGAAGTAGGAAGAATCAAGGCGCCTGGGTGGCTCAGTGGGTTAAAGCCTCTGCCTTCGGCTCAGGTCATGATCTCAGGGTCCTGGAATCGAGCCCCACATGGGGCTCTCTGCTCAGAAGAGGAGCCTGCTTCCTCCTCTCTCTCTGCCTGCCTCTCTGCCTATTTATGATCTCTCTCTCTCTGTGTCAAATAAATAAATAAAATCTTAAAAAAAAAAAAAAAAAGAAGAAGAAGAAGTAGGAAGAATCAGCGTGTGAGCAGAGCCAGTTTCCAGAAGGAGACTACTCTTCATCACGATGGTGGCACCACCAAGCAGCTAACATATACCAGACATGGTCCCAGGGGCTCCACACAGGCCATCGTGTCAGCTCACTGGCCCCCCGTGAAATGACCCCAAAGCAGCTCTAATACCAGCGTAGAGGTAAGAAAGGGGGACCCTGAGAGACTCATCTCACAGAGGATCAGAGCCAGATGGGCTGGACCCCGGAGCCTGGGTTTTTATTGGCATAGTGCTCTCCCTCCACCCCACAGGACTTTGTGCGTCCGTGGGCAAGGTCCTGACAGAGAAGATGGCTTCTGCGGATATAACACAGGAGTCTTAAATGCTCTGGTTCATTGTAGCAAAAAGGTGGAAAAGGTTGTTTTACAAAGATTCTAATATTTACCTTGACATGATTCTGATGTCTAATTATTAAAAATAAACTACAAGTAGAGGCAGGAGCCACTGAAATGTCCAGCTATGAGCAAAAATCCATCTGCTTAATGTTAGGCAGTCATTGGAAAAGAAGGCTGTCAAAACTCCATCAAACATGGGAAGGAGCATAGGATGTAAGATAAAATAAAAAAAATACAAGATCAAAATCTATATATGCAAAATAATTAGGATCACATACTCCCTGGACTTTTAGGGGGGAAAAAAACTAGAGTAGAGAAAAAATAGAATATGAATAGTGAACTTCTTCAACTGTAGAAGAGTGCCTTCTTATTATTTCTAATTTCTAAATCTCCTTTAATATCTGTGGTTAATTTTTTTTAATGCATGTCTTTCAGGATATAAAAAGAGGCTAGTTTTAAAAAAGAACACCGTGAGAACTAGTAAAGTGTCGAGTTTTTAAGGACGATCCTGAGAGCACCATGGTGTACCACCGCACGGAGGATGGGGGCCTCGTGGGTATTCTCAGGCTCATGGAATATCACGAAATATTAAGAAATATCTTTTACTCCTGAGCATTGTCTTTTTAACCCAAGAAAGAACTGAAATGGGGAAAACCAAGCAGTGCATCAGAATCTAAACAGGGACGACTGGGCCCCAGCCCTAGAAGGCTGTGTCCAGGCATATGAATTTTTAAAGCACTGATACATGAATCTAATATGTAACTCTGAGCATCTATTTTTTTCCAAGATAAAAATGATCATAAATGGCTACCATTTACTAAGGACTCCGTGTGCATTAAGAACTATAAGATGTTCTCTTATTTTACCTGATTTCACCACTTCAGGAGAAATTCTCACAAACGTCACCCTCTTACTGATCAGCCAGGTTGTGCCTTATCTGACATTACACAGAGCTGCAATTCTAGTCGGGCACGTCCAAATCTATAAGGTCTTCTTTACACTGAACCTCAAGCCTGCCCAGTATAGACAAGAGCAGGAGTGAAAGAAGTAGCAGGGCCAGCCCCATGAGCACCTGGCACACGTCTGTGGACACACTTCGTACTCAGGGTGATTGACAGCAAGCATGAACGAAGCCAGCCTTCTTTAGTACATGCACTATTAGTAGGGATGCAAGCAGGCAGGGGGAGGGTGCCCAGTCAGTAACAGGCGTTAGTGCACAAACATGATCATCAAGTAGCACAAATGCTTTGGCCAATCAGGTGCCTTTTCCTTACCATTAAATATTCCAATTTCAGTTCTTACTGAATATGGCAGGTCATACATCTAAATTATTTAATAAAATGTTGAAATTAGAACACTCTTGGCTAGAATCTATTACTTTAAAAACAGCAAGATGTAAACTCTCTTACTTTCGCAGCTAAAAGTCTGGTCATGCTTTCTACAGTAATGATCACGAAGAGATTCCAGTGACACCAGAGTCCCTCCGTTCCCCGGGCTGGGGCTGAGCTGGCCCAGGTTGGCTGCTGAAGGTACTTAGCAGCAACAGTCGCCCCCAAGAGTTTATTCTAAGCCCCAGGCCTTAATTCTACTTTTTTGGGATTAATTGCCCTAAACCTGTTTCTAGGAAACTGTCCATGGTTTTCCATGTAAAAACATGATGTCGTCATAAAGAACCACCTTCCTCGGAAGTTACGTTGAAATACCCAATGGCTGTATCCAGGAATGGTGAGTCCTAAATGCTGGCCTTCTGTGTGCTCCAAGGGGGCCGTCCCAGCAATTTTAAGCAATTGAAAGTTAATTCCTCAATACAAAGGTCATTGTGGTGACCTGGAATTTCTAGAGTTTAGGAGAATTCATAACACAGATTGGTTTTTAAATACTTAGCTAATATCTTAAGGAAAAGTGGTTTTCATATAAAATTTCCCTGACCTGATAATTATCAAGTACCAGATCAGTAAGAGAGCCTCTGGAAGAAATACACCTGAGCTGAGAATGGTATTACACAACAGACATGATTCTGGTTTGTAGTTTTCTGTCTAAAACGAAGGAAAGATCTGGGTGGAGGGGGGGCACGTTTGGTGTGTCCCAAGTATTGACGTGTTGAAAGGCTCAGCCTTGATTAGGGCTTAGTCACTTCACTCTTGTACATGACTTCCACATCCTGTCAGGCAACCCCAGGCTTTTGGGTTATCAGGGGTCCAGAAGGGGGACGCATCCCCATGCCCTCTTCCGTGTCCTAAAGGTCGCACTCTAGCTTCCCTTTCCGGTTTCTCCAGAAAGTCTTACCCAGACCAAAGCTGTGAATACTCTGCCGAAGTAACCCACCAAAGATTTAAGGCTCAGCTCAGCGGATGAGAGCAATGGTACCCATAAAGAGAGCCTTATGGTGCCCAAACGCAGACCCAAAGGCAGGATTTAGACGAGCCTCACAGCACCCTTGGAAAAGCTCATATGGTTTAAGAAAGCAAAATGTAAGCATGCTGGAATGCAAAGGAATTTAGTGTGGGATCTTTGGAGGAAGATTTTTTTGGGGGGGGGGATCCTGAGAATTCAAACATCAAATTAAGAAGCTCCATGCGGTTAACTTGCACTTAAGATATACAATTAAAAAATTAAAGCTCAAGACACAGGGAACACAACTTTCTGGGCTGACTGCACCTGAATCCTCTTTGGTTGGAAGTGATGAGCCAATCAATGAGAGGTAAATCACTGAGAAGAGCAGGACCCTTTAGGAAATGCTTACTAACAAGAAAGAAGACACTCCTTGTATCTTATGAGAGTTGCTTGAAATCAGATTCTCAATCTACTGACATCTACCCCTTGAACTGGGAGCATTGCAGCTCGGCATAAGGAACGTCTAATGCTATAGAACGGTGGCAGGGGGGTCAAGTAGCTGCTCCTGAGCACAGAGTCACAAGCACATATGCAAAACACAGCTAAGCAGGAGCATTTGGAGCTGTGGAGCGAGCTGCTTGGGGGAGGGGGGTGGTTACAGACCTTAGTCCTGGGAACCTTCCCCACCTGTGAGGGCATCTATTGGGAAACAAACAAACACACCAATATGGTTTTGTTTTTCAAAAATAAAAGTTGGAGTGTCATCAGAAATTATTAACCATTTATAATACGTGCATTTATGCAGTATATTCCTGAATAAAAAAGGATTATCAAAAGATAAACAAACTGGTTAACCCTCATCATTTGGGGTACCAGTCTGGGGGATACCACTGGCTCATTTCAGCAGAGAAGGCGTGTGGTCAGCTGGTCACCCCAGGGGTTTATTTTAGTTTCTTCTCTAAAACTAGCTCCAGGGCGCCTGGGTGGCTCAGTGGGTTAAAGCCGCTGCCTTCGGCTCAGGTCATGATCCCAGGGTCCTGGGATCGAGGCCCACATCGGGCTCTCTGCTCGCCAGGGAGCCTGCTTCCTCCTCTCTCTCTGCCTGCCTCTCTGCCTACTTGTGATCTGATCTCTCTCTCTGTGTCAAATAAATAAATAAAATCTTAAAAAAAAAAAATAAAAAAAAATAAAACTAGCTCCATGTAGGAAATTTAAAACTAAGGTGTTTTGATTCAAAGCTCCTAATTGCCATTTTAAAAAACACATTTAAAAAACCCCCATCCACCCCATTCTTAAATCAAATAGTGTATTAGAGCCCTTAGGATGGAATTTTTAAAAGAAATCATAATTAAATAAAATGATCATGTTCTAGACTGCCTGTAAAAAAAAAAAAAATACACCCCATTAGGTAGCCCACTGAAATGTATACAATCACCACCACCCAAAACAGGTTTCCACAGGAATTATGGAAAATTCTTGATCCTTCCCTCCCTTACCATTTGAGGCTGGTGCTCTGATGTGATCATGCCCAAGACCTCCCTTCCTGGAGCATCCAAATGGGCACAGATCATGTTTTTTAAAGTCATACCTGAAATGTTTCATTTACTATGAACATTTTTAGCTTTAGGAAAAAAGTAAGTATCTTAATGGGGAATTTGCTAAGAAATGAATTTCATGCTCACATTGAACAATACCTTCCACCTGCATCAGGTCATTATACTTGGAAAAAGGCAAATGTAGATAGGTCTTAAACACATATGAAACTATAAATCAGAGGCCAGCCTACTTCAAGGGCCAGGTAGTAAATATTTTCAGGCTCTGTGAGCCAAATAGTCTCTGAAAGGACTATACCACCGTTACGTTAGCGCAAAAGCAGCCAAAGACTCTAATTTGTAAATTAGAGTGGCTGTGTCCCAATAAAACTTTATTTACAAAAATGGGCTATAGGCCGGATCTGGCCAGTGGGGATAGTTTGCTGCGCCCTGCTGAAAACCGAGGCCTAAACGGAAGGGGAGAGTCCGGACACAATGTAGAGTGGATGAGGGGAAAGGTCTGAGCCAATTTCTCACTTACCCGTTACTATTTTGGAGGCAGTGGGAGCAGCGTTGGTGAGGGTGCCATCCCCAGCCGAGTGGGCGCCAGGAGGATGTGGGGGTGGAGGCACACTGGGTCGGTTCCTCGGCTTTGGTACTGGTCTTGGTCTTGGTAAGGTTCCGGCATGTGGCTGCGCCATTTCGGGGTTACTCACCGCCTGGGTCTGAGAAGCTGGCAGGCTGGCGTTCTGTTTTCCTAAAGGTGGAGTACTGGGGGGCGTTGGAGTCTGGGGAGGGGTGTGAAGCGGCTGCTCAAGTCCAGGCTCACCGGGCAGTGCCACAGGGGCGGGCGGGCCCTGGCTACTCGGTTTGCTGTGCCCCAGCAGTGCGGCCTGCGTCGGGGGCTGTGGTGGCGGGTGATTGGGAGCTTGTATCGGGGACAGGCTGCTGGAGTACCTCCGGGGTGCAGAGGGCTGCGAGCTGGTGCAGGCTTGGCTGGGGGCCTGGCCCGCGTGCTGGGTGGGAGGAGAAGGGCTTCGCGTGGTTGGCTTTGGTGACAGGCTGGGTGGGTGCTGAGATGTTCCTGGAGAACTCTGGCCCCCGGGATGGCCAGGAGGTGGGTTTCCCGGTTTCGGGGGTGCAGGAGCAGGTTTTTTAACAGCTGCACAAAGGGGGGAAACATCTCTCAGTAAGTAAAGCCAACGCCGCCTTTATCAGGTGAACCTCACCACAGCTGATACCAAGCTCCCCGTAGAAGGATGCGAGCAGGAGGGCACTTCACCTCTGTGGTCTGCCTCCCCCAAGTCCCCCGGCCCAGCCTCACCAGGAGAACAGCCGCTGACAAACACGAATTGAGGACTTCCTTCAAAATGGGCCCTCCCCTCAGCTGCTTAGGCCATGAAAACAAGGCAGGACGGAAACTGTCTTAGCCCAGAGGAGACTCAGGAGATGAGGTGGCTGCATGCGACATGGTCTCCTGGATGGGAGCGGGACTGGGACAGAACATGGCCCCTGGTGGAACAGCTGGTGAAATCTGAACAAAATGCGGAGTTTCGTCCATAGTAGAGCAGCGGGGCTGGTTTCTGGGCTATGACAAATGCACTCTGGGGACCTGGGACGTTAACAGGCAGAGAAGTGGGTGAGGGGCATATGGGGACAACCAGCACTGCCTCCGTAACTTCTCTGAAAATCTAAAATTATGCCCAAACAAGAGGTTTATGCTAAAAAAAAAAAACCAAAACCAACAACAACAAAAACACTTATATACGGACCTTCAGACCTTTAAAGACCTGTTTATTTTTTTTATTTTTAAAAATTTTTAGTAATCTCTACACTCAATGTGGGGCTTGAACTCATGAGTTCATGACCCCGAGATCGAGTTGTATGCTCTACCGATGGAGCCAGTCAGGTACCCCAAGACCTGTCATTTGAAAAGTTCAATATGAAGAGAACTCAGTAAAGGGGGCCTCCTCCCTAGACAGAATCGCTGCTCTAGGCCCACTGAGCTGCCCACTTGTCAGTGTCCTGCCTGAGTGACAGGCTGGAGTGACTGGAGAGCCCGAGAAGAATTGGGGAGAAGCAAGAAGAGCTAGAAGAGGGTGACCCCCAAGCATGACTGATCTACCTATACATGCACCACAGCCCCTTGCCCTAAGACGGCTTCTAGAGGGCTTAATTTTTTTTTTTTTAATAACAGAAATTCTACCAATTCTGGAATCATTCTACCAATTCTGGAATCACTAAATTAATCATCTGAATCATAATAATGCTCTGGATAGAAGTACCAGTAAGTCTGGAAGAGTTGTCTTAGCTAGATTTCTTAAGCAAAGATGAAGCACATCACCACCTTCTCCATACCAGCTGAGATCAGTGTCACTAAAGGGGCAAGGGGACAGAATTTGGTACTGAGGGCAAAATGGAAAACAATGGGTCTGGAGACCTGATTTTGGGCTGGGAGAGGTGGATGCAAAGGAGAGACATTAGTATTTTTCAAATTGTACTGAGATCCTACTAATTTTCCCCAAAAGCGATAGGGAAATTAAGAAGTATCATTTACCCCACATCACCAGCACCAAATTAGGTCCCTTACATAAACTGAAGTCCCATTTAAGTCTCATTTAAGTCCTATTAGCTCCCTGCAAAACAGGTATTGTTATACCCATATCATGGTAGAGAAAACTGAGGCTCAGAGAAGTCAAGTATTTGTAAAAGATCACACAGCCGGGGCACCTGGGTGGCTCAGTGAGTTAAAGCCTCTGCCTTCGGCTCAGGTCATGGTCTCGGGGTCCTGGAATCAAGCCCCACATCGGGCTCTCTGCTCGGCAGGGAACCTACTTCCTCCTCTCTCTGCCTGCCTCCCTGCCTACTTGTGATCTCTCTCTCTGTGTCAAATAAATAAATAAAATCTTTAAAAGAGAAAAAAAGTTCACACAGCCAGTAACTGGCAGAACAGAGGCTCACGACCATGCTCTAAGGACTCCTTGGACTCTTTTTCATCTCCTTCCTCCTTCCTACACTGGCTGGCTCTCTGCTCACAGGGCTCAGAATTCAAGAATGAAAAGGGTATAAAGTCTGCTCTGCTCTGCTGGCCTAGAACTTTTGACCTTGGACCTTGGAAGACCTTTTCCCACAGAAACAACCATGCAGATGACAAAGGAAGGACTCTTTGGAATAGTAGCCATACTCTGGTTACCATAAGCAACATAAAAAGAAAAATGTCTGGCTTTCTATTCTGAGTGATATTAACTAAATTCACACGGAATAAAAGACCATTCCTGGCATGAAAGGGTACCAAGAGAATGAGAAAAGGAGGCATAGGAGTCAGGTGCCAGGGCCATGGGAGAATGGTGGACCTTGTCCAAGACCACCTGTGAAGATCAGGGGAGGCTGAGGTGAAGACAGAAGGATCACACTGGTCCTTTGAGGCAGCCGGAGATTCGTGGTTTGGGGTAGCAGGAAAGACTCCTAATGTGGCCATAAGGAGGGCCTCAACCTGGAAGCAGGGTTATACCTGGAACCCAGGAAGAGAAGACCTAATTACCCTCCGGGATCAGCTGGGGTACAGATGAAGATGACAGTGGCTCAGGGGAGAGGATCCCTTTAAGAAGGACCAAGTGGGGTTTGTAACCAAGCAGCATACCTGACTTTGCCTCCCTGCCTATAATTTATAAAAATTCCACCTAACATTCGTGTCATGCTTTATAAAGACAGTGCTTTCGTGGGCATTCCCACAATGCACCCCTTAAGAAGGCATTTTTATTTCTACTTTGTATTTACAGGAATTCAGTTAGGAAAGGTTAAATTAGCAGCCTTTAATCCAGCCAGCTGTGTGACTGCTGGTTGCAGTCTTTCCTGAAGTCGGCTGCCCTGTGGACTCTGCCACCCGCTGGATGGGGTCTCATCCCTCTGGGGGTGTCAGGGCAAGAGCCAGCATAGGCTCCGCTCCAGCCAAACAACCTTCTGGAAACACTGGTTTTGTACCCCACACTGCTCACCCAGCACGACTGTCCATGGCTAGCGGTCCTGCCGCTCACTCACCTGGCCCTGCAGGACATCCAGCCCTGCCCCAGCTGGCCCACCCACCTCTGCTTCTCACTAGACCTGGGGCATGGCCCTTGCAAGCAGGTGGACTGGTGTCGGCTATTCCCCATGACTGCTGTTCCCAGCACACGTGGTAACGGGGGAGGCGTGGCCAGGCTCTGAGGGTAGTAGGGGTGGT
>LNAC01001232.1:42099-114495 GCA_002007465.1 Ailurus styani | reverse complement strand
TGGGGGGAGGGGAGGAGAAGGGGATCCCCGTGTGGACAACATTCTTGATTCTTTCGGAACACGCGCACACATGTGCAAATAGACACACACACACGTGCAAATACACACACACACACACACACACACACACACACACACACACACACACACACACTTTTTGTTTTTGTTTTTTAAACAGCATTGACCCTAAACTCAAGTCAACAGCTGAAGAAGTGAGATCTATTAAGGGAAAAACCTAGCTCCACGGGATTCACTGAGCCTCAGAGATTTTTCAAGAGTACTCCTGCTGTGGCGGGACTTCTGTCCCGTGTGGATCTGAGGAAGGCTGCTCCTTCCTGCCTGGGGGTGGGACCCTCTCTCTTTTCCTCTCTCCCCCTGAGCACTTGTGTAATAAGTCCGTGCAGTGTTGTTAAGTACTTGTTGTATGTGTGGCCTTAGAATTCCCCCCCACCCCTCCCCAAAAAAGAATTTTTCCCCCTAAGAATTTATCATGTCTGTACATGATCTTCCCAAGTTGCTAGAGGTGGTTTCATGGCAAATGGCAAAGCTGTTATTTATTCTAATTTCCCAGTCCTGGTGACAAAGACGGTAGTAAACAAATGACAAAAAGAATATGGATTCAGAAATACATTCTTTGCCCACTTTAAAATCAGATTTTTTGCTTTTGAGTTGTATGAGTTCTTGAGGCATTTGGAATTCCTACAGTGACTGTGTGGCAGTCACTTCACAAGGTATATATATATATATTAAATCATCACATTGTACACCTTTAAGAAAATCCAAAAGTAAAAAAAGAGATGCAGTATGGGATTCTGGATTGATACTGGGACAGGAAGAAAACTTTACTGGAGAAACTGGAGAAATCTGGTGAAAGTCTGAAGTTTAGCTAATGCCATTATATCCATGTCAATTTCCTGATTTCCTGTAAGATGCTGAAATTAAGAGAAGTTCAGTGAGAAGAATATAGGGATTCTCTGTAATAGTTTGGGAACTCTAAGTCTAAAATCATATCAAATTAAAAAATGAGACATTTATATTCTTCACTACATACGAAATGCGCTCGCTATAATAAAATCACTGTTCTTGAACTACCAAACCACAGGTCATTTTTTTTTCTTAGATTTTATTTATTTATTTGACACAGAGAGAGAGAGATCACAAGTAGGCAGGGAGGCAGGCAGAGAGGGAGGAGGAAGCAGGCTCCCCGCTGAGCAGGGAGCCCGCTTCGGGACTCAATCCCAGGACCCTGAGATCATGACCTGAGCCGAAGGCAGAGGCTTTAACCCACTGAGCCATCCAGGCGCCCCACCACAGATCATTTTATAGTGAGAATGAACCATAGTCCAGTAGATATAACAAGGAGGGCTCATAGGGTGGGTAATCTCTGAGCTGTGACCTGAATGCTAAGAAACTACGTGTGGAACAGAGTAGAAAGCCCAGAAATCAGTCTGCACATATACGGCCAGCTGATCTTTGACAGGGCACTGAGGATACACAATAAGGAAAGGATGGTTTCTTCAAAGGTGGTGTTGGGAAAAGTGGATAACCACAGGCAGAAGAATAAAATTGGACCCTTATACCATAAACAAGAGTCAACTCAAAATGTATTAAAGACTTAAACATAAGAGGGGGTTATGGAAAACTGGGAGCACTGTTTCCAAGAAACAACTTTTTGGTTGTTAGGCTTTCTGGGTTAAACATATTCTTAAATGTCTGCTTTTCTGCTATTATTTCATTTCTTTTTAGTGAATTTGCTCTTAAATGACTGATTTTTCTGCTTGTCATTTTTTTTTTAAAGTAGCCTCTACACCCAATGTGGGACTTGAACTTGAGACTCCAAGATCAAGAGTCACGTGTTCCTCCGATGAAGCCAGGCAGGTGCCCCTCTCCTTGCCATTTTGTAATAGACATGGAGATGCTCTGTCAGAAAGCCTTGCACGGTGTATCCCTGTGCTAACCCAGGGAAGTCTGCACATCCCTCCCTAAGGGGAAGGAGTAAAGGAAGCTACTTACCTCGGCGCACAGTGTGCGGGCTAGGGCCGGCAGAATTGTGCCCTGGGCCAGCGGAGAGCTGATGGGAGCCGGCCGCTGTCTGGGCCTGGTTCTGGCCAGTGGCCATCTGACTGCTGTTTCTCCCTGGGGCAGGGGCAGGTGCAGAGTCCTTGGGTTTTGGCGGACTATGGAGAACAGAAGTCAAGTTAGATGTCAGGCATTCCCCACGAGAAAGCTAGTTAGCATGCTATCAAAATACCAGATTCCACCCAGAGTTTTCACCTCCGCAGGCAAGGAGGGCATCGGGAATTTTCAATAGTTCGCACCGGGTCTGCAAAGCCTCTGCTTATTTGGGGCCACACAGAGCTAAATATTTTAAGAGATTGACTGCCTCAATTGTCTTCCAGCTATTCTGCTACTCAAATATCATGAGACACATCATTTGACAGAGACCAACAAGGAATTTGGAGTTTGCTTGTACTTAAGTTGGGCAGTATTAAGAAAACATGAAAGGGCTTTTGGACTTCCAAAGAACAAGATCTGACACACACAGTGTACAAAACAAAGCAAAGCTGTGGTAAGATACTAACACTCTAAGTCATAAAATGCTCAGTTATTATCAATCGTTTGCACTCTAGGAAAGAGTAACCCTGAGACTCAGCGATGATTCCCAGCCCCGAGAGCAGAACGTGGGCGGATTCCCGGCTCAGAACTTTGTGCCTAAGCTTTACAGATGCATTTTGTGAGGGTCACAAAAGAGTGAATGCCATTCACGAAGGGTACAGAAAAATACCCATGGGGCACAAAAAACAAAAGCAAATTGAGCGCTGACATTCTACTTGTCCTTCTGCAGGGTGTTCTAATCATTGTCTTAGTGTATTTAGCCTTGATTAAGCAAATTGAAGGCCACAGGTAAACGAACAATGTGTGAGTCTGCAAATACTTTTTTTTTCCCTCATCAAAAAAATAAAAGCCAAAACAAAGACATGTGTGGAGCGGCAGTTTTGACAAGACAACATGGAACTTAGGATGTGCCTAGGAAGCCTTGGGAGGTGGAAGCCTTCATGATTTTTAACCAAAACATGAACTTCTGCAAATTCTGTGAGTAAAAAGGAGCTCAGGAATATAGAGAGCAGTCTGAATTCAGCTGTGAGTCCGGAACTCGATTTTTACCTCCTAAGCAGCTAGCTTCACACCCCGCCAGGCACTCCCTCCCTGTCCAGAGAAGCTGGATCCTTGTTCCATGCATTTATTTTATTTTATATCTGGTTATTTAGTGCTTTATAGATGGCCACGGTAGAGAAAAGGACAAAAAAATCGGAGCACGTACTCTGTAGAGTGGCTCGTCTTTTATAGCGCTTTCTAGCCTTAAACTCTCTGACATACCACCTGAAGTGGCCTCCCGTGGAGAAGTGAATTCAGGCAGATTAGATGAAAATCTCAAGTTCAAAGGCACTCTTCCTTAAAGTTACTGTGTATTTGTACCCCACTCCAGGTGGCTGATCAAAAGGTTAAGCAACAAAAGAGCCTCTTAAGAAACTCTATCATCATATTTTCTACCATGTATTCACCTATCAATTTGCCTGCAAGACTGAAAGCTAGGGGTCGGGGAGGTCTCAGTCACCAACCGTACCTAATACGGCATCCGGCATGCAGTTACTCAGTAAATCTGACTGGATGGGTACATGGGTGGATGGGTAGATGGACGGATGGATAGATTGATGGATGGATGGGTGGGCGAAGGGATGGATGGACAGACGGACAGACGGATGGATGGGTGGTTGGATGGGTGCATGCGTGAATGAATGAATACCAGGAATACTCTAACCTAAGTAACTTGCTACATTTAAGTGTTAACTACTTAGTGTACAAGATGACAAAAGCAAATGGCAAATGAACACTGAGCACGTCAAACAGAAAAGAGGTTGATAATACTGCTAGCCACCTATTGGCTTCCGGCACCAAAGCAGTATGGTAAAGAATGCAAACAAATGTTGCTTCTTTTGGGAAACAGGAAAGGAAGCAAGCAATTTGCAGTCTTTTTTCCCATCCTTTGCCAACCAGAAGAGTGAAGGCAGATCTGGTTCACTCCATGCTGAGCGGTTCTGTGGGCATGGAGGCTACCCACGCAGGCCAGCACCTGCAAAAAGGCTGGGGCACTGAGCACCCACTGCCAGCAGAAGCTGGCCTTCTTACCTGTCGCCCGGGCTTGGCCCCTGCTCCAGTGTGCCCGCAGAGGAGGGGACCGTCCCACCCCCTGCGCTGCTTTCAGCCCTAGAGCTCTGGGGAGGGGGCTCTGGGCCTGCAGGAGCCAAGGTGCTGCCATCTGTGGGCGGGAGTGGCGGCTGGAAAGCTGGGGCTATGTGCTTTCTAGTTAGAGTGCCACCCCGCCGGTGGGCCTGGAAGTCCATAAGCTTCACACCAAAGCTACACAGAAAGAAGAAACAGTCAACACAGCATGCAAGCCAAGTACGGAGACAGAAGTCCATCAGTCCACACGTGTTACGACCCGCACACGGGGAGAGCCACCCGAGTTGCCCCGCATGCAGTGAGGCAGCAAGGACCAGACGAATGGTCATTGCTATTACCGAGGCAAGCAGCTTGCCTTGGCTGAGCAAGCCAACAGACCTGGTACTGATCAGTGTCCTGTCTCAGTTCGGGTGTGAACAGCTGGAAGCCCACGGGCAGGCCTCGTCTGGAGTGGGTGACATCACATCAGCAAGCCCACCTGCCTACCACCCACTGGCCGACTCGAGTCCGTGTGTTTGGGGGAAGGGGAGGCAGCCAAGGGCAGCGTCAGGATGCCACACTGCACTGCCTCCTCAGCTGAGGTGTACGAGCACTGGTGTGGGCGCATGTGAAGAATAGATCTGAGAGGATTCGTGAGCCCAGAAAAAAAAAATCGCTGCTTTCAGGAAGGAGACAGTGGCTGGAGGACGGGGAGGAAGAAGATTCACTTTTCACATAAGCTGACTGATGGAGGAACTCTCAGGCTTTTCAGTCGGAAAAATAAAGACATGTGGCTCCCTGAGCTCGTGTGTGCTAGGTCAGTGGCGGGGAGAACGCGCCCTGGGAGATAACTGAGAATTGTTTCTTGTGTGCTAGCTAACTGGGGCCACGACGCTGCATTTTGTAACTTCAGATACATGAAGGCTAACTATGCGGTGGCCAGTGTGTCATCAGGAAGCAGGACCTACTGTGTGATTGGGGCTTCAGAGAAGTAAAACTTCTGCACATAAGAAATGTGGGTTTCAGAGGGACAGTTGGAATATAAAGCATTGGCCTTTGCTATGGACTAAACAACAACAAAGCAAGAGGAAACAAAAAATCAAAGCTCACTGTAAGATCGGGCAATGAAAAGAAACTATGAAATTTTGTTGTGAAATTGTTTAGTTGTTTAGTTGTAAAACTATGTCCAGTGATGTTATTCTGTGTGTGCACGTAAAGCACATTACTCCGCAGGCCTGTCTAACTTGACCTTTCGGGTGAATACAATGGCATTTCATCATACGGACTGAACAGGTTGGCCTCTGCAGGCACAAACCACAAACAGCCTCATTAAGCTTTGAAAATCCCCCTAAACCTGCCCGTGGAGCATAGTACAGAGACCAACATCTCTCACTAAGGCCAACGCAGCCGTCTTTTTTCTTCCACAGTCGGCAAATGTAGAAGTATCTCCAGCTGAACATCAGATCAGTGGCTGGTTTCCACCAGGGGACCAAATCATATCCAAAATAGGTCTCTTTAAACACCAAATCCGACAACTCACTGTGAGAGGTGGGTTATTCTCCCATCTGTCCACAATATTTAAATTTCCCCACTTTTTCTCTCCTTTCCCCCCATCAAGTACATTTAGGAGACTTCGTAGCATGTGTATGATGCTTATCACAGACCAAGTGAAGCTTGGATGCATATGGAACAAATGTGTACTGACAAGCTACGTATCTGCCTTGTGGTCACGTTAATGTTTGGAATGAACTAGAGTGGAATTCCCAAAATATCAGCACCTAACAGTCGCGGGTGCACCCATGGGACCACTCTCATACCACAGGTCCACTGAGGCAGTACCAGATCCCGAGGGCTTAATAATTCTTCTACATGACATCTGCTGCTGAAGGAAAGTGAACAGCTATAAACACACCTCTCCTTCTTCACCAAGTCCCCTTCCATGACTGCCATGCTGGCAGGCCGCTTTCTCTCGAGGGTTCCTGAGTCAGAGTCATTTCCAGTGTGAGATGAGTGATTGGAATTTGGGGTGACGAGAGGCACGAATGCTTCCGATACGTTAAACTCCACCTCTGCAAGGAGAAAAAGAAACAAGCGTGCAGGCACACCTCAGAGATAATGCAGGTTTGGCGGCAGACCACTGAAACAAGGTGAATATCGCAATGAAGCGAGTATCGTGATGAAGCGAGTATCGTGATGAAATAACATCCCAATAAAATGAGTATCACAATAAAGCAAGTCAAATGGCTATTCTGGTTCCCCAGTGCACATCAAAATTATGTGTATACTATGCTGCCGTGTGTAATAGCATTATGTCTACAAACACGGGGCACATACCTTAATTAAAAAATACTTTACTGCTAAGAAATGCTAATCATCATCTGAACTTTCAGTGAGTCATAATCACTGACCGCAGATCACTATAACCAATATAATGAGAATGAAAAAGTTTGAAATACCGCAAGTATTACCAAAATGGGACAGAGACATGAAATGAGCAAATGCTATTGGCAAAATGGCAGCAAGGGACATGCTCAAGGCAGGGTTGCCACCAACCTTCAACTCGTAAAATAATGCAGCAGCTAGGAAGCATGTAAAGTGAAGCTCCATAAAATGAGGTGGGCCCGCACGTAGGTGTACATCATACAGGTGCACGATTCTTTAAAACTCCCACCAGCCCTCCCTGTTTCACAAGTGCAACCCCCTGCCCCCTCATCTTCTCAAGAAGGGTTTGCCAAGTCAGGGGGAGGTAAAATGAGGAAACTACAGATAAGGACAGGGTGTGATTCAGAATATAAGTTACACAATTCCTCTGCTTTCTTCTTTGTAAAAAAAATAATAATCATGGAATATGGAAGAGGACAATAAGCATGGATTACTTAAAAAAAGAAAGGTATTTATAGTTTGATATAAAATGCAAATAAAAGGCAATAGCAACTCCATACTGCCTACAGCAGTTTTTCTAAGACTTGTTTTCCCAAAGAAATCTTGGGCAAAATGCCAGTATTCATTCATGCATCACGTACTGGTTGAGAACCTACAGGAGTGAGGCATGATTCTCGATGGTGAAGAGACCCTGGGAAAGGAGAAATGAGCTCGCCCTGGTGTCATGGAGCTCGCACTCCAGGGGTGAGAGGTGACAGCAGGGCTACTCCAGGCAAAGTACGGGGTGAGAGGTCTGGACTCACAAAGCTTGCCCTACCAGTACCCCCAAAGGGGTTCTTGGAACCTCTGAGGATCCCAGGACTACAACAAACATAGTTTGAAAACCTATCACCTGTTGGCTGAAATCCTCTTTCTCCAACACGGTCAACTCCTAACTTCACAAAATGGCTCCAGTCAACCTATCCGGCTTCACCTTCCACCTTTACAAAAACCCGGCTCTCTGCTGCTACAGAAGCAAAAAGCCATTTTCCAAGCAGAAAACTGCATATCTGGTGTCGCCCCTTTTATAAAGCAGTCCTGGTTCTTTGTGCCCAACATCTGAGTTTGTATAACCATCCGCCCTTCCTTCTAATTCTCCACGTGTGGTAGTATCTGTTTTTGTGGCCCTCTTCTCCAACGGCAGACAGTGTATCTCACCAGCAGACACGGTGCCGGGGATATTCAGTACACACCAGCTGAGTGGACAACCCCAGGGTGAGGTGAA
Source organism: Ailurus styani (assembly GCA_002007465.1). Taxonomy (NCBI): domain Eukaryota; kingdom Metazoa; phylum Chordata; class Mammalia; order Carnivora; family Ailuridae; genus Ailurus; species Ailurus styani. The sequence continues at coordinate 106,628 of LNAC01001232.1, read as the reverse complement.
ACAAAGCAAAATACAAAATAATGTGGATGCTAGTATGTCAAAGATGAACACGACGGGGTCTAAAAAACGTGAAGAAGTGAAGCCAATCATGGAATCATGAAGGGGCTACTGAAGCATTTTCTTCTTTAAAGAATTTTTTTATACCATCATTGTGCTGCTTGGGCGGTCCGTGAAGTTGAAAAGGTAGCTCACCTTCAGGAAAGAACCAGTCGGCGTGCTGGATGATGGGCTCAATGACTGCAACCACGTGGACAGAGGTGGCCGCTGCCATTTCAGCCAGAGTTCTGCGAAGGACATTCACAGTTAGACTGCTTTCCCCAGGCAGCCACTAATTTCTGCAGGTTGTGTCAGAGCAATTTAATTATTTTATTTTGTTTTTTTTTTTTTAAGATTTATTTATTTATTTGAGAGAGAGAGAGAGAATGCGCACAGTGGGAGGGGCAGAGGGAGGGAGAATCTCAACCAGATTCCTTGCCAAGCTGGAGCCCCGACATGGGGTTCGATCCCATGACCCGGAAATTATGACCTGAGCCAAAACCCAGAGTCCAATGCTTAACCAACTGCACCATCCAGGCGCCCCCAATTTAGTTACTTTAAAACAAGAAAATATTTAAGCACAAATGCAAAAACTAGATCCATGGGGCTCTGGCCTCAGTGTGTGGTGGTGACACCCCAGGAGGAAAAGTCACCCCGACTCAGCTGTCGCTCCTTAGTCTGCACACGGTGGGTTAACAGCAAGTGAACAGCTGGTGAACAGCGCTGTGTCCAAATGCTGAATTTAAGTTGGTTTGGACAGGGTTGCAACCAGGCATTTTCCCGCTGGAGCAGTGTTGCCTGAGGTAGTCACCTTGTACAACCCGAGACACCATCAACAACTTTGCCCACAATATAACCAAGAGTGTGCACTGTTTCGGTGTGCATCTTACATCAGAGAACCTGAGCCCCCGTGTTTACACAGACTATTAATTAAGACTGTCATATCCGTGGACTGGTCCCAAGATGCAGGTTTTGAAGTTGAGGGTGTGAATGCCAGGGTTCAAAAGGAAGAAAACAGGTAAGAATCGTTAGTTATCCCTAGTGTCAAGAAGCTCACGTTCTAGTTCAGAGTCAGAATATCACAGAAGCCAAAAGGCTGCAAAGGCCTGACATGTATGGGGCATCCAACCATGGTAGTTGCGGGAGGGTGAGGAAGGTTCAGGACACAGACTGTGGGTCCCACCACTTCCCTGCTGTGCAACTTTAAGCAAGTTCCTTGTCCTCATCTGTAAAAATGAGGACAGAAGCACCTACTTCAAAAAGGTTACTTGTGAGGATTAAAAGGGGTCATTATAATGCCACTAAACAGAGTAAATATCAATGTTGGTGATTTCCCAGGAGCTCTCTACATGGGTTCCCAGACCCCTCTCTTCTATTCAATCTGCATTTCTCAATGCCAACAAATTCTTTTTTTTTTAAGATTTTATTTATTTATTTAAAAGAGACCACAGGCAGCAGGGAGGGGCAGTGGGAGAGGGAGAAGCAGAATCCCCACTGAGCAGGGAGTCCGACGTGGGACTTGATCCCAGGACCCCAGGATCATGATCTGAGCCAAAAGCAGACGCTTAACCTACTGAGCCACCAAGGTGCCCCCCAAATTATCTTTTTTTTTTTTAAGATTTTATTCATTTATTTGACACAGAGAGAGAGATCATGAGTAGGCAGAGAGGCAGGCAGAGAGAGAGGAAGAAGCAGGCTTCCTGCTGAGCAGGGAGCCTGACGTGGGGCTCGATCCCAGCACCCTGAGATCATGACCTGAGCCGAAGACAGAGGCTTTAACCCACTGAGCCACCCAGGCGCCCCCCAGATTATCTTTTTAAATGCAGTTTGATCAACTCATTCTTCTGCTTAGAAACCTTGATGCCTCCCCAACTATTTACGCCCCAAAATAAGTTCCAAAACCTCCGCTGGATATATGAGGCCCTTCAGAACCTGGCTCAGGCTTCATAATCCTCGAGCACAGTCTCCTGGCCCCGTGCTCAGGTTATACAAGACCATGGGACACCACTCCCACCCCCAAATTAGCGACCAGGCCCTTTCACATGCACAATGCCTTTGCTCATTTGGGTCGCACCTGCAGGCCGGTATTCATTCCTCCAAGTATAACCCAAGTGCCCTTTCCTCTGCAGGACTCTCCCTGCACTTCTCAGCCTGAGCTGTGCTCCTTCAGTAAGCACTGTGGCCATCGTGCTTTGTAACATCTACAACAGCACCAGTGCCACGGCTGTTCAGCTGCCTGCCTGCCCAAGAGCAGGGCCCTCTGAGGACTACGTGCATGACCCACATGTGGGACGGGACCCAGCTCACAGCAGTGTTCTGAGAATGTCAGCTACATGGAAAGACCAGGTTCAGAAGCGCAAGTCTGGAAGTGCATCTTACCCTAGAACGGGGGTCTGTCCCCCAGTGGCGCAAAGACGAGATTAAAATACCACGATGTGAGGAGAGGTCACTTACCCTTCAGTTTTGGCCCATAATAAGTTAGGGCCTAACACAATTGCAATGTTGCTGGGAGTCATTTTATTGACGTCGCTGGTCTGAGCAAGTTTTGCAAGGAATTTGATTAAATACCTGGGGGAGAAAAGAGAAAGGAAAATATTTTCGGGAACAGCATCCTCCCGCTCCGGGTTGCTCAGGGACTAAGTCCAGAGTGGAGCTGAATCAGAATCTGGCTCAGGTTCTGTATCTTACAAAGTCCTGTGCTCTCTGTTTCAGACAAGAGACTCCACTGGGGCTTGGAAGAGGAAAACAGCTCACAAGAAAACCTCCACGATTCAATCCCTATTTGCTGTGTATTTCCCACCATTTCTCCTTTATGCCCTATCTATCGACCCCTCAGTAAATTACAGTCTGCTTAACAGTGGGCTCGATGTGTTTTAATACAGACATAAAAAGATACAAGTAGAGGGACATTGCTTAGGGGAAACTATTTGAAAATATTTTACGTGGTGATTATGAAAATCTCCAATTTATCATACAGTTATAGTCTCTCCTATACAAACACAGCACTATAAAAACAAAAAATTAAGAATAACCCCACGAACTATTAATAGGGGGCTGATTAAATAAATTAAGATATATCCATACAGCCATAAAAAACTGTTACGTAGTGATATGGAAAAATCTTCAGGATGTATATTCAGCAAAGAGGAGAAAGAGAATGAAGTAAACAATACGTACTATCATTTGGTTTCGAAATAAAAGGGAGGGGTATGGGAGCAAGAGATATATGTACGTGTGTATATGTGAGAGATTTTTTCACTGGACACCTTTTGAATTCTGAGCCATGGGAATGTGCTCCCTATTCAAAAAATAATTAGTCAAAATTATAAAGAGTAAAACAAACAAAATAAGAGACCAAATCCCAAAGTACCAAGAACTGTAATCCTGTTTTCAACACAGGGCAAAGAATAGTCTAAGACTGTCTATAATTCCAAGCTGGGTGTGCTAAATGAATCAGAGAGGGATATTATAAATATTAATGTACTCGTAAGGCAAAGTTGATATTTAAGATGTCAAAAGGGAATATTTAGCTTAGTTTAGTGGTAGAACCTACGACTGAAATTAAAGATCAGATAACATGACACAAATTTCACTAGTAGAATATCTGTCATTTTGGACCAAATCCTCTTCTACCCTTTTCTTTGGTTATCAAAACTGTGGGCTACCTTTTATACTTCTCCTCTTTATGCTTCTTCAAAGTCGCATTTTAGGTCAAAAGGAAAATGGAGACAAAATTCTCGAAGTGTATTCCATGGTAAATTTTCTTAGAAACAGTAATTCCATAAAGTAATACATAATTTCCAGTTCTAGACATTTCATTTAACAGAATGATTTATGCTCTATTAAAAATAAATTATATAGCATATATAAAAGCTACTGCAGAAAACAGAATTGTTGATTAACTTTTGCCTTTTATATACTGGACAATTTTTTTTTTTTTTTTTGTAATTTAAGTAACTCTACGCCCAATGTATGGCTTGAGCTCATGACCCTGAGATCAAGAGTTGTGGGCTCTACTGAATGAGCCTGCCAGGAGACGCCCATATTGGACCATGTGGACTCCAAATCCAACATGCAGTCAAGCCAACTTTCCATGAGAACTTTCTCCTAGTAGCTGCAGTGGTAAGCTCACCAGGGGACTTAGCTGTCAATGCAGACCCGATATAGACACATCATCACGTGATATGCATCACAATAACATACATCAAATCCCACTGCCAGCAACCCCCAGTTCCACTTGGAAGCAGTTGCTCAGTGTGCTTGGGCTGAGAGACCTCTGCTGCAGATGGCACCTTTCTTTACTCCAGAGTCACTGTGGCTTGCTGGCTAAATTTGTAGGATGTTGGTCATACATACCTAAAGTTAACGAAATTTTGTGGTGGCAACTTTTGACATGTTCTCCATAAATCCTGAAGTTTTTTGTCTTGATCCTGCACACTGAGAAAAAGAAACAAACAAACCCGTATTCATAACCCTTCATCAAGACACATCATTAGTAACCCCTGAGTTAAAAACAGGCTATGTAAACAGCAATGCTCTCGTTGACAGAGAAAAGCGCAGCTAGAAAACAGGACAGGTTTGGAAATAAATACATATGGAGTCGAACACTTCACTCTGACCAGGGAGTTATCCTCGCCAGGACTTGGTCTCCTGATGTGCCCGCCTGCGGATAAGAATGTTGATTCTGCTGAGTGACAGGGAGGTTCTAGAAGTATAACCTGAGAAACCACCTGCACCCACACCTGGCACACAGGAGACAAGACCGCCGAAAATTCTGTCTCAGAAGGTGCCTATCTCCATGAGCGGCTTCCTGGAGCCTAGATCTCTTCCTGGCCCAGTCGCAGGTGGGCTGGCCGAGCTCCCGGGCACCCAGAGCCCTGCCCTTGACTCCACTCAGAGGCTCCAGAACCAGCAGCCCTTTCCTGTTCTGAAGCAGTCGCAGGAGCTCTTCTGCTCTATGGTTTCCACATGCAAACATCTATAGACACAAAAGAGGCCTGGATGCAACTTTGGACCTACAATGTCCTCCACAACCAGACCAATCTGGACTGGCAGGTAGGGGGTAAATATAACTATACGTTAGAGGCCAGTCAATGTGTCGCCGGGATGCTGACATTTCTCACATACGGAGGATCCATACACCCAGAAACAGATTCTTGCCTCGAAAAGTGTATTTTCTCATGGGAACGATGTTGGGAGTTCAGAACTGAGAGAAGAATCAAGGTGCAGGAGGAGTGGAGCAGGCTACCCAACAGAGGAGACTCCGGAACACTCTCCTACTTGACATTGCATTTGGGTCCCGTTTATTCAGCCCCACAAACATGGACACTTACAACAGGCTGGGCCGCACGCAGGTTCCAAGAATATGACTGTGACTACGAACTTACTCTTTTTCTTTTTTAAAGATTTTATTTATTTATTTGTCAGAGGGAGACAGAGCACAAGCGGGGAAGGGGGGGGCAGCGGGCAGAGGGAGAAGGAGAAGCAGGCTCCCCACTGAGCAGGGGACCCAATGCGGGGCTCAATCCCAGAACCCCAGGATCATGACCTGAGCCAAAGGCAGACACTTAACTGACTGAGCCACCCAGGTGTCCCTTACTTTGACTTTAAAAACCTTGCCAACAGGGGTAGATCCACCTGCCACTGAAGACTGATCAGACCCGGCGGCCCATCGGCTGGGAACGGGTGACAGTGGCTAAGACAAGGGAGGGGTAGAAGGGGAAGGGAGATCTGTTCCTCCTCCGTTAGGGGTAAGGAATTAGGCCCCTGCAGGAGGAAGTGAGTCAGAACCATGAGGCACAAACTAATAAGGAGGCAGCCTGGCCAGCCAGAGAGAAGCCTCTGGGGCTTTTTGGACAAGGCTGCCAACAGCTCCTGGATACATGGAAGCTGGGCATGGGGGAGAAGGAGCAAAGGACAGAAGCAAAGGGACACAGTCTTTGGGGCAGACAGGTCTGAATTCCCACTCTGCCAGTTATTTGCTGTTCCCTGGACCCTGTCTCTCCCCCTGCCTCAGTTTCTGCTAACCATATCTGTCTTTTATGTCACCGATCATGGATGACAGGAGGTAATGGGTATCAAGATTAGTAGGTACTGAGCACACAGTAAGGGTTAACTACCATTAGTAGTACTGTCAACACTGTATTACTGCACAACTGAGTTTCCCCACGGCTCGCCAGGCAGATCGCCACTGGCCAGTATGATACCTGTCACCATGACAGGGCTTCCCCTCCATCTAAAAGGGGTTTGAGACCATCTGCTCCAGTAATACAGGTCCCACTGTAAGTCTTCAACCATATACATCAGGCAAATCGAAGCCAGTGTGTTTTAAGTGCTGATGTTCCCACACTAATAATAATACTCAATATTTTCACCCAACATGTAAGAACTGAGGCACATATTATTGAATGCATGTGCTATTTTAATGTTATTTTATGACCCCTGACAGTAAGATGATTCACAAAGGGAACATAATATCCCATCATTTCCTTTAACTTTGAAAACTCCATGTTCTTTAAACTTACCTTGCAACTTGTGTCCATTCTTCATACAGATTAAAAGTCATCAAAGGTTCAGGCAGTTCCCGTAAATAGGACTTTAAAGCACCTGAAATTGTTAACATTCACTCTGAGTACGTCAAGGGAATCTCGGGGCATATTATTTTTGCAAATTGAAATGATCTCAATTACAACCTCCCAAGAATATCTGGAACAAGCTATGAATCAGTGGGAGCAGTTAGAGCATGGGGTGTTGCTAAAACAAATTCTGGCCCTTGCAAAATAGATTTGAGGGGTCAGTAGAAAATAAAATTAGCTTCAAAGTTACCTTCTAATGGACATCATTTCCCCAGGCAGATCTAGACTATGAAGAAGAAAGAAGAGAAGGAAGTACAAGCAGGTCTCTAAATATTTGGATTATAAGCTACCTTCTTCACCTTTACTTAATAATCAGGAAAACAAAGAAATCCCCCAAAAGGTGTGTGTGTGTCTACCCTTATTCAGTTTGTATTTGTCATTTCAGTTTGTCCAATTAAACCTACATAGCGAGATCATTTCAATTTTATCTGAATCTGAAAATGAACACTGGATTTTTAACTGGTGATGTCTGAGATGGGACCGCCCCCGTGAGGGCGACTCCTCGCAGCTCACCTGCGACAGCATGGGGGTCAGAGTAGAACTCATCCAGGTGAGAAGTAGAACAGTCTAAAGCAGCTTTCAGTTTCTTTAACTTGGAGGCCCCAGCCCCAATTCGGAAAAGGCCCTAAAGACAACAAAAAGCCATGAGTGTCAAGTTCAAGTTGTGGGCTTTACGCTGAGCAGCAGTATACATCTGATGAAGAGCCTTCCACCTCAACCCCGATTCCCACACACCTCATCTCTGAGGGCAAGGATGCTGCCTACCTTGCAGGGTGAATGGGAAGGATGACGGGACCAAACACAGGCAGGCAGAGGGGCAGACGGACAGGCAGAGACTAATCCATTCCTCATGGTGCGAGCTCTTGCCCTGCCCCATTGCTAAAATATCTATGCCAATTAGAAATCTATTTAAGTGCAATATTTTAGGGGCACCTGGGTGTCTCAGTCGGTCCTGGGATCAAGCCCCACATTGGGCTCCCTGCTCAGCAGGAAACATGCTTCTCTCTCTCCCTCTGCCTGCTGCTCCCCCCTGCTTGTACTTCCTCTCTCTCTCTCTCTCTCTCTCTCTCTCTGTCAAATAAATAAATAAATAAAATCTTTTAAAGAAAATGAATGCAATATTTTAAACTTCCACAAGGTTGACTGCTACAGATTTTTAAATTTAGGATTTTTTTTTTAATTGACATCTCATGAAAATTTGCTAGACTAGGCTGCTTGTCACTTTCACTGCTTAAAAGTTACTTAGAGAAAAACACATGAAGGTCAACCAAGAAAGGCAGGACTATGAAGACACTGGTCCAGGAGTTATAAGACGTGGGTTTTAAGCAAAATTAATCTAGGCAGGGTTTCTCAATCTCAGTAGTGCTGACATTCCAGACTAGGTAATTCGTTGTCTCACATCATGAGACATTTAGCAGCAGCCCAAGTCTCTACCCACTAGAGCCAATAGCAAATCCACCTTCAAAATTGTGACAATCAAAACTGTCTCTATACCTTGCCAAATATCTCCTGAAGGGGACAAAATTGGCTCCAGCTGAGCAGTCAGATCTCAGCTACTAAAAGTTGGGGTCACATCAGTGTGGGAGGAGGCAGTCAGTGGAAGCAAATACAAGGGGGGCTTCTGGGGTGTCCCTTAATCTGGGTGCTGATCACATGCGTGGCTTCAGTTTGTGGAAACTTATCACACTGTTCACTTATGATGCATACATTTTCTATGTACTTCAATAAGGTATACTTCAATAAGGTTTTTAAAGGGAAAAAAAAAAAAGACTTGGCATTTGATTTTGATTCCCCTCTACCATGAACTCACTACTCACCAACAAGAGGAGTAACAAGACCTGCCCTGCTTGGTTTGTGGGGTTTTGGGGGGTAAGGATTCCATAAAATAAGTATATAAATACCCCCACCAAAATGCATAGTACTATCAAGATGTAAGATTTTGGTATAAGCAAACTAAAGCTCACAGAAGCTCTGGTCCATTTAGTGCATCAGGAAATTCAATGTCACATGAGCACGTGGGTGGCTCAGTCAGTTAAGGGTCTGCCTTCAGCTCAGGTTGTAATCTCAGGGTCCTGGGATCAGCTCAGGTCCCATGCATTGGGCTCTCTGTTCAGTGGGGAGTTTGCCTCTCCCTCTTACTCTCCCTCTGTGCTCTCCCTCTCTTTCTCTCTCTCTCAAACAAATAAAGAAAATCTTTTAAAAAATTAAGGGGCGCTAGGGCGCCTGGGTGGCTCAATTGGTTAAGCATCTGCCTTCACTCAGGTTGTAATTTGAGGGCCCTGGGATCAAGTCCTGCCTCGGGCTCCCTGCTCCACAGGGAGCCTGCTTTTCCCTCTGCCTCTGCCTCTCTCTCTCTCTCTCATGAATACATAAATAAAATCTTGTAAAAAATGTTCTGAAGATATGAAATTCAATGTCACAAATGACAACCAGAGTCGAAAATGAAACAAACAATCAGGTGGGGGAAAAGAAAGTCAGAGTGTACCACACACAGAAAAGGGAAATGTTCTGTGAAACTCGTTTCATCCATAGTGTCTGTTCCAGGTATAATGTGCAGGGTCCCCATTTAAAATGTGGGTCACGGCAACCAAAGCTGGAAAGCCGTCAGTCTACGCAGTGTCGGTGGTGGCAGGTGGGGCCCCTGAGCGCCGCTCACCTCTTCCTTCATCCCCGTCTCCAGGAGCAGCATGACGCAGGCTTCGATGGGCAGGGCGATCTCACGGCCGCTCCGCTTCAGGTGTTCCTCCAAGGGGGTCCCAAAGGCTGGCTTTTCGGCCCACTTATCTAGAGTGGCAAACCATCCAGTAAGGCACCCAATGATCTCATGGCATCAGTGGGGAGGTTTTTTTTTTTCCCCAAACCACCAAAGGGGATTTTTCTTTTCTTTTTTTTTTTTTCTTTTTTCCTTTTTTTTTTTTTTTTAGCAGACAGGTAATTGAGGCTTTGGGAAAAGGGGAAGCGTCTGTTCTGTTTGCTTTGGTTATTTACCATGTATTAGAGCAGAATAGGTCCCAGGCTGGGGAGTTACTTGCAGAACAGAGCCCTGAACGCCCTCCAGGTTGAGCTCCCCAGCAAAAGGCATGATGGGGCTCCTGCACGGGACAGGTGGGCTGCCTGGCACTAACCCGAGGATTAGTCTGAGCATACGGATTTCACTGGAAGGAAATTTACTCTCGCCATGCAAAGTGGCACTGGACTTATCTCGAGGACAAGGAACAGACTTCTTTAATGTGCAAGAGGAAATAACTTCTTAAGATTTTAAACACAAGCCAAGCGTCATCACACAAGACCGGAAGACGGCCGATGTGAACTCTTGTTAAACGCAACGTGTCCGTGACATGCAGCGCCTCTGAGCGCTGTCACCCCAGCCAGGTCCCGAACATTCTAAATAGGAAACCACGTGGTATCTGCAGCCCCAAAGCAGCTGAGGCTGAAGCTTGCACCAGCATTAAGCGATCGTTTGTATTATTTTGGGGTCACATACTCTGCTTCATTACACAAGAGATGTGAGGCAGCTTAGCAGGAGTACACACAGTAGAGCAGTGAGACAGAAACAAGAATCTCGCGCGTGGACATATTCCACTAGAACAAGAAGTGTTCAGTTGGGACTGGCCCAACGGCGTGGGCGTTCAGATCTCCTGCGGACTGAGATGCACACAGACGCAGAAGGGGGCAAACCAGCCCATGGAAACTACTCTGCTGAGAAACACTTAGTTCCTTCAGTGATGGGAAGGGTTTGCGTCCTTCTCAGCACTATCGATGGACAAGTGTCATGCAGGCACTTTGCTGTTCGAACCTTGGGTTCAAAGCAGGCAGGAGGACCTGGTGTGCCCCTTACCCTTGGCTACACGGAAGAGCGGGGATGGGGCCCATCACATAATCCGCACACAGGGGAAGGAAGACGCGGAAGCCCCCACGTCCACGGACCCAAGAGCTTGTACAAGGTTAAAATAGATGGAAAGACCAAGTGGGCTCCGGGTGGAAGAGGGGTGAAGGCAAGGGAGGTGGGCATCCTCCTCATCTCTGGCCCTGACCCCAGCCCCGGCCCCGGCCCTGGCCAATGTAATTCCTGGTACCAAGAGCGTCTGGGGGCTTGGCCCTTCTCAGAAGACAGAACTCTGTGACAGTCCTCTCAGAGGCCAATCCTTCCCCTGCATACTTTGTCCCTTTTAACTGAATGATTCTCAACACAGGCAGAAAACCTGCCATCACTGCCACCACATGCCTGACCCCATTCTCCAAACCCCCGCTGGAACTTTCTGGGGAACGCTCTACAGTGTGCCCCACGCCCCACCTTGGTGTAAGGTTGGCAGGGGGCGGATGTGAGAACTAGTTACCTAGACTGGCCGAAAGGGGCTGGCCTCGCCAACAGTGGACACCCCACGTTCCCAGAGACTCCCCACCCTTCTAGCTGGGAAGACAAGACAAGACACACACGTAAGTGTACAACAGTCGTTAACAAGACAAGAAATGTTTGCTAAGTCATGGCTGGAAAATGGTACAGATCAGGGTTGCAGAAGTGGGTGCCCACAGGGGTCGGGGAGGCCCCTGAGATGCTGAGTCAGGCTGGGGGTGTGGGGTCTGCTGAAAGGCAGCCCTGAACTCCCACCCCTGGGTGCCCGATGACCCGTGTTGCCAGACTTCCAGGACTTTCAAAAGAAGCCAGAAATCAGATTGTTATGTGAAGGTGTCTGGTGTTTAAATGATGGCAAAATTTTTTGAAAAATGAGATACAGCTGTTTGCAACTTCTGGCGCAGACCACAGACACTAGAGCAACTCAGAAGACAAAGTATTCGCTGCTGGCTTCAAGGAGGGGAGCTGGGGGGTCTGAATGAAACAGACCAGGAAGAAGGGCTGAGAAAAGAATAGGGATCTTGAGTCTCAGAATTTACATTTGATTCCATAGCTCTTGCCCAAGGTGACAAAGGCCCGGGGCAGGGGGGACGGTGTGAGCAGAGCAGAAGGCCCAGCAGAGGGCAGAAAGGACAGACCCCAGCTACAGGGTATGGGGAAGGAAGAACAAGATAGCTTCAAAGTCAAGCCTGGACGGTTTGAAGGGAGGTGGCACCCAGGAGACACAGAGGAGAAAAGGACAGCTGGTTTTGGGGGAAGAATAAGCTTGCTTTCTGGGATGCCCTGGAGTTTCAGGGGGCAGCCAGAGGAGTCTCAGAGGGAACCAGCACTGAGGTGCCTGTGAGGGTGAAGACACGGGGGACATGGGGGCTGGCACCAGGAGAGGGCTCTGGGGACAAAGGGGTCAGGAGGGGACATGCACAGCCCTAACAATGAAAGACACAATCAGGTGCAATGAGGGGCACACATCAAGGGAGAGAGAGCCCAAGCCACATCAGATGCCAGGATCCAATAATTAAGAGGCTCTGGTCCACTGGGAACTGCAGTATTTTTTACTCTTAATAGAAGGGTGACGGGGAGCAGAAGCGAGACTGCACAGTGTGAAGGGCTGGCTGGTGGCAATGAGACATTCAGAGAGCCTACCAGAAGAACAGAGCAGGATGAGATTGAACAGGGCACTGTGTTGCAGACAGGCAGGTACCAACCTTTCAGGCACAAAGCCAGAAGCTGTGGGGACCCTCCTCAAACTGGAAGAAGTGACATCATTGAGGATGCCAGTGAGTATGGACACCCCCAACACACGCATCCCACCCACACACCTGCTGACCCACTTCTCAGATCACGGGGTCACCACACTCAGCTCCTGGCTTGATTTTCTTCAGCTCAAGATCAAAGGTTCTGCAGGGGGAACCTAAGCTCCCAATATGAGGTCTACACAACCAAGACAGTACCAAAGATAGATAGACAGGGCAACTTCTGCCTCAACTGTGTCTACACATCTCTGCTTGAAGATGCTCTGATGGCAAATCAGAGAATTAAGAGTCAAAAGCTTTAATGTGCAGGTAAAACTAAGCATCAGAAGAAAGCTCAGTCCACTCATGACTTGTGGGTGAAGTTGGCCGAGAGCTTGAGTACGGTGGGCAGGATGTGAGTGCTAAGAACCAGAGCCTTGTGGGATCGCAAGGAAGGGGGAAAGGAGTGGTCACGGCCTTACAATTTCAGTCACACCAATGAGGGGCCAACAAGTACTGGCTTCTAAAATTCCTTTTAGAAGGTCCACAATATTTTCCCCAGAATGTATGCTCTTGGAATCACAGGGTCAGAATTAAACCCAAAGGACCGATTAACTGATTCAGAGGAGGGTAAGACAGGAAGATCCCTACAGGCACCCACCCCCAAAGGGTCCAGGTTTCTCTTCAACCAAAGATGTCAGATGTGCTGCAAATGTCCCATTAGTAGGTTAATTTGGATTGGGAAGAAATTAGAGAATGCGGCGAGAAAAGATGAAATTATGCTGGGAGATAGTACTCTCCTAGGCAGAGAGGCGTTACCCAGAGGAGAAGCATGCAAAGGAGTCAGGGGGAAGAAGAACAGAGGCGGAAGTGGCAGAGGCTTAGGAAAGGGGGCATCAGCCAGCACGCAGGTTACATTACCTTGATGGGCTCGCATTTCGGGAAGGGCCTTTTCTAAGACTGCTAATGCTTTTCTATGGTAATCTGCTTGGGCTTCTAATAACTGAGAACAGACCCACATTCAAAAACAAAAGTAACGTTAGCATCGGATGGACACACACACAATGGCTGAGCAAAACCAAAAATGAAATCTTTTGCAAAAAAAGCTAAAATGACTCAATTTTTACAATGCTTTCATATTTTGACAAGGTGAGGTACTTACCGTAACAAAGAATTTGCCATACTCCCCTTCTTTGGCCATAAAGTTGTACATATCTGCTGCAAGTTGATCCTGGTGAGTGGAAGGGAAGACAGGTCACTGAAGAAAATGGCATCTGAGAATTAGTATTCATGGGCTCTTAAAGCAAAATGTCACGGAAAGAGCCATGGATTAAATGTACATCAACTGGTGGGGCACCCGGGTGGCTCAGTTGGTTAAACATTGGCCTTCAGCTCAGGTTATGATCCTGGGTTCTGGGATCGAGCCCTGTGTAGGGCTCCCTGCGCAGTGGGGAGTCTGCTTCTCCCTCTTCCTCTGCCCCTCCCCCTGCTTATGCTAGCTCTCTCTCTCAAATAAATAAATAAAATCTTAAAAAAATAAATGTCCATCGACTGGGATGACAAAAATAAATAAATAAGGAAGCTTATTAGGGGAATGATAGGGGAGGATCTCCAAGATATATGGCTAATACTCCTTATCAAGAAGGGAAGTATAGAACATTACAGATGCTATGTTGCCATCTGCATAAAAATAGGAGAGAAAGAAATGTTATATTTTTACTGCCACATGTATATAAAAATAAATATGTAAATAAAAACTTGGAAAAAAAAAACAAAAGGAAGAGGAAAGGCCTGGCATAAGTGGAGCTCAGTAGTGTACAGAAAGACTAGAGTGCCTGTGTTTTGCATGGGACTCTGGATCTGGGAAAGTAAAAACATTTCTGTGGGTTTTATAAACACAGATCTGCCTTCATGAGGCTCTGAAGTTTGAGTTTACTATATGTGTGGTCCAGGAATCCTTAAACTGAGAAAACGCAGTTAAAAATGGCCTCAAGGGGCACCTGGGTGGCTCAGTCGGTTAACTGTCTGATTTCAGCTCAGGTCATGATCTCGGGGTCCCGGGATCAAGACCCGCATTGGGCTCCCAGCTTGACGGGGAGTCTGCTTCTCCCTCCCCCTCTGCCCCTCCCCCCTGCTCATTCTCTCTCCCTCTCTCAAATAAATAAATAAAAGTCTTAAAAAAAAAAAGTGACCTCAAACTGGTAATACTCTCTGGGGAGAATCACTACCAATACCTAAGAGTCCCACAGACAAAGTCTCTCTTAAAATGAGCTCACAATACAAAATTGCAAAACATATGATACAAAATTGCAAAACCCAGGTGGCAATAATCCACCATGAAGCAAACTCCCACCACTCTCACGGAGGAAACAGAATTAGCAAAGACTGTTATGATAAGTATATATAAAATGATTAAACATTAAAAAAGAAATAAGCACTAAAAATAACAGTGCACTATCAAAGAAAGCTGACTTTGAAGAATTAGAACTGAAAAACACAGTAAATGAAATTCAAAACTCGATGTTAAGTAATTATACAGTAGATAAGACCTCGCTAGAGAAAAAAAATCAGTGAAAAAGAACTTAGATCTCAGGAAATTCCCAGAAGTTAGCATAAAGAGAGACAGAAACTATTTTTACAAGTTTTCACCATTTGAAATGAGAAGCTATGGCATGGAAGTTGAGAGAAGACACATCAGCCCATAACACACAAGTTCAGACTCCTAAGACCTCTGCCAAATTCATGTCTGATAAGTAGCCGACAGCCAAGATCCAGGTTAGACAGGCTCTGAGGAATGCTATGTGAATTAAACACTAGCGAAGCTACGACTCTTCTGAACAGGAATAAGCCACTATGAGACTATTTTATCAGTAACATTTATCTGAATATCATCTTTTTAAATGCAAAGGCTATGTATGACATGATTTTGTGAGTTCAGTTTTAATTCCTACCCACTATATTATTTTAAACAAGTCATTTTACTGCAGTTAATTCTTCTTAAAGTTCACTGTCTTGAAGAATGAGCTATAGCATGACCTGAACAAACTAAAATATTATAGTCCTAACACTAAAAAAATAGACACCATTTTCAGAAAATGATGAATAATAAGAGGAAGAAAAACCCAGATATTAAGATTCACCAAAGCCTGTTTCTTTAAAAAGTCAAATAACTTTTAGAATAAAGATCTGTCTTCACAGATAGATGTATAGAGAATGAGATCACTTAACCACCTAATCGGGAATTTATTTTATGAGATAAAAAATTATATTTCTCCCAATTAACAAACCAATTGTCCTAGCAACATTTAAAAATAATCCTTTCCTTCTCTGTGAATTTATAATGACCCCCTTTACTATATATTCAATTGTTTAAAATAATAGCATTGATTCTAGAAAACCTATGCTATTCCACATATCTATTTTTGTGCCTCTTGTGGATTTCTTAGAAAGATTTTATTTTGGTGGGGGGGGGGATGCCTGGGTGGCTCAGTCCATTGAGTGTTTGACTCTTAGTTCCAACTCAGGTCATGATCTCAGGATTGTGAGATCAAGTCCCACATAGGGCTCCATGCTCAGTGGGGAGTCTGTTTGAGACTCCTCTTTCCATCTTCATCTGCCCTTCCCTAGGCGAGTATTATAAATAAATAAATAAATGAATGAATGAATGAATGAATGAATGAATGAATAAATAAAATCTGGGGGGGTAGTTAAAGACTGGGACTCACACACTCCACTGACTGAACCAGCCAGCCACCCCTATTGTGCACTGTTTTAATTGCTATAACTTCATATGTTTTACTACAGTTTTCTCCCACCCTTTTTTTTCACCTATTCTTTATTTTAAATAAGCTTGGATATTTTTGTTATTTTAAAAAATATCCTACTTGAACTTATTTTATTTTTTAAAAAATTTTTTAAAGATTTTATTTATTTATTTGAGAAAGAAAGACAGAGAGAGAGGGAGAGAGAGGGCATAAGTGCAGCAGGGGAGAGGCAGAGAGAGAAGCAGGATCCTTACTGAGCAGGGAGCCAGATGTGATGCGTGGCTTGATCTCAAGACCCTGGGATCATGACCTGAGCCAGAGACAGACACTTAACCACCTGAGCCAACCAGGTGCCCCCTACTTGAATTTTTTTTAAAGAATGTTTTATTCTGATTATAAAGTAACGCAGGGTCTTAGAAAATAAAGAAGAAACTAAAACCCACCTTTCCTATCATGCAGAGTATTCTGGTAGGACTTGTATGAAACACTAAATAATCTGCAATATTTAACCTTTCATCTGTCATTTGCAAGAACCAGGCTGATGAAACTATTATTTATCAGGGAAGTCTTGTACCTTGCACAGTTCTACTTTATTTCCAGCTTCATCCATCTCTTCCTTTAGGGTATCTATTTTTGACGGAAGCCCCTGGAAGTTGGTTCCTGAAGATTTGTGAGCCTGGTTCCACCTGCAAAACATGGGGGCAACCAGCATCTGAGAAGAAGCTGCACATTCTCGACCTTGTAGAGTCAAGGCCCTCAGGGAGACAAACTTTTTCCAAAACATACAGCATACATAGGATGCCAGCGTTTCTTGAGCTGATCCTCCAGGAATGGAAGAAAGCAAAAAGAGCCAAGTGCTACCCACCATGACAGGACTCTCGCATAGCTATCTGCTCTGAGTATAACCTACCACATCTGGTCTCATACATGCCCCACTGCTGGAAATCACACCACGAAACCCCTTTCCGGTAGCGTCCAATCGTGGCATCCTCGTCACGAAACACCCCTGCACTTTCCTGCTTTGACCTGGAATGTTCCTGTGCCACTGGGAGTCAGTCCTGCTCTTGGGCTCCTATGACTCTTCCTGCTACCATCCTCAGCTGTGCCTACTTCCAACACATAAAACCCAGAACTTCAGTCAAGCAGCTAGCAATTCATAGGTAGGAAAGCACTTGTAGAATTAAAAACAGTTGTTAGAATTAATATTCTAAAGACTGAATTTACAGCAAATCTGAACCATAATGTAGAATATTCACATTCCCTTTATAGCAGGGGAGAAGGACTGAAAAAAGGAAGTATTATACCACAGCAAGTGTAGGCGAGTGCAAGGAAAATAGTAATCTAAAACAATTTCCGTGTGGTTTTCAAGTACGCTTTGACCTTCTGTTTGAGTCTGGATTATGCCTGCTACTCTGGAAAGTTCCAGCAATTTAAATGTAAACATGGATATTATAGAGATGAAAACCCATGCTAGCAATTCATCAAGCTTGCCAGCTGCTGCCCTGCCCCGCAAACAGTGTACTCTGCCTTCTCTCCAGCTCCTGATTTGAGGCACTCCTCCACAGTGGGGCTTCGGCGAGTCTGCCAGAGCTCAGCTTAGCGACGCCGTATAGAAGACAGAGCCTGGACTTCGGAGTCGGACGTGCTCATGTTTGAAGCCTGGCTCTCCCGTCACTAGCTGTGTAACCTTGGGCAATGACTTAACCTCTCTGTGCCTCAGTAAATTCATCTGTAAAATGAAGATAACAAACATTGTCTGCCTAGTAGAACCATCATAAGGAATCAGGGAGAGAACAAATATATATATATGCATGCGTATGTGTGTACAGATAATATCTGCCATATAATGGATTCCTGCTTAGAAAATAAGTAGTAAGTAGTCATTAGCTAGGATCATTTTCCTCCAGGGAAGAGCCATAGGAATAAGTAAAGAAGAAATTCCACTGTTTGTTTCTTCGATACCTGCTTTGATTGGTTAAGTGGATAAGACCATGAATGCAGATCAAGAATCTGTGTTGAAATTCCCTCCAGGATACATGTACCGTACATGTGAAGTTTCTGGCAGATAAGGATCTATAATGTCACTCAACCAACTCCAGTGAGGGAGCTGTCACGGCCTCATTTAATTAACCATTACAACATGCTTCCTTATCGGGAGCAAAAAAAAATTGACCCCCGGGGTGGCCTCCACTCCTGGTCCTGGCCCGGAGGATTCTTTTTTTTTTTAATTTTAATTTTATTTTTTTTTATTTGCCCCAAGAGTACAGGTCTGTGAACCATCAGGCTTACACCTTTCCCAGCACTCACCGTAGCACAAATCTTCCCCAATGTCCATAACCCATCCAACCCTATCCCTCCCCTCCCACCCCCCTGTAACCCTCAGTTTGATTTGTGAGATTAAGAGTCTCTCATGGTTTGTCTCCTTCCCGATCCCATCTTGTTTCATTATTTTTCCCTCCCTACCCCCCACGACCCCCTGCCCTGCCCCGCAAGTTCCTCATATCAGAGAGATCATATGATAATTGTCTTCCTCTGATTGACTTATTTCGCTTAGCATAATACCCTCTAGTTCCATCCACGTTGTTGCAAACGGCAAGATTTCGTTCTTTTGATGGCTGCATAGTATTCCAATGTATATATATACCACATCTTCTTTATCCATTCATCTGTTGATGGACATCTAGGTTCTTTCCATAGTTTGGCTATTGTGGTCATTGCTGCTATAAACATTCGGGTGCATGTGCCCCTGAGGATCACTACCTTTGTATCTTTAGGGTAAATACCCAGTACTGTGATTGCTGGGTCGTAGGGTAGCTCTATTTTCAACTTTTGGAGGAACCTCCATACTGTTTTCCAGAGTGGCTGCACCAGCTTGCATTCCCACCAACAGTGTAGGAAGTTTCCCCTTTAACCGCATCCTCGCCAACATCTGTTGTTTCCTGACTTGTTGATTTTAGCCATTCTTACTGGTGTGAGGTGGTACCTCACTGTGGTTTTGATTTGTATTCCCCTGATCTGGCCCGGAGGATTCTAATCACAGGCGTCCATGCAACAAGGAGACAAGACAGTGGACAGGGTCCTAGCTTAGACATTTATCTTCTCTGAGGCATGAAGCAAGTCATGTGGGAACTCTGTGCAGGTCCCTCCCTGATGATAAAAGAAGTCTCTTCTCAAGAAGAAGGGGTGTTACCTAACCCACTAACCCCTGTTCCCTCTCCCATCCTGAGGGGCTCGGCACTTGTACCTAACATGGAGTCTGACACAGTAAGCACACAACTGAGATCCGTCGAAAACACAAATGAGCAAAATGAATAGGAACCAGTGGAGGAATCAAGTGAGCTGACATACCATGCACAGAGCTCAGGGCCTCGCACATGGCAAGTGTCCAGTAAGTGGTGGCAGTTATTTTTACCATGATCATTACCTTTTATGAGCTCAACATTTCTTAAATCAGGACAAGTGATTTGTACAGTGAGTGGAGTGGTGTTTCTCCCCCACCCTGTCCCCCCAAAAAGTAGATATTAAATCAGTGGTGCATTGATACTTCAGTGGCATCTCAGAAACGAGGAAAGGCTGCCTTGTAGAATCACTACTGGTGTTCTAATTCTGCAATAAAAAAAACACATCACAGGTAGAAGCTCAGGAAATGATAGCTGTCTCTCCTTATATTTGCCAAAGAGAAATAATCATATCCACTTCACAGGACTGCATTGAGAATGAAGTTACAAAATAAATAAGTCACAGAGATCAAGAGCACAGCGTGGGCAGTACGGCCAAGAATATTGTGGTAACACTGTATGGGGACAGATGGGGACGACGCTTACTGTGGTGAGCACTGAGCAATGTATGGAATTATTGAATCAATGTTGTGTACCTGAAATTAATACAGCATTGTATGCCAATTATTCTTCAATAATTAAAAAAACCCAAAAACAAACAAAACAGAGAGCTAACAAAGCCACTTTTTTTCCTTTTTAAATAAAGATTTATTGGAAGACAGCCACACTTTCATTTACTTATGGTCCAGGGCTGTTCCTATGCTACAACAGCAGAGTTCAGTGACTATGACAGGGACCACCTGGGTTGCAAAGCTGACAATACTACTAGCTGGCCCTTCGCAGAAAGTTTAGCAACCCTTGTGATAAAGTCTGAGAAAGGACGGGGCCAGGGGTGGCTGCCTCTCTATTCCCCACTCATCCGAGGAGAAAGCCACGTAAGTCACTGATGCAAATGCCCTCGGAGACAGAATTAGGCAGGAGTCCTGCCACAGACTCTGCAGACCGTCATCAGGCATCAACCCACAAGTCAGCAGCCCTCTGGGATGGTTACTTAGTTCTATGGGAGTTCCTCCCTCTTGAGCACAGTGTTCGATTGTAAAAGTATCATAACCACATGAAGTCTGGACATGGCAGGACCCACAGAACTGCTAAGATCACAGATCGATGTCCCCTATCCTAGCAACAAACACTCGTAGAACTGTCTGCCACTGACCCCTCTTCCCTTAAAACACTTACTTAGATCTCTTTCTTTTCCTCCTTTTTTTTCTTTTTTTTTTCCCTGTCTCTTTTTACTGCTGGTTCACTAAGAACAAGATGTTCTAACATCATCACCATTGCCACGCTTGGGAGAATGAGCCCTAAAAAGCAGGTGTTAATGGGTATAACCTGGTCTACGGGTCAAGCACGTGAATCTGGAAACCTGCATCTTATCCACCGAGTGGCCTTTCCCTCATCTGTGTTGGGGTCGAGGACGGTTGCTGGAGGAGGGACAATAATCCTGCGTTATTGGTTATTTTTGCAGCTACACCTTACCTGGCTCTGACCGAATCCCAGTCTAACACCAATTTAGCGAGCTGTTTCCTCTGTTTTTGGATGTTGGGAATCTCCACCTAGAAAGAACATACCACATATCGAATGGGATAAACTTTGAGGTTTTAAAGTTAACATTCAAAAGGGCAATATTTATTTACTTNTCTGTTTTTGGATGTTGGGAATCTCCACCTAGAAAGAACATACCACATATCGAATGGGATAAGCTTTGAGGTTTTAAAGTTAACATTCAAAAGGGCAATATTTATTTACTTTTTTTTCTCTTAGGCATAGGATTTTGTACCCTCCATTTATTCCCCTTATGTCCAAAAAAAAAAATAAGAACTGTACGTCAAAGCCACTGGTTACTGTTAAAATCGTGGACACAAGCAAACCATTCACCACGCAGCCCACACCAGTCTTGGCTTTTCTGTGTCTCCCAGTGAAAGCACCCACCTCTGCGATGCTGCACAAAGGTTCCACAATCTCTCGCTCCACAAAGACTTCATGCTGTGTAAGTTCTAGAGCCAGCTGATTCTCGGCATCGCCACACGTCTCCAGCATCTTCCTTTAAAAACACAAGACACCCCCACAACAAGCATCAGGTACCTCATTACTGTATTGGGCCAGTTCTGCTCTCTACATGATGGGAACACACTAGGGGGCCACACAGTAGAACCTCGAAAACGCTCTAAGTTTTGGGCATTGCCTAAAATGTCAGTCTGCAGATTTATGCTTTAAAATGAAAAAGACTCTTCATGCACATTATCAAATGTGTCTTAATGCCTCTATGGAATTGATAACTATCTTGGTAGGTTGACGTTTCATCTGTTATTGTACAAAATATTAAATTTAGGTAGCCAAAGAACCTGGTTTTTTGTTGTTGTTTTTTTTTAAGATTTATGTGAGAGAGAGAGCATGAGAGAAAGAGGGAGCACAAGCAGGAGGACAAGGGAAGAGGAAGAGGGAGAAGCAGACTCCCCGCTGAGCAGGGAGCCTGATGTGGGACTCAATGCCAGGACCCCGGATCATGACCTGAGCTGAAGGCAGATGCTTAACCCACTGAACCACCGAGGTGTCCCCTAGGAAGTGACTCTTAAGAGCCAGAAGGGACTGGTCAGAGTTTGTAAACCTGAGTCAACAGCTGGAACAGGAAAGAGATCTGTTCTTTACACCCCAGCTCAGGGGAGTAAATATGGGCCATATCAATCACTTTTGCTCGCAGCCCTTTCAACCCGTCTCCAGCCTTGCTCCTACTAAATGGAAGATTCTCTACCATCCCAGTGGCCCGGACCCCGCTTTTTCCCCACAGAGACTGCGCTGTTCTCCCGGTGGATGAGCCATGCTATTGTGCTCACGGTCCCTCTGTCACACAGACGGCGGCCACACACACCACCCGCCCACCCACTCCCGCTGACCCGCAGATCTCCAGGCTCTCTCCCTGAAAGCAGCCGACTCTTACCCCAGCAGAGACTCTTCCAGTTGAGTTGATGCTTCTTGCATGTTCTGAGCGAGAGCGGTCAGCGGGAGTTTTTTCTGGAAGGCAGAAGACAATGTGTTGGTTTCACTATTATTGACACCCGTTCTCGATGACCTGCTTCAGGTCACCCTTTAGCGATTTCTCCTCCGGGCAAACTACGGTCACTCCAGGTCTCACAGGACGCACAGCATGAGCTCTGCCGTGTCCATTCTTGGGCTGAGAAGACCACCGCCTCCGGAGTCTTGCCTCTTCACACACATGCGAGCCTCTCATGGGGCCTCTGAGAGGCTCCTCCCGTGTATTCTAGAGCCCTGGAGACTGCTGCCATTTTCTCCGCCTTGTATGACCTCTGTGGTCACCTATCTTCTATCGTTTCTATGGTGACTGCTCCTCCCACGTGAACAGTGTAGATAGCCTCAGAGCCCTGTCTTTGGCTCTTCTGTCCGAGGCTGGAAAAGGAAGCCTCAGGCATTAGGTTTTAGAAATGAGTGCGGGGCACCTTTGCCCCTGTGGCCTAGAATATGCCCATCACCTGCCACTCATTGCCTTCCTTTATTGCTGGGCTACCACCTCCTCTGGGAAGCCTCACCTGACTACCTCTCTCATCCCGTGATGCCCCATTCTTGGTCTTCCCACGATACCCTGTGCACACCTCGTTACCCACGTCATTTTATAATGACCCCTTTGTGTGTCTCTCCCCACCGGCTGTGAGCACTTTTAAGGTGGAGACTACCTCTTCTTCATTTTCTGTCTCTAGCACTTGTACACAGTAGGCACTTGATAAACAGTTGCTTAATTTGCTTGTTTTTAAGGAGTATATGGGACAACCAGATTGTGTCTTCAAGCAGTCAGAGGGAACGACCAGACATAACAACATGAAAGACAAAGGCACACGAATGGAAGGAAGCAGGGGACACCGGGACTGTCAGGGGAAACGGGGTCAGATTTTGAAGGGCTTGTCATGCTGAAGAGCTTGGACTTTAATCCTGCCAATGGGAAGCAGCCAGCGCCCCTCAAAAGAGGTACCATGTGCAATAGGGGCCACTTCCAGTGGCCATTATCCCTCCAGGCACTGCAGAATGTTCAGCATCTCAGTGCCCTCCCTCCAAACACCAGTAGTGTCCTACTGGTTCCTACGGCAACCCAAAATGTCTCTACGTATTTCCAAATCTCCCCAGGGGTGTACTTGGGGTCCCTCCTGAGAACCATGAAGCTAAGATTTTTTTTTTTTCAGGCAGGAAGATGACAGTATCAATGTGTATTTCATAACATTCTGGTGATCTGGCTGGAGACAGGCTGGAAAACAAGGGAACCAGAGGCAGGAATTGAAGTTCAAGGAATGATGACCGCACCGTCCAGGTGAGAGGTAATCAGGTTGTGCTTTAAGGCAAAGGTGGCAGAGATGGAGCGGAGGTGACGAATTCAAAAGATATTCACAATCATAGGACTTGCTAACCAAGCAGCTATGGGAAGGTGAGGATAAAAGGAAAGGGAATGTAAAGTAACCCTACAGTTTCTGGCTTGCATAATAGGGTGGGTGGAACTCAAGAGTCAACACAGAAGGAAGAACTGGTTACGCACGCTAAAATAGACATCTAGGGAAGGAAGTGTTTTTGCTTGGTTGAAATGGTTTAGAAGTCCCTGGCATAAACACACCAGCTAGAAGCCATGAGAACTGAGGAGGTGGCCCAAAGAATGT
The DNA here is from genome assembly GCA_002007465.1 of Ailurus styani. Taxonomy (NCBI): domain Eukaryota; kingdom Metazoa; phylum Chordata; class Mammalia; order Carnivora; family Ailuridae; genus Ailurus; species Ailurus styani. The sequence goes on along the minus strand of LNAC01001232.1, from coordinate 82,620 downwards.
GGCTGGGGGAATAAGAAGGAGGAAGGAGACTTAGGGCACCATGTAAAAAGGATAGGTAGACTAGAAGCCACGGCAAGAGAAGGAGAGGAGCCGTGGGGACAGGACCAGGGGATTGGGTCTGGTTCTGTGGGTCCAGACCTATAGCAGGCATTCCTACAATCATGGGTGCATGCTAAGTTCCACTCTTTGGTTTATACCTACTGCAGCCAACCAAGTATTGCACAAGAGAAGAATACCCCTATTGTCTAGATGTCCCATAAATGTCTGTAGGAAAAATCAAAAAAGGGTGACACAGATCACCCGCATGCCAGTTCTTCCTTTTGAGACATCCAGTGACAGACAAAACACTATGGCAAATCACAGCTTCCCGGGATGCCCCTGAAACTATTACCTTAATTGTATATGGGCTTCCAAGGGTTAGCATATGCAACTGAGCTAGGATCTTGTAAACCCAAGGATGGGACAGCCCCACGAGCACTGCTGCTGGTGGCACAGGAGGAACTGGATGGACCATTCGATGGTTCTCTTACTATCTACGACAGCATCCTGAGTTCTCTTAGGGATCCACCCTGGTCTCAATAAAGCCTGTGAGCCGGAGGTGGCTCCGCAGCCCACACTCTAGGGCTGGGCCCCGATTAGCTTAAGCCAACCAGCACACTCTATCTCCTCTCCAACCTTGCCCCTGCCCACGGTAACCAGGGTGGAATGGGAATGTTCGGGAATGGGAAATATGGCTCAATACGGACCAACGCAATGGGAGGTGGTTTCTACCTTCCAAGGGATTGGAAAAAAGAAGATTCCCCACTCCATTAAGAAAACTACTGGAAGGCACACTTTGTATTCCTGCCGGACAGGCACAAGGAAGCAGTAGCTCATGGAAGCTGCCGGTAGCCAACCTGTGACCACTGAGAGGTGCCCACTCAGGGATAAAGCAGACACTGAAGAAGGCGGAAGGGACAGAAGGAAAGAAAGTGGGATTCTGGTTACACCACTGAAATGCTAGCCTAAGCTTTACCTCAAGTCCACCCCAGCTTCTGGATGTTTCAGTTAGTAAGCCAATAAAATATGTCCATTTTCCAAGTCCATTTAAGACAGGCTTTCAGCTTTTTTTGCCATCAAAGCATTCCTAACAGACATCTCTCTTCTTTTATCAATGACAAATGGCTCACTGAGTCTTTAAAAGCACCTGGAGAAAATTCAGTGTGAGCAGGGCTTTTGGCTCAACAATGTCTTAAGCACAAAAGAATGTTCTGGTCAGGCAGGTGGCATGAGGGTAAATGGCAATACAAGGTACAAATCTGCAAGGCAACGCTGCTGCTCCTGCTTGAGAAGAACCAAGGGACTGCAAGGTGCAAAGCCTCACAGAGACGCAAGGACGACGGTCCTGTGTCACATCCGCTACTCACGTATCTCCTCTCAGCGTCGGTGCCATGCTGGCCCTGGAAACATGCCATCAGACGCTTGTGTGAATGGTGGCACATTGACCGAACCGTGTCCAGGCGCCGCTCGATCTGACAAAACAGAGACAAACGAGCCATTTGCAAGGGGCTGAAGAACACATCCAGCCTCTTCCTACGTGGCTCCAGCATGCAGGCAGAAAAAGCATCCCGTGTTCAGCTCTGGGGCGTACGTGGAAATGGTCCCCATTCACTTATACCGGGGGTTCTCACTACTGACATTTGGGGCCAGATACTTCTGGGTGTGGGAGGCTGTCCTGTGCATTCTGCTGTGTTTAGCCTCATCTCTGGCCTCCACCTACTAGATGCCAGTAGCATCCCATTCCCTGAGGTGTGACAACCGGGGAGATGCAGCCACATACTGTCAAGCATCCCCCCCCCCAGCGGGTGAAACAGCCCCTGAGGGAGAGCCTCTGACCTCCCTCATACGGAGGGGTTTCCATCTCTCGAGGGCTAAGTCTGTGCGCAGGGAGGGAGCGGAGTCCGGGCCAAAACCTGCCATCAGAAAGAGTGGTGGCAGCCGAGTAACACGCCACGGCGCTGGCAGGGCCCCCGGCTCCAGCCTGCGGGAGTGCAGGTGAACACCTCAGGCCCGGCCCCACTGCCAAGTGGGAACAACCACAGGGACGTTCAGAAGAGACCTCCCACAGATGGCGGCCGCGCCTTCCACGCGCAGGACACCAGGCTGAGGGATCAGACTCAATGCTCCACAATTTCCACGCAAGGTCAGTGTCCTCAAAATGACTCCTTACTGGGTTTAGGGTGGGTTTTTGGCTTTGTTTTTGTTTTGTTTTGAATAAACCTCTAAAGCAGAAGGGACAGCCAACAGTATGAAACACTGACTGAGGGTACCCACGCATCACGATTTAGCTTCCCAAAATATTATTGCTGGGATATGGCTGTTTATGGCAAAGAGAGCTGCTTTTCACGGGAAGGAATGCCAAAAATGCGTATTCTGATGACTCATTAAGACCGAGGGCAGGCCCTCAGGGATGCTTTCTATTTTAAAGAAAAATCAACAAATTCAAAGCTGAATGCATTTTTGCCCCACAATGTTTTACCCAATGATATGGTTCTGTGCTTCTTTCTTAAAAGTCCTCACTGCCCTAGCAGCTTTTCTTCAGAGCCCAACCACCAGGACCCTGATCTGGCAGGCATATAAGGGGCAGATGCCACATCAACTCCCCCCTAATCTCATAATGACTGGATTTTAAAACACTGGAAAATTAATACACACTTTTTATTTGCCAAGAAAACAGGCAAAATTAAAACCAAAACCAAACCAGAGCCCCCCGCCCAACTCCATTTCACTTTGATTCTGATTTCCACTAGAAAACTGTCCAGTCCACAGGGACAGGGGGCCTTGGTCTGTTTTGTTCACTGATCTCTCCCGAGTGCCTGGAATGCTATCTGGTTGGCGAGTGTAAGGTGTTCATTTAATATATGTTGAAAGGACAAGTATGTATCAAGTCCCTAGGTAAGGTATTAGAAAAACAACAGTAAATAAGTTGTGGTTCTCACCCTCCTGGGATTCACAGCCTCCCAGGGAAATGCCACACGAGCAAAATGAACTTACGACTGGAAAACAAGAGGGAAAATAGAGCTTCTTGCACTGATCTAAGAGGCAGGAGGACACAGAGCAAGTTAAGGGACATTTCACACCAGAAACAAACAGACAAACAAATCTCTGTGGCCTGGTATCCGTCCCCCTGCTCTCCTGTTTAACCCATTAACTCCTGCTAATAACTTTATGGGGCGGATATAGCCATTATCCTCATTTTAGAGAAGTGGAAACTGGGGCACAGGGAGGTTCAGTAAATCTATGAGGCCACAGAGTGAGTCAAGGGCAGAGCTGGATAGGGAGGCTCCACACTTTTACCCATTACTCTCTTTCTTTATAGTCAAAGAAGGGGGAACCATCTGTAGCAATGATGGCAGGTGTGGAATAAGTGTCCGTGTCATGAAATGAGGCATTCCTAGAAACTGGCAAACGCTTGGGTCCCCAGTGGATGCTTGGGCAAAGGGACAAGCACAGACAGTTGCCGCCTGCCTTCCATGGGAACTCTGCCATCCTCGAACTGCCTGAGAGGCCCTCTGGCCACATCTTGGGGCTTCAAGGATTCAAAGAGATCGTGTGTATTATTGGTGTGGGATGTGGGAGACAGAACACGGACATGGAAACCCAGTCGAGTTAAAGGTTAACTAATACCAAACAACATTGCTGGAAGTCTGAAAATGAAGTTGAAATATATGGTAAAAGCCAGTGAGGAAATATTATTAAGAACATGATTGTCTAATAAATCTGGGGGGGAACCCTTCTAATCCTTAATAAAAACTTCTGTCCTTTAAAAAAAAGGGGGGGGAGGCTCTTAAAATCTTGTACCTGCAGCTGGCTGTCATAATTGAGAAGGATGTTCTGACACCGGGTGGTACAAGCAACATTCTTCTAAACTATGCCAGCTCCTTCTCTCCCTAGAGAGAGATGGAGAGTCACCTGGGAGCAGATCTTTGGTCTTCTGGGGTCAAGTGCACACACCTGATGTGGGTTATGGACATTTCCATAACACTTCCACGAGCAAGGTGGCTTGAGAGAAACCTCAGTGCAGGAGGGGCTCTGTCCTTCCCGGTGTGTTCTGGGATGGGCGGGGATGGAGGGGGGCTGAGGTGGAGTGAAGGCATGTGTATAAAGGGTCCCAGGCCTTCTGGGAGAAACTCCTAGCCTCAGAGTTCGGGAAGCCTGCTGAGAGATGAAGTGCAGCAGTCCTAGCTGAGGTCCCCACAGGAAACACCCCTCCCGACGGAGAGGAAAAGACGTCCAGGTGGATGGCAGACCACCTCAGGGCCTCAGAGTGGTTCTGCCAGATCTGGTTACTGTCCCTGAGACTCTAAGTCCCTCGGGACCCAACTCAGCCCAGAACTGGAGAACAATAGCGTGAGAGGGAAGGAGAAGTGGAAACTCTAGGCTGGAGCCAGTGGGGCCCTCCCTGCAGCTGGCAGGGGCTGTCCCACCAAGGACACCATCCCAGCAGCGAACGACAGACAGTCCCTCTTCTGCCTGCCCGGGACCCGTGACCAGGCCGCGGTGCCAGTGCACTGGCCAGGCCAGCCAGACCCCTCCCCCATCCACCTCAACACCTGGCACTTGAAAGCAGGACTAGCCCCATCTGAGCTTCATACCATGACACCAAAGTTTCAGATCCCCTTTTTATCACCATGCAGCCCAACTGCTCTTCTTTCCTGCTCAGGACCATGCTGATCAATTTTATTCTGTGTCAGAGAATACACACACACGTCCATACATCCATCCACTTCCATTCTCACCTACGAGGTTTGGTTTGGTTTGGTTCTCCTCTTTAAACAAAGCACCTGAAAAAGATTTTTATTACCTGTAACAGATCTTCACTGAGGACTTCTGTTTTCTCGGCTCTGTTGGGTGGGGTGGGGGGGAATCAAAAGTTCAAAGTTAGGAATCCAGAAATGTAAAGCCACTCAGGAAATTCAGTAATTCTCATCCCAGAGTTTAAAACAAAACAGGCAGGAATGAATGATAATGGGAGAAATTCCACCGATGTTTACATCAGAGGGCTGCTTAAGCAAAACCAAAGAAAACCAAAGTTTCCAGAGAATAGCAACCCCAAACACCAGTGGCTCCCCTACCTGGGCTGTACAGAATCCNGGGGGGGGGGGGCGAGAGAAGTGTGCTGACATAAAATGCCAGTACTCAGGTCTCACCTCTATTCTAATTCAGCAGGTCCAGGACAAGATCCTGCTGTGTTCTGAAGAAGCCCCTCCTGCCCAGAATTCCATGGCCCCAGACCCACAGACCACCCTTTGAGAAAAGCCTGCTTAGAGAAGCCTAAACTTCATTTCTTAAAATGATCATTTCTGAGGTTCAAAGCCTTACTGAAATAGGTTTGTCACAAATTCAGCAACAGGATTCAACAATACACACTCAAGATAGTAACAACTGAGCATCCTCTCCTTCCAGTATCTCATCTTGCCTTTAAAAAGAAACAGTATTTTCAGCTGTCCCCCATCTATGCCTTCCAACTACATTAGCTACATTAACCCTGCAGACCTTCCCAGAAAAGCCAACTGGCCGCCCCACAGTCAGCACAGGGGCATTCAGAGCTACTTGAGCCTCGGCTGCCAGATCACACTACTTACTTTTTTTTTTTAAGATTTTTTTTTTTATGTATTTGACAGAAAGAGAGAAAGGGAGCGAACACAAGTAGGGGAGCAGCAGGCAGAGGGAGACAGAGAAGCAGGCTCCTCACTGAGCAGGGAGCCCGAAGCGGGGCTTGATCCCAGGACACTGGGATCATGACCTGAGCTGAAGGCGGACGCTTAACTGACTGAGCCATCCAGGCGCCCCGATCACAGTACTTTTTTTTTTTTAAGATTTTATTTATTTATTTGACAGAGAGAGATCACAAGTAGGCTGAGAGGCAGGCAGAGAGGAGGAGGCAGGCTCCCTGCTGAGCAGGGAGACCATTGCTGGCCTCAATCCCAGGACCCTGAGATCATGACCTGAGCAGAAGGCAGAGGCTTTAACCCACTGAGCCACCCAGGTGCCTGATCACAGTACTTTCTTAAGAAGACTTTCCTGGGCGCCTGGGTGGCTCAGTGGGTTAAAGCCTCTGCCTTCAGCTCAGGTCATGATCTCAGGGTCCTGGGATCGAGGCCCATATCGGGCTCCCTGCTCGGCAAGGAGCCTGCTTCCCCCTCTCTCTCTGCCTGCCTCTGCCTACTTGTGATCTCTCTCTGTGTCAAATCAATAAATAAAATCTTTAAAAAAAAAAAAAGAAGAAGACTTTCCTCTGCAGTCCAAAAGGGCAGCACCATTACTGTACATAAACCCAGAATGACTGCAATCAAGATGCCATATCAGGACTTCCGGTTTAAACAGTGATTGAAGCCAAGTCAATGAACATCCCCAAACAACTCCCATTGAAATGAACAAGGAAACTTGTAAAGGGAAAAGAAAGTCTGTTTCAATCCTGAATGTTGGGAGAGTTGGGGAAACGGGAAGACCATCAGTGAACCAGAATTCGGAAGCCTTTTATAAGATTTACTACAGAATGGAAGGCTGTATGATCTTGCCTGTGAATGAATCTAACTCAAGAGACGGAAAAGCCGTTTGGCCAGAAAGTGGTTGGGACCCCCTGAGACTGACCTCAAAATACTGCTAAGCTCAGAGCAGTACCGGCCAGCTGCCTAAGGTGTGGTGGTGCATACACTTGGTCCTGCCCACACTTGGACGATGGAAGGTCAAGTAAAAGCTGGCACTGCCACAAAGGATTCCAAGACCAGTTGTCACTGCAGTGCCCTAGTTAACATAGAGATGCCAATGGCCATGGCTCACACACCAGTTTCTGCAGGAAACCAGAACTCTGAGCTAACTCAGATACCTCCCAGATCCACAGGAGCAGAACCTGGAGATGAGGTCAAGGCCCCAGCTTTCAAAGGAGGCCAACTCTCAACTCTATGAACAAGTTCTGCAAGCAGCAGGCCAAAATATGCCATCCCAGACCTTGCTTGGCATGCGTGGTGCCAGGCATTGCGGAAGCGCCAAACATAAGTAAGCATGCCAGTTAGGGAAGTGGGGCAGGGCCCCAGCTGACTAGGAGCTCAAGCAACTGGTCTCAAAAAGAGCCCAAATGGCCAGCCTCACAGGGACATACCTAGCATAAGACCACCATAGCTTCACCATGACTCCTGTTCCCCAATAGCCTTGTCCCTCCTCTAGCAAAATAGCAGCACTGGATTGTGTAACTTTGGCCTCATCTTCTCCAGCCAGGGCCCTGTATGCCTGGGACAGAACTCTGAAATCTCTTCCTTCTCTAAGTATAAGTATACACAGAGCAAAGTCACTAAGGCCTATTGAAACATTCAGAGTTCAAAAGAAGAGATTCAGGGCGCCTGGGTGGCTCAGTGGGTTAAAGCCTCTGCCTTCGGCTCAGGTCATGATCAGGGTCCTGGGATCAAGGCCCGCATCAGGCTTTCTGCTCCACAGGGAGCCTGCTTCTTCTTCTCTCTGCCTGCCTCTCTGCCTATTTGTAATCTCTCTCTGTGTCAAATAAATAAATAAAATCTTTAAAAAAAATTTAAAAAAACAAAAACAAAAGAAGAGATTCAGAGCCAGTAAGTCCTTTGATGAGACAAAATTATTTAAAAAATATAACAGAAGAGGAAAACTTAATTTTAAAACCCAATGTGGACCATTGGCAGGTATGAGAAAGTTACTAATAGCTGAGAACCAACTGTGTGCATCTTTCCCCAGCAACTTGTTCAGTGACCTCACACTGGTAATTTGAAGTGAAAAATCAAATACAATACAAACAAATGCAAACAATACAAATCAGGGCTTTTTCTGTGTGGGGGGACGATATCAAACATTTATGAGCACAGCACTGCAACAGCCACAAAGAAAATAAAGCAAATATAAAAACAAATCTAGTATTAACTTCAGGAAAAAACAAAAAGTCCATCAGAAAGAGTCATAGTACTACTACACAGTACATAGGACTACTATGCTTAGCTGCAAATAATTGATTGTATATAATAACATAAATATCAAACAGTAATATATCCAAAAATTGTAATGTAACTGTATTGGAAGGATAAGGGAACAGAAGCAGAGGAGAAAGTCACACAAGAGCACGAAACCCTCATTATCATGACAGGAAGCTAATAAGTAATAACTAAAACTTGATAACTTGAAGGATAGCAATTTACATATTGTCTATAAATGTATATATGAGTAAATGCCAGGATAAACAGAAATTTGAAAATAGTTGCCCCTGGGGTTGGGGAATCTCACCTGGGAGAGTGGGATTAGTAGAGAGAGAACCCACTGTGATAAGTCTTTTACTATTACTTAACTTTTTAAACTACCTGTATAGTTTCAAATTTTAAAAAATAGTATATTAGTTACATTTTTCAGTGATATGCTTGATATGGTTTCAAGTGATGCGTAACCTCAAGTGAAGCATAACTCTAACTTAAAACAATGGGTCCAAATGCCAACCTGCACAAAAGTGTAACAGAACACATACTTCAGAGTGTCCAGACTACAAAGTAAATTTGTATATTTACTGTCCTTTTTTCAAATTAACAACCAAGCCCTTTGCTTTAAATTTGGAGGTACTTTACCTAAAAAGCTATCTGGAGGTAGAGATATATATGGAATGTATTATATGAAAATGTTAACATCTTGCCTAAAAATAAATTTATTCTGTTTCCTGCCCTTGTGGACACTCTATACTACATTGATAAAATTACTCTTATTTTTTTAATTAAAATTTTTTTTAAAAGATTTTATTTATTTATTTGACAGAGAGAAAGAGAGAGCACAAGCAGCGTGAGTGACAGGTAGAAGGAGAGGGAGAAGCAACCCGCCTGCTGAGCAGGGACCCCATATGGAACTCGATCCCAGGACCTGGGGATCATGACCTGAGTCAAAGGCAGATGCTTAACTAACTGAGGCACTCTGATAAAATTAATTTTAGAGAGAAGCCCAACGTATCTTTTTTTTTTAAAGACTTGTTTATTTATTTGAGAGAGCATGTGTGCACATGTGCACACGCAGGGGGAGGGGCAGAGGGAGAGAATCTCAAGCAGACTCCCCACTGAGCGCAGGGTTTGATCCCATGACCCTGAGATCATGACCTGAGCCCAAATCAAGAGGATGCCTAACTGACTAAGACACCCAGGCATCTCCCAAATGTGTCTTTTTAACCAGATTTTAAAAATTCACTGAAATTATTAAAAATTACCTATTATCAGGAATGATTACTGAGCTTTACCAGCCTTACTGAGCTATAATTGACAAATAAAACTATATTTATATATATTATATATATATTTGAAGTGTATAATGTGATAATTCAGTTTGCATATATATTGTGAAATGATTACCCTAATCAGGTAAATGAACATATCCATCACCTTCCACAGTTCCCTTTTTTGTAACAGTAGTTGTGAGAATGCTTAAGGTCTACTCTCTTAGCAATTTTCAAGTATATAATATAGTATTACTATAATCCCCAGAGCTTATTCTTTTTATAACTGAAGGCTTGTACCCTTTGACTAGCATCTTCCCACCCTTTAGCCCTGGAGACCATCATTTTACTCTGTTTCTACAGATGTGCCTTTTTTTTTTTTCAAGATTCCACATATAAGTGAGATCATACAGTATTTGTCTTTCTCTGTCTGGCTTATTTCGGTTAACATAATATCCTTCAGTTTCATCCATGTTGTTGCAAATGGCAGAATTTCCTTCTTTCTCATGGCTGAATAATATTCCAGTGTGTATATGTGTGTGATGTATGCATGTACATATACATATATGTATGTATCACACTCACACCCCCTACAACTTCTTTATCCATTCATCCATCAACCAACACTTAGGTTGTTTCCATATCTTAGTTATTGTGAATAATGCAATGAATATAGGAGTGCAGATATCTTTGAGATGCTGATTTCATTTTCCTCAGATATATACTCAGCAAGTGGGATTGCTGGATCATGTGGTAGCTCTATTTTTAATTTTCTGTAGAACCTTTATACTGTTTTCCATGATGATTATGTTCTCACCAAAGTATACGTGGGTCTCAATTTCTCCATATTGTCACCAACATTTGCTATCTCTTGCCTCTTTTATAATAGCCATTCTTACAGGTGTGAGGTGATATCTCATTACAGTTTTGATTTGCATTTCCCTGATTATTAGTGATGTTGATAGGTATTCATATACCTGTTGGCCACATGTATATCTTTTTTGGAAAAATGTCTAGTTAGGTCTTTTGCCCATTTTTAAACCAGGTCATTTGTTTTGTTTTATTTTTACAATTGAGTTGTATGAATTCATTATGTATTTTGGGTACTAGCCCCATATTTATAATTTGCAAACATTTTTTCCCATTCTGCAGGTTTCTTTTTCACTTCTATTGCCTCCTTGCTGTGCAGAAGCTTTTTAGTTTGTAGTCCCACCTATTTATTGTTGCCTTTGTTGATAGTGCCTTTGGTGGCATATCCAAAAAATCACTGCCAAGATAGATGTCAAGGAACTTTTTCCCTATATTTTCTTCTAAGGGATTTGTGGTTCCAAGTATTACATTTAAGTCTCTAATCCATTTTGAGTTAATTTTTTTAGAGTGGTACAAGGTAGGGGTACGGTTTGCATTCTTTTCCCAACATTATTCATTAAAGAGACTATCTTTTCCCCATTGTGCATTCTTCATGCCCTCATCAAAGATTAGATGACTATGTACGTGTGGATTTATTTCTGGGCTCTCAAATCTTCCATTGATTAATGTTTTGTTTTGTTTTGTTTTTGCCAACACCATGCTATTTTGATTACTACAGCTTTGTAACATATGGTGGACCTTCAACAACACAGGAGTTAGATGTGTCGACCCCTATGCAGCCAAAAATCGGCATATAAATTTTAACCCCCAGAAATCTTAACTACTAATAGCTCTACTGTTGACCAGAAGCCTCACTGATTAACATATTTTATATGTTACATGCCTTATTTACTATACTCTTACAATAAATTAAGTTAGAGAAAAGAAAATGTGATTAAGCAAACTGTAAGGAAGAGAAAATACATTCACTTTATTGGATTGTAAAAACTCTGTATGTAAGCTATTCAAACCCATGTTGTTTGTTCAAGGGTCAAATAGTTTGGAAGCAGGAAGTCTGATGGCTCCAGCCTTCTTTTTGCTCAGGATCGTTTTGGCTATTTGGGCCTATCGTGGTTGCATATGGATTTTAGAAGTATTTTTCTCTTTCTGTGAAAAATGGCATTGGAATTTTTTAAAATTTTATTTACTTTTTTGATAGAGAGACAGAGAGCACAAGTAGGCAGAGAGGCAGGCAGAGGGAGAGGGAGAAGCAGACTCCCCACCGAGTAGGGAGCTCAGTGCAGACCACGGGATCATGACCTGTGCAGAAGGCAGCTGCTTAACCGACTGAGCCAACCAGGCACCCCAATGCCATTGGAAATTTCGATAGAAACTGCACTGAATGTGTAGACAGCTTTGTGTAGTATGGACATTTTAATATTAAAACTTCCAATCCATGAATACAGGATATGTGGGAAAGATGACTTTTAAGTGACAAATCATGATTCTGGAATGTAATACACAAAGTGGGGTGGCTCCTTCACACAACAATACCCCCAATGGCCTATGCTATCCCTACCTTAATTTTAGGGAGCCACCACTGCCCCTACCTCCCCCAATATGTGGTCCCAATGACTTGATCTTCCTTATCACCGTGACTGGTCCAAGTCTCAGCCCTTTGTATGTTAAATTGTTTTAAAGTATTCATCTTTACCAGAGACCTGGAATTTTTACCTAAGGAAAGTCCAGCAGTTATTCAGAATACTGGCCAAGGTGCCCATTTAAAGGATTTATATTAGCCCCTTGGTTTTTACTGAGATGTGATTTTTTTTAAAAAGATTTTATTTATTTATTTACTTGAGAGAGACTGAGAGTGAGCACAAGCAGGGGGAGCAGCAGGCAGAGGGAGAAGCAGGCTCTCTGCTGAGCAAGGAGCCTGATGCAGGACTTGATCCCAGAGCCCTGGGATCACGACCTGAGCTGAAGGCAGACGTTAATCAACTGAGCCACCTAGGTGCCCCATCTGAGATGTGAATTTTTTAATCAGATTTTTAAAATTCATTAATAAAGCAAAGAGGGGAGCAACATATTAAACTTATCAAGGCACCTTAAAGTGATCCAAAAATTTTAAAAATAATACTTGCTAAATCAGATTGTTTTAAATCAGACATTTTGCTACACAGACCCAAACTTTTTGCATATGGGCCTTTTTTTCTGCTTTGTCAGAGCCTTCTTTGTGTCCCCTGCTCTGTGCTTGAAAACATACTTGAATGTTTCCTGTCTGTAACTGGGAAAACAATACGAAGCAGGAAAGCACTTCCCGCTCGCCATTTTACTCTGGGGTTTGTTTTTTCCTATGCACGCCACTGTGCAATTTCACAAGTCATTCAAACAAGGCTTAAAGCAGGCAGCAGTTTTAATTTCTTGATTACTTTTTGGTAAAGCATAACCTTTTTTCCTCATAATTCCCAAAGCCTCACAGCAGCAGGGCTGTGCAGACCACGATGTCCCCCTACCCCCCTTTTCCCTTGACTGGTTGTGGTAATGTCCCACCTTGCAGTTGAGGCTAAGAGGAGTCTCACTCAGCCCCCTTCCCAGGCCACGAGAAAATGGAAATGCTTCTAATCTGAAGTCATTCAGTTCACCAAAAAAAGACAGAGATGCTTAAACTAGGACACAAGGTCAAAGGAGAATCTCCATTTGGCCCAACAACTTCCAATTCTAATAGCAGACTGATTTCTGAAGAGGTTTCTGCCATAGCTACACTCAAATGCCTGACACCATGATTGTGAACCACCTTCTTGTTTCCCAGGATACCAACTACCACACTTGGGCCACATACACCTGCGTGAGGTATGTATTCCAATAGCCACGGATATCAGTGCTCAAGGCCACATCTCCGACGCAGATCTTCCAAGCACTGCACATTACCGACCTTGTCCCCGCCAGCAGAGAGTTCCACAGGGGCAGAGACCAAGTCCATCATGCCAATTGCTCCCCAGCCTCCAGCACCCTTCTTGCCACCTGCCTGCCACACAGTAAGTGCTTCATAAATATACACCAAATGAGTCAGTGAAAAAGTAAATGGCTGTCCCAACAAGAGTGTAATGGCTTGAAAAAAAGGTTTTTCTCAATTTCAAAAGAGGTAGCAAGAAAAAAAAATTCAGTAACAGTAGGCAGAAAAGCAGACGTGTACATAGAATTGCCTTCCGCAATAAAATCCACAATGACTAAAATTTAAAGGTGATAGTGCCTTCCCAAGTTAATGTTTTTTTAATGAAAAAAAAATACAGAAAGTAAATTATCCATATTACCAGGGGTCAGAAAACAATGGCCTACAGGTGCAAACTAGCTCACTGCCTATTTCTGTATGACCAGCAAAGTAAGAAAAATTTCTAATTTAAAATGGTGGGGGAGGGGCACCTGGGATGCTCAGTTGGTTAAGCATCTGCCTTTGGCTCAGATCATGATCCCAGGGTCCTGGGATGGAGCTACCCCCATCAGCCTCCCTGGTCAGTGGGGAGTCTGCTTCTCCCTCTGCCTCTGCTCCTTCCCCCTGCTTGTGGTCTCTCTCTCATTCTGTCTCTCTCAAATAAATAAGTAAAAAAAAAAAAAAAAAAAAAGGTTGGGGGGGGGGAAAAATCAAAAGAATATATAACACAATGCACCAGAATTACTTGACATTCAAGTTTCCATGTGCACAAATAAAGTTTTATTGGAACACAGGGAGGCTGATTGGTGGATGTATTATCAATGGCTGCTTTCATGCTACAACAGCAGAGCTGAGTTGTTCCAACAGAGACCATACAGCCTGTGGAGCTCAAAATATTTACTATCTGGCTGTTTGCCAACCAGTGTGCCAACACCAGGTCGACACCAGTGACTCTCACAGGGTGTGGTGCAAACCTCGCTAAAAAGGTTTTTTGGAATCCCTCTGAGGACTGGTATGTGAGGCTGGTCTGGAGGTGTATTTCTTCTTAGACATTCCACCTCATGTCGGAGAAGCTGCTGCCAAAATGAATGGGGGTAGCTGACTCTGTTAATATGGTCCAAATGTGAGGCACGCCCCAGGGCTGGTGATGCTGGTGACAGGGCGGGATCAGAAATTATGTCTCTCCTCCACCCACTCACCTCCCCCCAGACCACTGAAATATTATAACTATTGTTTTCTTTCTGATCCCTACTCATAAACATATTTCAGGACAAGATCTCAATAAATACAACTGCCTGGGTCAGGCATCAGCCAGCTTTTTCTGTTTCGGCCAAATAATAAATATTTCGGGTTTGCAGGCCACACCATTGCGGCTGTTATCACTGAGCTCTGCTGTTGTAACACAAAGGTCACTACAGACAACATAGAAATGAATGGACCTGGCCATGTTCCAATAAACTTGACTTATGGCCACTGACATGTGAATTTGCAAAGGTTGTTTTTGTTTTTTTTTTCCTAAATACGCTCCACGTCCAGCGTGGAGCGCAAGACAGGGCTTGAACTCGGGATCCTGAGATCAAGACCTGAGCTGACGGCACCTGGGTGGCTCAGTGGGTTAAAGCCTCTGCCTTCGGCTCAGGTCATGATCTCAGGGTTGGGCATTGGGCTCCCTGCTCAGCGGGGAGCCTGCTTCCTCCTCTCTTTCTGCCTGCTTCTCTGCCTACTTGTGATCTCGCTCTCTGTCAAGTAAATAAATAAATAAAAAATAAAAAAAAAAAAGACCTGAGCTGAGATCAAGAGTCAGATGCTTAACTGACAGCCACCAATGTGCCCGATGAATCCACATAATTTTCATAGGTCACAAGATACTCTTCCTTCCATTTTTTTTTTTTCAACCATTAAAAAATGCAAAAAGCCTTCTGAGCTGACTGGGGCTGGATCTGGCCCACAGGCCACAGTTTGCTGACCCATGACCTGTGTACAAGTGAAGTGTGGTTTCCCATGAAGCTTCATGCCCTTCTAATCACTTCCAAGTTCTTCTTACTTTGAAGGGGGATTTCTGTGCTTTCCCAATTCGCTCTTTCAAAGGCACGAGATGCTAGCTTTTCAAGACTTCACCAGGTTGCTCCTTTCAACCCTTGCAGGCGTTCTGAGCCCCTGAGAGCTCACTCACCTCTACTCAGGGATGGCGAACAGATGGCCCGAGAGCCAACACTAACTTCAAACATTGCCCCAAGATCACACTGCTGATGGTTTGGATTAACAAATCCACACGAGAGATCGTAAGTCTGTGGGTTTTTCACTTAAATAATCACTTAGATATATCAATTTAAATGAAAAAAAAAGGGAGGGGCATGAAAGAAATTTTAATAAAGTGATTTGAAATTCTGGTTACCTGCAAAGATCTAAGTGCATGTTTGATAAGTGATATAAACTGTGACCAATCAGTTGAGGAATCTCAGTATTTTCTATGGCGCAATGACACACATGGTCACTGCCTACAGTGAAATTTATATTTGCAGGGAAATTACAGGGGCCAGCCCCACAGCTAAGTGGTGTATTTCATCCTGCCAGGAATCAGATTTTGTGCAACGCTGTCATCTCCTGGTACAAGTGTTTACAAAATCCACTTGAGCCTCTGAGCTGAGTTCGGACACATTTGTCCACTTTCACAGAGAGCCAGGGGACGGCTGGGTGAGTTTTTCCTGTTCTATCTCATTATAGATTAGCTGTCTTCTTAAATTTCTGGGCAGGGATCTGAAGGCTACTTAATTGGATTTTTAAAATAAAGGAACCCTCTGACACTTTATAAATGCAACAATTTGTTACGCATTCCACAAAGGAGTTTAAAAAGTTTTACAAGAGGGTTTGTAGAGCTCTAGAGGGAAAGTATGGGAAGAGAAAAACAAAAGATTCCCATGCATAATGCCGAAAAGAAGAAGGATATTTATCAGTGGGAAAATGATCAAACAGAAAGTATTTTGGTAATAATATGGGTGAAATACACCTAATATGTCTACATTCTATGCTCTGAATTACTTCCCCAAATGATGGAAGTCTGGCCGCATATTTACAGGTTTTCTGAGATAAGAAATATTTATTTTTTACTTGAAACAGCAGTAACAAAACCCTTATCAATCTTAACTGACTCTCCAAACAATATTATCTGAATTCTAATCCACGACTAAGATGAACTGTTATATTTTTTAAAATCAACTGAATTGAGTTTTATGTTCTTCCTACACATGTAAGCTTATGCGGCAGCTTTCTGTTTGGTCAGTTGGCCTTCCCACCCCCCCACCCCCACCTCTGGCACAGGAAATGGAATCTCTTTGCTGTCCCCGCTGTAACCATGTGCTAAGTCTGAAAGCTCCACCAACAATTTCTGCTTGTGGCAGAGTGGGAAGGAAGCTCCTTGCCACAGGCACACTTTGCAGACTCTGCCTTCAACGTTCTCCCGCCCCAGGCTGCTCGAGTCAATTACAGCACCTGCTTAGACCCGGAGGCAGCTGAGCTTGAGATTTCAAAATGTATTCAAGCAGGCAGAAATACAAGCAATTTGCAAAGGATCTCACTAGGGACAATGCACGTGGAGCTAAACCCTGTGGGGGTGGGCGGAGGTCTGGGAGGGGGTCCGGTTTACTGGCACGCCAAGGCAAAGAGGCCAGGCCAGGCGGAGCTGGAAGGCCACACACAAAAATATGAAGCAGAAGTGCCAAAGGCAAGGCCACACAAATTTGAGGGCTCGGCTCTGACTCAGTTCGCTGGCCACTGGCGGGGAGGCGCTTTACATCTTAAGACAGGTTGTGCAACCCCACTTCCAAATGCTTCTTCCTGAGTCAGCACATTTGGACTTTCAAGAGCATGTTCCCATAAAAAGCAGGTTATAAACGATCATTAAGTTCTCAGGCCAGGATCCATTTTGCTTATAGCTTATCTGAAGGACCCACTACACTTGCAGCTTATCTAGAAGACAGGCCTATCAGGCGCCTACTGATTTCTCTGAGCCATGGTGATCTAGGGAACAGTAGTAAAAAAAAAAAAAAAATCTGAGATAACAGTGATTCTCAACCATGGCTGCGCATTATAACCCTGGGGGCTTTAAAAATAATGCAGATGATTCCATTTTTAGGAAAAGGCTGGAAAAAGCAAATCTAGGAGGGCCTGAGTGGCTCAGCTGGTTAAGCATCTGCCTTCAGCTAAGGTCATAATCTCAGGGTCCTGGGACCAAGCCCCCGGGTCTGCTTCTCCCTCTCCCTCTGCTCTCTCTCTTCTCTCAAATAAATAAATAAATAAATATCTTTAAGAGAAAATGAAAATCTATAGAGGCAGAAAGTAGAGTAGGGCTAGCTGACGCTGAGGCTGGGGATGAGAATGGGCTAGACAGGGGCATGAGGAATCTTAATGGGTGATTCAACAGTTGTCCAATCAGATGGTAGTAACAACGCTGTCAGTTTAATAAAAAAAATAAATCACTGAACTGTAAACTTGAAGTGGGTGAATTTTATGACATATAAATAAAGTTGTTCTAAAAATAATACCAGGAGGAGCGCCTGGGTGGCTCAGTGGGTTGAGCCTCTGCCTTCAGCTCAGGTCATGATCTCAGGGTCCTGGGATCGAGCCCTGCATCGGGCTCTTCTCAGCAGGGAGCCTACATCCCCCTCTCCCTCTGCCTGCCTCTCTGCCTACTTGTGATCGCTCTCTCTCTCTGTCAAATAAATAAATAAAATCTTTTAAAAAACAATAATAATACCTGGACCCCAACACAGAATGACTGAATCGGAACCTCGTGGGGGGAGGGGAGAGGAGAGGGGGCCTGGCATTTTGTTTTAAAGCTTCCCAACCACTCCAAAGTGTGGTGAGGGTTGAGAACCCCTGTGTCACAAGGGTCAGGGTACCAAGCTGGCAGACAGTGGAATAACTACCAGGACACAACAGAAAGAGGATCCAGCAGTAAGTGGTTGGCAGTAGCAAAAACAGTGGGAGGTGTCCCTATAGCACCGGCCACAGATGCGCTCTTGCTACATCAAGACTGCCTGGTACATGGTCTAATATATGTGACTCGTTGAGTTCACTCTCCTACCTTCACAGGGAGGGTGAGCTGAGTGATAAGAAGCCGGGGGATAGCAGATTCTAAGTTGTGTTATAGGCAAAGGAGAAGGATACAGAATATGGTACAACCTGATACTGAATCCCAGTGCTTGGGGTCCACCAGTGTGAGTGTCCGTGTCCTCCCCAGTAAGATGGGAATGGTGGGAATAATAATACCACCACCACAGGGATTGTTTAGAAACACCATGATCTCATTTCTCTCATTGCCATGGTCCCCACTACCCTGTGAGGGTTCCTGGGGCGTCAGCCGTTCTGACCATCATGACGACCCACCACCTTCAGAGAGCTCCCAAGCTACGTCGTCTCTGGGAGAGACTTTTCTGCAGTGACCAGACTGTCTGGCTTCTCCCAGAAGTTACACAAATACAAAGAGTGGCGTCGAACCTCCAGTGGGAGGAGGGCAGCCTGTTCCATCACAACAAAGGGTTGGTTGTGGTGACCCTGCGTGGGCTGGAAGCCACCGAAGAGAATCACAGGCACAGCATGCACAGAAACGTAGAGACTGGGTATGTGGTGAGTTAGCAAAAACCCTTCATCACAGGATCACCATCTTAGGCCTCTGTGCCCCACACAGCTGGTCCTGAGGCTGCAAAAATCCCAGCTACAGCCACCCTCGGTGTTGCATTCACAGAGGACCAGAGAGCTCTCTGGACAGGAACCATCTTAGGGCGGCCTTGCTACGAGATACTCGGGTCTTCATTCCCTCAGCCAGTATTCATGGAGCCCTCTCTAAGTGTCAAGACCTGGAGAGGACTGAAGGAGAGAAATGAGCCACAGTCCTCGCCCTTGGGAGCTAAGAGGAAAGACAGCAATGTAAACAATCAACTTCAGTCAGCGTTTCTAGGAGCAGAGAGAGAAGCCAGGAAGGGCTTCACAGCGAAACAGCCTAAGCAGATCTCAGATAAGACAGAACACTCAAAGAGGGCGGAGAGGGAGTGAGGAGAGGGTCCTGCACATGGGTCCAGAATCAGGATTTAAAAGAACCAGGAAGCAGGGGGCCATGGGGAGCCACTGATGGTGTCTCCCCAGCGGAGTGGCATCAGATTTGAGTTTTCAGAATGCAAATTCTGACAGCACAGAATGAGCAAAAGGTAGGAGAACATCTGCAGTGATTTAAGGAATGAATAAGAACAAAGGCATGAAGCCCTACCAGTCTAATGCTGGCCAAAGCCATGCTGCTATTTTAACAGAAATGGCATGGCTGAATCACTGACTGTAAACTACCAACCTGAAAAAACACTTTAAAAAAAGTTCAAGAAAAACCCATAAAACACGGCGGTCTCTCTGATCAAGAAATGAATCAGACATAGAAACTAGAATTCATGGACCATAACAAAGTTGATCATCAGATTTCCAATACTAGAATAAGTTTGCATTTGTACATTCTTTTATGGAAGCACTTTTGCACATATGATTTCATTTGATTATGACATGTACCCTGATGGGGCAATTTTCACCTCTACTTCATGGGTATGAAAACTGGGCAGACACCCATTAAATAAATTACACGTGAACCAAAGTCTCTGGACCCTCAGAAAGAGAGCAATTTTAAAGTCACTGACCAAAGTTGACTCTCTCTATTTGTTTTCATGCTAGACCCTGGTCCTAGGTCCACCACAAATTAACAATATGCTCTAAAAATACAACCCCTGACCTTCCTGTACCTCACTTTATATTTATATTTGCACCAACCATCTCACACAACTTTTAAAAGACTACAATAATACAGAATATTTGAGAGAAGAGAGACTATTTGAAACCTTCAAAACTGCTTTGCAAAAGTAGGGCTGTATCTCTATAAACAGCAAGAACATTACATATTTTTAAAAGGCATACAATGCTGAGAATTTGGAGTAATTGTGGGTCCTCTAAGTTCCTACAAGGAATACACATCACAGATGTAGCCCAGAAAGTTCTATGATTAGCATGGTACACAAAACGAATGGGAAAAAAATGTTCACCTGGAAAAATGGGGTGAGGCTGCTTTTAACTGATGATGGGTAGATTCTGGGCGGAGAACACCATAAATCTTCACTGGCCCTATTTTAAAGGTCAAAGAAAAGAGTGTTCCAACACCACAGCTTGATGGATGGAAGGACGCTGTTGATGATTCAGAACAGAATACTGATTTTTTTTTTAAATGAGGGCTTTTTCTCAAAAGGATATTCAGAATAATGAAATGTTCTGTGAGTGGAGCTATGTGGCCCGTCACTGTGTTCAGCCACAGACGGGTGCCATGCATGCTTTGCCACTAACCTCTTCATCTGGTTAGTCACTGAACAAATATTGGTTGGGTTCCCTTCCGTGAGCCACCATGAGTAAGAGACATGGCCCCTATTCTGACAAGGCTCGAGGGCTCTGGAGGAAAGTCAGCAATTAGACTCCAGTGCGATGAGTACTGTGCCTGGGGAAGCACAGGGCCTCTGAGGGTAGACATCTGAGGGTAAACATCACAGCCGATGTTTAGGGAGCTTATACCCTTTGCTTGGCACTAGTGCAGGTGCTTGGTAAGAATTAATCCCCTTGACGGTCACAAGAATTCCATGGGGTATCGTTGCCTCCATGTTACAGATGAAGAAACTGAGGCACAGAACAGTGAACAGACTTTCTCAAGGTTTCAGAGGCAGGCTCTGAATCCAGGCAATTTTGATCCCAAGACCCTGTTCTTAACTTCTGGGTTCCAGGTGCTTTCCATGTATTAAGTCATTGAATCCTTGAGATAACTGTGTGATTGATCCATGCTATTACTGTGCCTTTTTTGGAGATGAGAAACCTGGGCACAGAAAAGTCATTAATGTGCCAAAGGTTCGAGATCATGGGAGGGCATCTGAGGCAGACCTAAGATACCAGGAAGGTTTTTGAAACTGGTGATGGCTTTTGAGACCTAATAAGTGAGCTGGAGTTGGATGCTTGGATGTTGGATAGTAGAAGGGTATGTTAAGGCAGTGAGGACAGAGGTAAGAGAAAGAGCACAGGAAGGACACACACAAGGTGATACAGCTGCAGGAGAACACTTGCCCCCACCCCCTGACCCCCTTAGGCTCGGTGCATGGGGCCTGCTGAAGTCTGAGGGTCAAGTAGGAGAACTAAAAGGAAACTTCCAATACTGAGACACCCACATGCCCCAGAAGTTTCCAGATTTAATGAACAATGAACGATCCACTGATCTAAACTCAGAGAACTCCAAGGAGGATAAATACAAGGAAAAACACACCTAAAAAGATCAAGGTCAAATTGTGGAGAAAGAGAAAATCTTGAAAGCAGACAGAAAAAAAAAGGGGGGGGGGTACTTAACAGGCAGGAGAGCAACGTAAGAATGATGGCTGACTCATCATCAGAAACGCTATGACCAAATGACAATAGCAGGGCATTCTAAAGTCCTAAAAGAAAAAAAGTCAACCTGTAATTGTACACCAAATGCAAATATTTCAAAGATGAAGGCAAAATAACAAGATCTCTGTGCCCAGTGTGGAGCTCCAACTCCCAACCTTGAGATCAAGGGCCACATGCTCTTCCAACTGAGCTAGCAAGGAACCCCTGAAATAATGACATTTTTCACAGACAAAGGCTAAAGAGATTTCATCTCCTGCAGACCTCACCACAGCACTGTCGTAGGGAGGGGAGGGAAAGAGAGGTGGAGAAGCAAAGAATTTAGGCATTCAACATCTACACTGGACCCGTCCAGGGTGAGGAAATTTCTTAGGGAAGGTGGCAAGGGCTCTTCCTTCCCATGCCAATGCTGATTAGTCATGGCTGTCTGCAGCCCTGGTCAAAGAAGAACTGGAAGATTGCACCCAAGCTCCCTGGGAAAGAGAACCAGACAGACTGACGATGACAGAAAGATGTACCAATTGTTCCAACTATGGATGTTTCCCTCCCCCAGGCTAAATATCATTCTTGATGTCACACCTTCAGTTTCACTGTGCAGGCAGATTAGCCACAAGAAATGTTAGAGATTTTATCTACTTTCTAGTAAAGTATTAGGCTAGTTTAACATATAGAAGACTGCCAATTTTCTGCGTACAGCTTTTAACTTCTTATGTCTCTGACGTCTTGGGAGATTAAGGAGCAGTTCTGGTTGCAAGTGGCTAGGCAATTTAGAGTTAACTCTTTCTCCACCTTGGCACTTTTGATATTTTGATCTAAATAATTCCTTCTTGAGGGGCTGCCCAGAGCACTGTAGAATGTTCACAGCATCCAGGGTTCCTGCCCACTCAAAAGCCAGTGGCAACACGCCCCCCTCTCCCCAGGGGTGACAACGAAAAATGTGTGGAGATATTGCCAAATCGAGGGGGTGGGGAGGGGGGGTCCAAACTGTCTCCAGTTAAGAACCATGCATATAATAATAATAATAATAAAAATCTTTACGGTTGCCAGAAAGGCAAAAAGATAGCATTCTTTCTGTGTGAAAATCAACGTAACTTAGTCACCTTAGTAGGATGGGAGGTTCGCAGGAAGAGGAAGGATGTGCCTCTGATTCTATAATGACCTAGTAAATAACTTTTCTTTGGTTTATTAGTGCTATTCCTGATGATGTACATTTGGGGGAGTCCTATATCCTGAAACATGAAAGAACACAGAAACTCGCTTTACTTCCTTTCTAAAGGCTGTTTCTTTTTTAGTTCCCTGAGACTTTTAAATGAATTAGTGACAGATCTTTTTTAAATTTTTTAATTTTATTTCTTTATTTCACAGAAAGAGCATAAGCAAAGGGAGCTGCAGAGGGAAAGGGAGAAGCAGGCTTCCTGCTGAGCAGGAAGCCCAATGTGGAACTTAACTGACTGAGCCACCCAGGTACCCCATAACAGATTTTTTAATTTCCAAGAACTCTATGTCTTTTTCTCAGTAGCCTGCTTTTTTTAATGGACTAATAGCCTTTCTGAGGATTTTCTTATATCCTATTGTCCCATCTTGGACAATGAATGAACAAATAAGAGAGCACTTGCTGTAGTCAGCCACAGAGCTACTTCTTAATCAATCATCTAAAACTTTTTCTGAATGGCTTTTCATGTAGTATATACTGAGGTATATATATATACTCAGGGGTTCCTTGCTAGCTCAGTATATACTAGCTAGTATACTTTTCAGTATCATGTTTTTTAATTCCCAAGAATTTTTTAAAAATACCATTCCTAGGGCGCCTGGGTGGCTCAGTGGGTTAAAGCCGCTGCCTTCGGCTCAGGTCATGATCCCAGGGTCCTGGGATCGAGGCCCACATCGGGCTCTCTGCTCAGCAGGGAGCCTGCTTCCTCCTCTCTCCTCTCTCTCTCTGCCTCTCTGCCTACTTGTAATCTCTCTCTCTGTGTCAAATGAATAAATAAAATCTTTAAAAAAAATAAAAAAATAAAAAAATAAAAATACCATTCCTAGCATTTCAATGGATTTCAAAGATTTACCTATTTATTTGAGGGGGGAAGGGAGCAGAGGGGGAGGGAGAGAGAAAACCTCAAACAGATTCCCACTGAGCTCGGAGCCCAATGCAGGGCTTGATCCCACGGCCCTGAGATCATAATCTGAGCTAAAATCAAGAGTTGGACACGTAACCGACTGCACCACCCATCACTCCCTCAATGGATTTTAATGAGAGAGAAGAAATACACACGTGTTCAGTCAATCACCTTAAACTGTCTCCTGTAATGTCTTAAGTTCATGAGAGAATTTTCCTACAATGGATAATTTCAGGAACCTACCAGTGGAGACAGCAGGTCAACTTGCTGTGCTATAACATGTTATTAAGATAGTTGTGTTCCTGATGGTTCATGAAAAATTCCAAATTATTAAGTCAATTCATACAGTGGAGGAGGGAGAATAGTCAGAATGCAGCATGTCATACTGGCAGAGGAATTCCTACGGCGTTATGGGGCAAAGCATTTCACTATTTCTGGACATCACTCGAACACGGTGCTGCTCTCTTATTACAAATGCCCCTATTAACAAGAGCATCTTTACACAAGTAAACCTTCTTTGCCACCCACGATTCTAAAAGACCAGAGAAATACTTCCAGAGGTGTGGGCTTAGGAGGTGTCTGCTCCTTTTGGACAGGTACATTGACTAAGACTGACAGCCTAGAGCGCGTTTGCTGGGGGTCAAAGCCCGGTCCACCACCTAAAAGCTGTGCAACTGTGAGCGGGTTACTTAATGTCTCTGTGCCCCCTATATCCTTGTCTGTAAAAACAGAAATATTAAGAACTTCTAACTTACAGAATTGAGTGGATTGAAGGAGATAATATATGCACAGTGCTAATTCCTTGAAAGCTCAAAACGTGGTTTTTATTTTTATGACATAAGTGATTAAGAGCAGAGACTCTGGAGACACACTTCCTAGTTCTGTGACCTTAAATAAGTTATTGAATGTCTCTGTGTCTCTGTTTTCTCACCTGTAAGAAGGGCTAATACTGTATTGATTTGGGTATTAAACAAATTGATACATGACTAGCACTTGGAATAGCGCCTGGTACAGAGCAAGCACCCAAATAAATGTAAGCTATCAGTATTACAATTATTTTTTTGGAAGGATCTCTCTGGCAACAGTGTGGAAGAGCGTGGAGGGGGAGGGAAGACAGAGTGGCAGGCAGGGAAACTGAGGAGGTGAGTATTAAGAGACCCGAGAATATGAGACCAAGTGAGAAAAGGGAGGGTCCACCCTAGAGCAGGGAGTAAGGACAGGAGGGGACAAAGAGCTGTTTGAACACAATAAGCAGGACTTCGTGACGTGGTGTGGATGGGAAGGGAGAAGGAATCCCCTAAATGATCACCATGTCCCTATCTTGAGTGACTGGCTAGATAATGAAGCTCTTCAACTGGAGGGATGGTCTGGGAGGCTCTGAGGGTGACGTCAACAAGGTCAGCTCCGGAAATGCGGGATTTAAGGGGTCTGCTGAGTGTGTAGGTGGAGATGCCCGGTGTGATTTTTGCTCTGTGGTTCTGAAGCACGGAAGATGCGTCTGCAGAGAAAATTCTGAGCGTGCCGCCAGCAGGAATGGCAAACACCACTTTGCAGGGGAGCTCGCTCGGAGTGCAGATCTGCAGAAAATGGGAAGGCTGAGCACAGAAACCTGATGAGGAACACAGTGGAAGGGCAGCTGGAGCAGGGAACAGCAAAGCAGTGCCCAGGGAGGGCAGGGAAGAAGCTGGGCATGTGGTGCCCCTGAAGCAAGGATGGAGGGCTGGCCGAAACTGTGCACGGTGGCGGAGGGGACAGGAATGCTCACTGAGAGCCAACATGCAGGGCGCTGATGGCAGATGGCGTAGCAAAGCCCCACACAGGAAGAAGAGAGTTGAGAATGACAGCCTGAACATCCCGAGTGGCTGGAAAGAGCCTGCGGACAGACAGAAGCTGGAAATGCAGAGCAGACAGGGGAACCCTGTAGCTCATGGGGGGTGTGGGGCAGTGACCACTTAGATTGATCACCTTGAGCCTGAGGGGGCCTGGACAGTGTGGCAGTAGCCAGTTTTCTCTGGAAACAGGGAGGTAGGTCATCCAAGGGGAGTGGGTGTGTCTGGAGTCGGGTGGAGTGGGTCTGAGAAAACTCCAAGTCTCGCAAAAGCACTTAGGAAAACAGGACTGGAAACTGAGCCAAGGGCTGGGAGGCGGTCTTCAGAGCCCAGCTGAGCTTGGAGGCCAGAACATCTTGGCCACTCTGACCTGGGAAGTGGGATAAGCTTCCTGGACTATGCTCTGCATCCCAGGTACAGGCGCAAAGAGATGACCAAGTAGGGCTGTCGGGCTGCAGAACGGGTGAAGGAGAAAGGCCAGCTGGACAGAGTGCTGGAAGTGTGTGGTCAGAGACCAAGCTATGACTGACTGAGGTCAGAGAAGGAAGGGGACTTAAGAAAGCACAAGGGGGACTCCCTGGGAAAGGGATTCAGAAGGGTAAGAGATTGGATGATGCAGTGGACAATTCGGGTTCCAGTCTTAGAAATGGTTCTTAACATGCAATGGCAAATTTCCTTCTGGAAAAGAATGCCAGCTGGTATTCCCACCTGAGTATGATTGGATAAATACGGGCCTTATCAGCTCTCCCAAGACAATAACGTATCATTATTTTGAGCTTCGCCAATTTGGTAAGTGAGAAATGCTGTCTCGAAGCTTTGTGCTTCTTCAATTAGCTGTAATTTTCAAGTGAGTCTCATACACTTACTGGTCATCTGTGAGCATTCTGTTGACAGTATTTGCTCATTAGAGTACACTTCTTTAAACTGATGGACAAGAGAGCTTTATACACTAAGGACATTAACCCTCCATTGTGGCTGCTCTCAGTTGTTTCCAACTAGTCATCTGCCATCATTTAAACTATGATATATGACAGACAGAAGTTTAATTATTGCGTGGCTGTGAATCTATTGGTTACCTTTTATTATTCATTCTCTGCACTCTTACACCAGAGCATGAAGAACTTTGCATCTTTTCCTCTATATTATGGTTTGGTGTTTTTTTTTACTTGAAGCCCTTAATCCATCTGGAATTTATGTGGTCCCTGATGGTGAGATGAAATCTAACCTATCCTTTCCAGTTCTAACCTGCTATCTCCTGCTTCCTCACTGTCTTATGATGCCTCTCTACCTCATGCCAACTTTTTAAACCTATCAAGGCTGGTCCCTGTACGGTATCAAGAGCCCTGTCTTACCAGTGTGGGAGCACAGCAGGAGGCTCGGGCGGCCAAGGTCAGAGAGACAGCTAGTGGACAGCATAGACTCAAGTCCAGCTCACCTTTTACTATACTCCAGCTAGCCTTGAGCAGTTTTAGATTTTTAAAGTCCTCATCTAAAAGCTTTGAAAACACTCTGGAATGAAGTCACTGCCAAAAGAAGCCGATTACTCAGGGAAACTACTTTAAGGTGGTCACCACAACTCATCATCCAGAATATCCCATTTCCGCTTTTCTGGGGGAGGCTCCCACACAGAGGTCAAGTGTGTGTTTTGGAGAACATGTGAGGCACACGCCTGTCAGAGGGCAGGAACTGCGGCTACACATCTCTCCAGGAGCTGGCAGGATTCTTTAATCCTGCGGTTCTTGGCCCTAGGCTTAAAGAGGTTGGTGAAGTCCGGGAACTTACATGCAAATTTGTGTGTGTGAATGATTTTTTTTTCAGGGAGAGGGCTGTTAGAATCACCACCTAAATCAATGGGTAGCAAGGTCTCTGTTCCTAAAGACTGCTCCAAGAGTCAAATGCTACAATCATGAGAACTGCGATGATAAGAATAAGAGAATTGTAAGTCTGCTGCCCCGGCACGTGCTAACCACTTCTTTAGAAGTTAGATTAACTTCTAAAAGCTAGAACCTATTGCCACATCTGCTCCATTTCAAATTTCTCTTCCAGTTCCTTCCTCAGTCCAAGCACACTGCAGTTGTTTTCTCTGTATGGTTGGACTACCACAAATTCAGTATTCTGCCTTTAAGCCACACACCTGCCAATCTTATGACTAAGCTCAAACGTCAGACATAGTAAAAGGTGTTGCGGCTCCAAGAAGACAGGGAAAAGGCTTATAGATTTCCACCAGGAACCACTCAGATTAGGACATTTGCATTTAAACAGGGCTTTACCAGTCCTTATCACATTTTTGGAATACCTAATAGGGGTGAAATCACATGCCCTTTATACAAAATTGCTGTAAACAATTACACAGCTACACACTATTTTGGAGTCTAACCCATTAAATGAGAGATGAAAGAAAATTCACTGAAATAAATAATAGGAAAAGAAGAAATAAAAACATGGCAGATAATATTATATACATGGAAATTCAAAGTAACAAAATGATCAGCTGCAACTAGTTTAGTAAAGTAAATAAATATATAAACAAACATGAACATCACTCATATTTACCAACTAAACTAATTAGGCACTATTTCCAACAATAACGAAATACTTAAGAAGCTCATAAAAGCTTTGTATAGAAAGAGCTATGCCATGCTCATGTTGAAAAGACATCAACTCTCCCCAAGATTTAGTTCACAGATATGCTAGACCATAAATACCTAGCTGGGATTTATTTATTTTTGTATCCTCAGGACCTACACCACGCAGGCACCCAATAAATATTATGTGGATGAATGAGCTCTAGACCAATCAAAATCATAAGTGAACTTTTCTAGGACCTAGAAATGAAAGGATACCAAAATTCATTTCTATACAGAAAGAGGAGAAACTGAGTAAGAAAAAAAGCTGAAGAAAAGCAGCTCCGCCAGATTTAAAACACATTACACATCGGTAGTTATTATTAGCACAGTGTGGTGTCTGCACGCACAAACACACACAGCCCTAAAGCCATAAGTCAGTGAACGAAAAGAAAGCCAGCAAAAAGTCAAAGCCATCCTGGGGTCGAGGCCCGCATCGGGCTCCCTGCTCAGCGGGGAGCCTGCTTCCTCCTCTCTCTCTGCCTGCCTCTCTGCCTACTTGTGATCTCTCTCTGTCAAATAAATAAATAAAATCTTAAAAAAAAAAAAAGTCAAAGCCAGCATGAGAATTATATGTTTAAAAAAAGAGAAGCATTAGAAAGGAACGGAAGTGAAGAATCACTGTGTGACCTATTTCTGTAGATAACATCCAGCCATAACCCGAATCACCTCAACTCTTTTGTTTCTCCCTTCCTTACCCCAAACACTGTGGTGCTAAACAGTCTTGTAAGTCAGTACCCATGCCATGGTCCTACTCCCCCTTAGCCTGTTGCAACTGTTTCTTTCACTTCCCCCTGCCACCATCCCCTTCCTCCACAGCCCCAAGTCACCTACCACAGTGGTCCTCCTAGAGCACCCACTTGGCTCTCTCAACCTTCTGCATACACAGGCTCCCCCAATTCCATTGCAGTGGTCCTCAACCATGATCCCCCAAAACTGGCACAGAAGCTTTCTAACGATGGTCTTCCACAGATGAGAACAAAAGCCAGTCAACACTGCCAGTCTCTAAGAGTTCGTGTCCACGTCATAGGGGCTCATGTGTTTTAGTCCTGCCATCTTGGGGTAGTTTGGGAAGCATTACCCATCCTAGAGGCTCCAAGAATGCAAGAGCAATGAGAATACTGAAAAGGTTGTAAGAGGGGATGAACGAATATGATGAAAATTAAAGAAATTAAAAGTGACACTGTGAGAAATGGTGCCGCCACAGAGTTTTAACCTACAATAAAAACTATCTCTTTTGGGGAAAGATGGCCATCAGTTTTTATTAGGCAAAGGAAATAAGAGTATGCTGCTTTCAAAGCTTTTTAAAACTTTGTAAAGAACGAGCTTGTTCCATCTGTTGGATGGGGCTGCATCCAGAGGCTTGTGAATTTCAACACCACACTCACTCTGGGCTTTAGTACATATGGATCTACAAAAAACAGTTAGTTCACTACCTAATTTGGAAATAAGAGCTGGACAGTGTTTTCCGAACCACTGCTAGGAATCAGATATAGACAATTTATAGACAAAAAAATATTAAGTTAATGTATAGATTTAAAAAAAATTAAGTTAAAGGATAAAACTGTCAGTGGGTTAGGTTTCCCGAGAATTTTTCTTCCTTCTGGGAGTTCTCGATCAGCCGTCATCTCTACTTTCTGTTATCAAGATTGCTCAAGTGTCGGGTGTCAGAGAAATCTTCACAGAACCCCAAGCCAGTGTCCATGCTCCATCTATCCTAGCACCCACCGTAGCTAGTGAAGTAGAAACACTTTGGTGTATTTCCCCAAGGTACAGATGGGCATGGGTTCAACTGGCCAGTCCAGCCCATGCATCTCAAAGTATCCAGTGACCACATGAAATCCAAGCTGGTATACTTAGAAATGTTCACACTGACAAGCCACGGGTAGCTGGTCATTGCTCAGAAGAATTTCTGGGCAGTTCTGAACATTTATTTATTAAACCTTTAATATTCATTTGAGTACCTATTTACATAGTCTACCATTTATGATTTAAATTCTTTATTTAGGAGGCATAAATTTGGCTAACCCCCTTAGAAATGATAGAAGACATGCTGATGAAACATTTAAGGAGGGATTAAGTGGACTACTAGACCAAAGTATCTCTGATAAGGAAGACAACTAAAAGGAACTGTGGGAAAGGACAGTCTGAGAGAAACATCTTGGGACTAATCAAAAGGAAGCAGCCTTATGCAAATCATTAATAAGCTGTAATTAACAGGAAATAGCAAGACATTAGAGACAAGTCTTACAGCCTGGAGAGCTTAAGATGAACTTAGTATTGTTTTCACATCATTGGCTACAAATATGCTGTACTTATTCAAAAGCAGTGTCTTTGGGGCACCTGGGTGACTCAGTAGGTTAAGCATCTGCCTTTGGCTCAGGTTCTGGGATAGAGCCCCACATTGGGCTCCCTGCTCAGTGCGGAGTCTGACTCTCCCTTTTCCTCTCCCTCTCCCTCCCCCAACTTGTGCTCTCTCTCTCTCTCACTCTTTCTCAAATAAATAAATATCTTTTAAAAATTGTTTTAAAAAGCAGTGTGTTCTATAAATCACAAGGTCAGGTTTTCAACAGAATCTGCTTTATCTTTCGAAACTTGTATCAAATGTGTACATGGTCATGAATGGGTTCCCTCAAGGTACCGTCCCTGCACTCATTATGTAATATACTCAAGGATAAGAATGTTAACTTGTTTATATTCTGATATATGAATAAATCAAGATATGGCATTAATATTTCCTTACTAACACCCAAGATCTGCTAGAATAGGTACAACTGGCTGTATTCGAATTATCTGCTTGTAGGTCTGTCTCCCGACTCAAGTTCCTAGGAATCGATGATCTTTTTAACCCAGCCTCTGACAGGTTCTCAGTAGATGTCTATTGAACCAAACTGGTAACAGAACAAAGAAATCAACAACTGGACATTAATTCTATGGCAATTAAATGAACAAATGACAGAGACAGAAAACTCCTACAGAAATACAAATACATTTCATTCATTTCAATCTTAGCGGAAAAAATTTAAATAGGTTGCGATTTCTTTTTTTATAGGATGACATCGAATGCTGCTAGCATAACGGTGAAAAATGGCATTCATCATGGCTTGCACAATGATGTGCGTTCCAGTGGCCATCATTTGCTACACAAAACTGAAGGACAGCTCTATCACGAAGAGGGCAATTTAGCTATACTGTGACCACACCAATATTAATCTCCTACCAATGTCATGATTCTGGACTCCAGAGAATTCATCAGAAGAAAATCATTTAGAGAGGAATGGCTATGATAAAATTGTGACTAGCCATGCCAAACCAGAGTGGAGGCCTAGATGTCCCACGAAAGGGATAAAATCCAGCTCAAGCTAGTTAAGCCAGCCGGAAGACAACTTTGAATCCAGGTTTAAAAAAGAAAGAAAGAAAGAAAGCTTGAACTAAGGCCATCGAGAGGCAGAGACCAAGTCAAAGATATTCCAGAGGCAGAACTGCCAGGACAAGGGGAGATCCTGGATATACAGAACACAGAGGAGAAAGAGGGGGACTCACAGATGATGTGATATGCGAAGTGCCAGGGCAGGGGTCCACAAACATTTCCTGTAAAGGGCCAGACAGTAAACAGCATGGGATGGGATCTGAGGGCCATATGGTCACTCTTAACTGCGCACCTCTGCTGGGGCAGTGTGGGCCTGGGTTCCAATAAACCTTTTTTTTAAATTTATTTATTTTAACAAAACAGGCAGTAGTGGGGCGCCTGGGTGACTCAATCGTTGGGCGTCTGCCTTCGGCTCAGGTCCCGATCCCAGGGTCCTGGGATCAAGCCCCGCATAGGGCTCCCTACTCAACAGGAAACCTGCTTCTCCTACCTCCTACTCCCCCTGCTTTTGTTCCCTCTCTTGCTGTGTCTCTCTCTCTGTCAAATAAATAAGTAAATAAATAAATCTTTAACACACACACACACACAAAATGAAAAAACAAAACCGGCAGTGGGCAGGATTTGGCTTCCAGGCCAGAGTTTGCTGACCCACAGACTAAGGAATACATGGAAGGAAAGCGAATCTGAGGATGTAGTTCAAGTAGAGAAGTTCAAGTAGAGAAGTTCAAGAGGAAGATCGATGTAGGCATGAAGAGATGCCAGAGCTAAAGACATAAAACTGAAAGTCATCAGCCGTGAGGTGGTAGGTACAGGGGTACTGAGATCACCCAGGGGAATGGCCTGAGAAGACAGAAGAGAAGGGACATGTCTCTGTCCAAACATAAGGGCAGCTATGCGATAGCCCTTCAGATCACTGGGGCCATGGAAAGGTAGGAACATCGTAGACTAACCCCCCTGAACTCAAACTTTTTAAAAAGAGGCTCCTATTTTAACAGAGACAAAGCAGATAGGAGTGTAGTAATCTTTTTATATGGATTTATACCTGATTAATTACTGTGGCATCCACCTACATTTAAGAAACAGAAATAGGGGCGCCTGGGTGGCTCAGTGGGTTAAAGCCTCTGCTTTCGGCTCAGGTCATGATCTCAGCGTCCTGGGATCGAGGCCCGCATCGGGCTCTCTGCTCAGCAGGGAGCCTGCTTCCTCCTCTCCTTGTCTCTCTGCCTACTTGTGATCTCTCTCTCTCTGTGTCAAATAAATAAATAAAATCTTTAAAAAAAAAAAATAAAAAAAAAAATAAAAAAAGAAACAGAAATAGAATGATATATGCCAAACTTCTACAGTTTGACAAGAACGCATGGTGCCCATACTAAATTCTGGGACCCTACACCAGAACGTCAAGTCCCTCGGGCAGGTTGGGAGGGTCTGCCGCGGATATATTGGGAACCACTAACACAGAGATCATTTCAGATGAGAATAACATGCTGTCTTCACATGTAAACCAATGCCATAGACCATCTCTGTTTACGGTTCCTTTTTGTTTCAGCGAACAATGGGCTTTCACTAAACCTATAAATACTCTGTTTGATATTATAGGATGTCACAATATCTGCAGTGTATAACAAGGCCACACAAGAGCAGACCCAGAAGAAGTTGAGAGGATAACAGAATTCTTTCCTCCTCTGCTCTATGCATATTCTGGATGGGATCCACTCAGATTGAGGCAAACAGAGCATTGCTATCTCCCTTTTCTCAGAAATCCTGTTCCAAACTCCCCTAGAAAAAGCAGAAGAAATCAGTGTGTGGAATAGGTGAGGGATGTAGAAGGTTCCTGCTGACAAAGGGAAGGATATGGTTTGTGATGTTGACTACAGAAAGGGCTATCTCATGGAAAAGAGACTGATTCTTCGTGGCACCAGAGGACTGCCCTGGGACACCAGGCAGAGATGCATTTTGACTCACTGTGAGGATCTGCATTGTCCCTAACACAGTGGGCTACCTCGTGAGGCAGTGAGTCTTCTGCTCCCTGGGAAGGGTTTGCAAGGAATGTAACACAGGAAAACATACCAGTAGGGAGTGGGGCAAATGGACAGCCTGCTACAGAGGGGACAGCAGCTACTCGGCCACGACTCCTTCTACGAGGGAGCAACGCCAGACATTGCTAGGTCTTCATGATTATAGAAGAACCGGCAAATCCAGGTTTTCATGGGAAAACAGCAAATCTTTAAATATGGGCCAATGACTATAATAAACACTTATATTCTTGAGAAATCAACCAAACAGAACACATTGATATCCTGCAAGTAAACAGTGTAGATCTTTGGTTTTGACCATTCATATATTGAGAATGTAAAAGGACTAGATGAGGGTTTCCCAACCTCAGCACTCTTGACCTTTGGAGTCAGATTGTTCTGTGTGGGGAGGCGGTCCTGTGCGTGGTAGGATGGTCAGCAGCATCCCTGGCCTTTCTCAGCAGATGCCGGGAGTACCCCGCCCCCCAACCAAATCCTGACAGATAACCCTGTCTCCAGACATTGCCACATGCCCTCCAGGGGACCATCCCTGATAGGAGCCACCAGACTTGAGCAACATCCAACTCTGAGCTTCCAAGATTTTATGAAAGTGTTGAACATGACTCCAACATGGGCTTCCTCCAAGAAGAGCTGCCCACGTGAAGTCCAGACCTATAGCTGCTTTGGAATCCCAGACCTGATTTCTGGTTCATGACCGCTCTACCATTGACTAGCCTGATGACCTCTTTTGAGTCCTCCCTTACTCATCATTCAACCAGGAATAAATAACCTCACCTCTGGGACTTCCTATGGAGAAGGCAGTGAGATAATTTACGCAAAGCCTCTAGCCCAGCAGCTCACCCAGCACCAAAGGCATTGAATCCACGTTAACCCTTCCCTGGTGAATCAGGTGAAAAGGCAGCCAGGCCAGGACTGTAGTCAGAAATATGTGGGATCCAGAGTCAGAAACCCCAGCCCCGAGTTCTGCCCCGAGAATCAAACCAGGTGCTTTGGGACAGCACTTGGGAAGCGAACACACTAGAGAAGTACTGAGGAGTATGACTATCAGATCTCTGAAAGCTTTCTGAAAAGGAAAGAACAAGCTCTTCCAAAAATCCAGGAACTGAGAGTGCAGTCATATCAGGGTAAGGCGAGAAAAGGAAAATAGGAACAGGAATCATTAAACTCCTGATCCTTTTACACAAGCAGCTGCCAACTGGTGACCCACACACAGACCAAGTCTGACCAGGGACAGATTCTGTTGTGCCATGGTGGTGGTTTAATTTGTATTCAATGCCATCTGGTTTTCATGAAAATCCAGATTTCAGGCCTTTCTCAAAAAGGTCAGGGCACACTGGGCACATGTTCCCACATGCCCCTCTGGTGAGACAAACACCAGTGAGGCCCCCTATGGCCCTCACCTGTTCTAAATCACTCCGCTTTCACTGGCCTGGAGTGTGTAACCTTGACTGCTCTGAAGGTTACTATCTAGGAAAGTATTCAGACCTACAGGGAGTACTTCAGGCTTGGCACAAACCAACCCCAAAGAGACATTCCCTTCCAGAGCTTCTCCTAAATCATCAACTCTCCTAGGTAGTCGCTCAGACTCTTTTGCTCCTTGACACTTCTACCTCATAACTCAGTGTTCCTTGAGTTCCTCACCCTGGTATACGCCTTCCTCTACTCAGGCTCTCACTCCCCCAAAAGTTCCACCTGCATCCAATGGATTATCTATCTGCCCTGGTGGTTGTCAAAATACATCTTTCTTTTTAGAGCAGGACTACAAAATACACGACATGATACTTACTGTATCCTGACCAGCACTCCTCCCCTCCTGCTGGAAACAGCACCCAGTGTTCTCTGGGGGGCCAGCGCTCCCCCATTCCCAGTCCCTGTGGTTTGGGTGGGGTTGACTCCATTCCCATTTCCAGGGCAAGGCATGGGACCCAGCCAGACACATTCAGAATCAATCCTGGGGCTCTGGCCACAGTGAAAGGCATTCTCTTTCCCTCTGGGACTTGGACTGAGGAGAAGGGAAAACTGTGTGGGGGCGGAGTGTCTCTCGGTGGACACAGCCCATCTCAAGAGTGGAAACCCTGGATCCAGCCCTGGCTGCAGCGATACTACTTTTGGACTCTCTGGGTCATGTATGAGCCAGTGAAATTCCCATCTTGTCTTAAGGCAATTCGAGTTGGGTTCTCTTACAAGCAAAAGAGACCTAATCAATAGGGGAGACAATGGAAAGAAGTACTTACAGATGGGGGAAAGGCTCTGCTTCACTTTTCTCCTGATTTGTTGCTTTGGTTTTGGTCCCTCTCTCCATCCACTGAGAGTGGAGTGTTGCTCACTGTATTAGCTGTCCCTCTTTAAACAGTTACCTAACGGTCTATTATTATTTCTTGTTTGTCTATCTCTTCCACAAATCTATTGAACCCCTTCTGGGAAGAAACTGGGTTTTGTTCACTTTTGATTCTTTAACACCTTGAGCAGTGACACACAGTGTGGGCTCAACAAGTGCCCCTTGATGAATCAACCATCCAAATTCTCTTCTTTGGGACACCCTGTCTTGAGACCACCACATTAGCCTGATGCCTACGCTACACAAACCATCTTCTGAAACACACTCATGCTCCCATTGGAAACACATCGCATCATGAGAACTCCCTCCTTCCAGCCACTCCTGACTCTCCCCCATGTTGTTCCCATGGAACCTCACTGTGGGGTTGCTCACAAGGTCCTTGTTCTTGGGTAGAGAACATGGCCTTACAAGGCTCTAGGAATGGATAACACGCATGATGGGCGTGCCATCCACACACATGACTCCACTTGTGAGTGAAGGAGACCTTTGCTTTCTAGCCTTCCTCTTGAGTCGAATGCACCCAGAACCCCACTTCTGATGTCTACCAATAACAAGATAACACACAATCACAATTCTAGGTTCTCTTCTGCCTCCATGTTTCCTTCTGAGGCCTTTACAATGACTCGAGTGGAAGAAATACAAATATATCCAGGAAATGGACAGCAGTGAAGCCGAAGCTTCCCCAGAAAAAACAGTTTGGGTTTTGGGAGCATAACTGCCACACCCTTCATAGCTCTGTAGTCGCCTCGACCTCCGCTGGCCTCCACTAACATCAAGCAATAAAGATTTTCAAACAGAGTCAAAGGTCAGGGCCAGAATTACAGTCCCAGCATGAATCACCATTGACTCTATCCAGTTTTCATCTTCCCATACTTGGGCTCACACCGCCAGGGCAATCTAGTAAGAACTAGATTTACCCTTGATTTGACAATCTTTGTGCAGTTTCTACCGGATGCTAGACACCACAGCAGACGTTGGAGAAAGAAGATAAGGCTTCTATCGAGGCATTTTGTTTACTGGAGAACAAGAACAAGTAAAAGGCCACTGCCACTGCATTATAGAAACCTGGTGCTGTGTGGACTTATGAAAGTTCCCCAGGATGGGTCCCTCCAGTCTCTGTTGGAGCATCAGAGAAGGCCTTTTAGAGACAGAGACCTTTGCCTGGAGAGCTGAAAAATGAATAGGAGGCGGCTATAGGGCTGGTGTGGTGAAATGAGCTCCGGACAATTCCAGGTAGAGACGAACAGGTAAGAATACTCGGTCTGCTTTGGAATCTAAAAGTAGGGCACCTATGGCCGGAATGCAAGTGTGAAGAGAGAAGCTGCTACAGAGGAAGCCGGGGCCGAAGAGACCCCGACGGACTTGGGAGCTTGAAAAGCCCAGAAGTTTGCACAAAACAAGAAACACCCCTATCCTGATACAGTGTACAAACAGACCAGAATGACGAT
Source organism: Ailurus styani (assembly GCA_002007465.1). Classification (NCBI taxonomy): domain Eukaryota; kingdom Metazoa; phylum Chordata; class Mammalia; order Carnivora; family Ailuridae; genus Ailurus; species Ailurus styani. The sequence goes on along the minus strand of LNAC01001232.1, from coordinate 45,397 downwards.
GGGACAAATCTGTCTTGACACTCACTGAATATTGATCTCACAAGACATATTACTAATAATGCAAAGGAGGGGAAGGGTAAGAAAATTCACAAGGAATTATCTTATAATTCATTTACAGATTCTTGGTTGAAACATTGCCCCCAGTACGACCCTGTCTACCTCCCTCTTGGCATTATTATTATTATCAGTTCCTACAAATGACAGAAAAGTAGGCACCGCTAGGCTTTAGGGGACAGGCATCAACTCTGGAAACAGGATCAATGCACACTAAAGATCATAGGGTGGGTTAGCAACCAAATTAAACAATAAAACTAAGCCACTAAGCAAAAAGTTAGGCAGTGAAGAGTTGGGGGGGTAGGGAACTGAAACAGTAAAAGGCAAATTTAGAAAACGGGAGGGGAAGTAAAAGTATTTTGGTACATACATACAAAAAGATATGTTTTGGCCAAACCAAACTCCCCATTTGACTCAACTGTTGAAAAAAAGAAGCAAAAGCTGTGGAAAACTCACACTTTCATATCTCATCCCAGAATAAACGGTGAGTGGGTCCAGTACAGCCAACTGCCCTAAAAGACCTTGAAAGATGTGCCCCAGATAACTGGCCACATGACAGTCACCTCCAGGGGCTCGCAAAACCACCAGTCGTTCCTGTTCCAACAGCCTGGTAGTCTACAAACCCGGGTCTCTGCTGGATTTCCTAATCGATAATGTTTCCTGTCAGGCATTAAAGCAGTACCAAAGAAACCTGGAGAAGGATCTGCTTTCAAACCCAAAGGGAGAAAGGCTTTTTAAAAAGCTCTTTAAAAATAAAATAAAATAAAAGTCGGCCCAAGGCGTTTCCACAATTCTTTCCTCCCAGTGGCCAAGTTCTGCATGTCAAGAACTTGGGTAGTCGGGTCCACAGGGGCCCAGGGTCGGAGTCAGCAGCACCTGTACAGTCCCTCGGTGGACGCCTGAAACTCCCCAGGCGGATCCCAGGGCTCTGATGGCCCCTTACTTATTTTCTGCCATCAGGCACCTGGAGAGGGAGGGTCTGTGGCGCCCAGGCGACCCGGAAAGGCGGAAAACGCCGTCCCCAGAGCACAGCGTCCAGCAGGCCTCTGGCACATCCTTGACCCGAGTTTTCGCCCACGGCTAACCCTGGGGGAGGGCAGGGGAAGGGTCGGGTCCAGGCCCCCCGGGGCGATGCTCCGTGGGGCCTGGACAATAGGCAGCGGGGACCCGCTAAGGGGGCATCTCGGAAGGCCAACACACCCGCGGCTCCCCGGGAGCTCCGGCGGCGGCGCCGAGCTAGACTCCAGGCTGCGGTAGGCTCAGCCCCGGCCCAGACCCCGCGCACCTGGTGTGGGAAGCGGCAGGGGAGGGGAGCGCGCGATCCGGGGAGAAGCCCTACGGCCCCCGCCGCAGCCCAGCCCCTTCACCGGCGAACGCCTCCGGCCTCCGGCCCCTACGCTGTACCCACCCGACGAGCCCCGGCCTCCACCCAGAGCGCTCCCAGGCGGCCCCAATCGGCGCACTCGCCTGCCCACGGTCTGGTTGGCCAGCTGCTTCATGCGGTTGAATTGCTTCTTCATGGTGGCGGCGGCGGCCGGCGGGGCTCGGGCCCGGCAGCTGCGGAGACGGCCTGGCGCTGCTACATCGCTTCCCGGCCCAGGACGCGGCGGCGGCGGCTCTCAGGCCGGCGCCCCGCCCTCGCCGCGTCACTTCCACAGGCGACGCCCGCCTGGCCAGTGCGAGGCCTGGCTGGGCGACTAGCGCCAGGCGGGGACCGCGGGTGGCCTCGGGCCTCTGCCGCGCCAGACCCGGGCCGCTCTGTGCAGAGCGGAGCGCCGCTGACCAGGCACCTCCGCCGGCCTCCGCAAGCCCCTGCCCCGTCTAGGCGCACAGCCGCAGGGGGCGACGGAGCCCCAGCGCACGGCATGGCCGATGAAACCGCCAAACCCGGGCGTGGGACGCGCTGTCCCCGCAGGACTGACGGGGCAAGGAGGGACAGGGCACTCTGGAGCCTCTGGAGGCTGGAAATCCCGAAAGTGTCGGGGAGGGCCCTCCTCTGCGCGGGGGTAGACATTTGTGAAATGCACCTAGGATCCTCTCTCCTAGCTGGACGGATGCGTGTGACTGTGTACAATTCACCTCGATTAAAAGATACTATTGCGTGGAAAGCACACGCCCCAGGACTTTGTGTACTGTGATACCACTTAGGGGAAGTGGAGAGCCAGGTGCATTTTCTGGGGGCAGGCAGCAGGGGGCCGTCAGGCAGCAGCATGCACTAGGGGCCCACCCAGGACAGCCACCAAAGCAGGGGGAGGAGGACAAGGGGCCCAGGCCTGGCGTGGGAAGCGGTGGGGATGAGTGGTGGGGATGACCCGGACCAGTGGCCAGAGGGCCCTGGACTTCCCTAGCTACCTGTCGGGCGCGCGGCGGTGGGGGGATGGGGGGCACGCGCACGTTGCCTAGAAACGTCTGTTGTCTTTTGATTCTTAGCCTGGCGCAGGCAGGCGTTCTGGGACACTTGGCGGGGTAGTCCGACTGGGCTGGACGCATTAGCACCGCGGACCAGATCAGGTGTGTGACCGTCAGATGTCCTCGTGGGCTGGTGGCCTGGGGTCTGGCCCAGGCCATTCCCTAGGGGCAGTGGATGGCAGCGAGACCTCTTTCAGCAGCGACATCTGGGATAATACCACACATGTGCCGAGGAAGGGGAATCTCCCTGGGGACGCCGTGGACTTGGCTGATGTCCTGTCATCCCAGGCAGAAATCAACAGGCTCCTCCGGGAGATTGAAGCACTGGAGGCTGAAGTGACCTATTGGAAGAAGTGGTCCCAGTCTTCCACCCAGGGGCAAAATACCATCGACTCAGACACCCTGTGGAAACTGAGAAGCACCATCAGGGACCTCGAAGAGCGGCGCATGAGGGAGCTGGACGAACACCAACTGCAAGTCGCAGCACTGAAAAACATCCACGAGCAGAAGCTAGCAGACCTCGTTCAGAGGCACCGCCAGGAAGTCATCAAGTCTGAGAAACAGCTGGGAGACCTGCAGCGCCTCAGACGACAGAATCGTGCTATCCCTAAACTCCTCGATGATTTAATCGAACTCGAGTGTGAGGTCTCTCAGCCCAAAGAACGAAATGAAGGCCTGGAGGAGGAAGTAAAGGAACAACAGGTAATGATACATAACCAGCAGCAGGGGAAGATAGCACTGCTCCAGGCCTTGCAGGAACAGAAACAGAAGGTGGACCATCTTCAGAACAGGCAGGAGCAGATGAATGCTGAACACGCTCAGCTCCTCTCGGCCA
>LNAC01001232.1:23274-42039 GCA_002007465.1 Ailurus styani | reverse complement strand
GGAAACCTGTGCCCTCCAGAAGGAGGTTCACCAGTTAGGTGAGAGAGAATTGGGCCTAACCCAGGAGCTGGAGAGATGGCGACACCTCGCTTCAGAAGCCGAAGAGTCTCGTCGCCGGGAAGCTTTGGCCTCAGAAGACAAAGTGGCTCAACTCAGAAAGGAAGTGACGGTCTTGCAGGGGAAACTCGTTTTGTCTTCCACTGCCATGGAAAAGGCCAGCCGTGGAGCCAGTGTGCAGGTAGCGTCGCTGCGGGAGCAATTGCACGTGGTGGCCCAGCAGAAGGAGGAAAATGCGCTCCGGCTTGCTGCCTCCCAGGAAGAGGGGAAGCGCTGTGCTCAAAGCCTAGCGAACCTCAAGCTGGAACTCGCCGAATGGATGGAAAAGGCAGACAGCCTAGGAGGAAAAGTGAAGTCCTTACAGGGTCGATTGCATCAAACAAATGCCGACTTGGATCTGAAGGAAGACCAGCTCCAAGCATTCAAAAAACAGAATGAGGTCCAGCAGGAAATACTGGAGGACACACAGAGGAAACTGATGACCTTCGTAAGTCACTCCGAAGACATGGTGGACAAAACCCTACTAAGGAGACTCTTCATGGGATCTTTCCAAGCACCTGATGCCGAACGGCAGGAAGCGTTGAGGTTGATGGGAAGCACGCTGGGGATCCGAGAAGACCAGCTGCGGCAGCTGTTCGCTCAAGAGCCAGCGGGTGTCACCCACGGGGTGACTGCGGGGCCTGGATGCAAAAGCGCCCCCAACACACCTGCGAAGCCAAGTCACCAAGCTGTGGCCCGTAATTCTTTCTCAGGCCTTTTCGTCCAGTTTCTAGAAGCGGAGTCGCACTCAGCTTTTCCACCACCAACACCCTCTGCTCGTGACGTGAAGCCCCCGCATTCAGGAGGAAGGGGAAAACTGGCCAAGAGACAAGGCCCACCACCTCTGACGGCTGCCCCAGGAGCCACAGCCCGAAAAAAAGATGTCAAGCCCCGCACCACAGCTGTGTCTCTCATTAACCCGCCTGGACCGGAAACGGATGGATCGGAGCACCTTCTTCTAAGTGCTGTCACTGATGCTTTACCCAGGTACATGCCCCAGATACTGTCACCTGCCAAGGAGGTTGGAGTGACAGCCAAAGGCCTCTCAAAGAAATAGACGGTTGTCGAGCCAGAGACGAGACAGCGCTTGGAAGACCCCAAGGCTCTCTGTGTGTTTACCTTATCCCCAAATGTCCTTTTTCAAAACGTAATAGATTTGTAGTTTTGCTTTCAGCTTAATAAAAATATTCTTTTATGACTTAACCAAAAAGAGGTCTTTTAATGATTGCATAAGCATTCGCCAAAGTGAAAACAGTGGTGAATTTGGGGAGGGGGAGATTTTATTGATTTGACAGAAATTGAGTGCACACAAGCAGGGGGAGCAGCAGAGGGAGAGAGAGAGGAGCAGGCTCCCCACTGAGCTGGGATCCTGACCTGTGGCCTGATCCCAGGACCCCGGGATAATGACCTGAACCAAAGGCAGATGCTTAATCAACTGAGCCACCCAGATGCCACAACAGTGGTGACTTTTTATGAAAGTAGACATTGGTGGGGTTGGAGGCTGTGGTCAAAGGATACTTCCAATAATGTATGTAATGCTTTAATGTGTTCACAAGGGTCAGGTATCTACATATACCTTGGGTAAGGAACACAACAACTTGTTTTAGTGTTCCAAATTTATGAAATATATGAGCACACACTCCTTATATGGGAGAAAAGGTGAATAGCACGAAAGTACAGGATGAATGTAATGTAGAAAAATGCGGGCACCTGGGCGGTTCAGTGGGTTAAAGCCTCTGCCTTCGGCTCAGGTCATGATCTCAGGGTCCTGGAATCGAGTCCTCCATCGGGCTCTCTGCTCAGCAGGGAGCCTGCTTCCTCCTCTCTCTCTGCTTGCCTCTCTGCCTACTCGTATCTCTCTCTCTCTCTCTCTCTCTCTCTCTGTCAATAAATAAATAAAATCTTAAAAAAATGCAAGTTTGCTTTTCCCAGCTAAGTCTCATTTCTCCTTCTTATTTTTTAGTTTCTATTTTTAAAAATCATTTTCTTTTCTGTTGCCTGGGAAAGCACTCTATGGGTAACCTGATTTCCCTCGGGCCTTTTAGAAATACATGTATATTTGTCTATTTAAGAGCATAGTATTCTCTGACTTGTTTTTTTTTTTTAAATCACTCTGCCTTAGAGATCATTTGAAATGGGAATGAATTCCATCTAATTCTTTAAATGAAAACCCATCAGTTTATGGTTCTACACTCAATTATGTAATTAGCTCCTCTTGATTAGCATGTAAGCAGTTTTACCCCAAATGTCCATGGTCAACTCCTTTGTTCATTTCCTCAAAAGCCCCTCCAAACCTTCATTTACCCTTTGAGGCTAATTGCTTCATTGTACCTTGGAAAGGATCCAATCGGATTTCTTGAAAGACCCGGTTCCATTAATTTTCCATTCTGCTGTATCTTTAGCCTACCAAATATCTCAATTCCTTCTCTCCCTTGTTTTTGCCAGGGCTCTGATTCACCCACTCCTGTCTCAGACTAGGGCAGTAGACTCCCTACCAATCTTGCTGGTTCCACCCTTGGCCTCCCTTGAATCCATTCTGCACACTGCTGTGAGGGTGAACTGCAATGAAAATGTGATGTTACTTCCCTACTGTAATTATTTGAGGGTTCCCCCATTGCCTAGACTTCAACCTTTAAGAGACCATCCAAGCCCTTGTTTTTGTGGCCTTCCTTCCTGCTCCTCATTCACGTAAAGGCCTGCCTTTTGCCCCAGATGACTTCTTGCAAGCCCCAAATAGATTTTAATACAAATAACTTGAAGTCCATGAATCTCATTATTGTGCCTTGACAAAGGCACAGACCAGAAGGACTTCATTTTTCTCTTCTTCACCTGTTGGTGAAGGGAGCGATTCCCACCCTAAAGTTATGTGATATCTGGATGCTACACAGCTAAATTCCAGAGTAATTTATTATCCACCTATACTCATGGCCCAGTGGAGGAGGACACACACACACCATGCAGAGCCATGGGGGTGGAGGCGCGGGTGGTTACACCTGGGAACAGAATGAACAAGAGCTGTGGGTGGCAGACCTTGTAGTAACAAGACAGTGAAGGTGAGACCTGCTTCCTGCAGGAGGAAATGATTGGCTTGCTGGATAATTCCACAGGAGGTCAGGGAACTGCAGCTTACTACTTGGGGAGAAACTATGCCTGGTCCCTGTGATAAGGAGGGCCATCTGGCCAGGGGATCTGATCTGTGGGAGCAGAGGGGGAGGGAACTTGGAGTGAGGCTATTTGAGGCTCTCTGAAGTTACCGGATGCCAAGGAAACACTTCCTATTGAATCTTAATCTCAGGCTTTCCATCACAATGGACTCTGATATTTGGACATCAGTTCCAACCCCCAGCCTGAGACTTTTAAGGAGTTCGACAGGTGCTTCTCGAGGAAGTGAAGTTGTCACGTGACCAGGAGGCAGAAGTGGTCATCAAAACCAACATGTAATAACTCGCACTGATGTTCTCTCATGGTCCCAAGGGAATCCCTGGGTGGCCAAGGGGTCGAAGGAAGTGCTGACGTCCTCCAGCACCATGGAATCTGGCAGTGGACTGTGGACAGAAGCAGCCACCCCACCTGTAGATAGGATATGCAGAGTTTGGCTTCAGCCTGTAGGAAGAAGGCCTTGGTAACTGTGTTAAGCCGGTGGGGGTAACATGACAGAGAGAATAAGAGACAGCTGGATATGAAGGCTCAGAGTCTGTGAGAGACTCTACTTCCAAGAGAGCCCAGTGCATGGCAGGCAATTGCTGCTTTCATGGTCTATAACCCAGGGCCAGGGAGGGCCATTTCTTGCCTTGGGAGCCCATGGACAATTTTCAGATACCACGGGTGGTCCAGGGACTCGAGAAACCTGGTGAGGGGTCTGCTAAAGCCTTTACCCCTGGGATCTAATAAGGGATTTTAACTTGGACAGATCCTAGAGCCTTATGTTAAGGGGAGTCCCACCAAAGTGGACTCATTGATAAGTAATAGCATAAATGGGCTTCAGTATAATTTATAAGCAAGGAATATGTTGCCTCCAGAACCCTAAAAGTACTGAAAGATGTTCGACTTCCATGTCCCTTTTTCCTTAAAAAGATTTTATTCAGTTACTTGAGGGAGAGAACGAGCAAGAGTGAGAGCACAAGGGGTGGGTAGGGGCAGAGGGAGAGGGAGAATCAGGCTTCCCGCTGATCAGAGAGCTCCATGCAGGGCTTTGTCCCAGGAATCTAAGATCAGGACTTGAGCTGAAGGCAGACACTTAACTGAAAGAGCCACCCAGGAACCCCTGCATTTCTAGGTCCTTAACTAGTTTGTCAAACAAATATCCTCAGAGTAGGATGTCATAAATGTGATGTCACATCTATATTCCTGGAGAAAGATGGGTGCAGTAAGATCCTGCCTGCAAAGATTGCCTGTGATAGCAGAGCAGTTTGGCTGCCCTGTGCATAACAAGATAAAACATGTCTCCTTCAAGGTCAAGGCACGTGTGACTGAGAGGATGTTGAAACAGGAATCTATAATAATAAAATATTCACCATCTTTAAATTTTTTGGGACCTGGGTGGGTTGTTGTTTTTTTATGGATTTTATTTATTTATTTTTTAAGATTCCATTTATTTATTTGACAGGGAGAGAGACAGTGAGAGAGGAAACACAAGCAGGGGGAGTGGGAGAGGGAGAAGCAGACTCCCAGCTGAGCAGGGAGCCCAATGTGGGACTCGAACCCCAGACCTTGGGATCATGCCCTGAGCTGAAGGCAGATGCTTAACAACTGAGCCACCCAGGCACCCAAGATTTTATTTATTTTTAAGAGAGAGATAGAAAGACAGCAGGAACTAGCGGGGGCAGGGGCGGAAGGAGAGAGAATCCCAGGCGGACTCCAGCCTGAGCACAGAGCCTGACATGGGGCTCGATCCTATGACCCTGAGATCATGACCTGAGCTGAAAGCTTAACCCACTGAGCCCCCCAGGTGCCTCTAGTGTCTCAGATGTTTGGAGGGGACCAGGGCTTATTTTCATCAGGTATGGTAAGACAGGCAGATATACAAGTAACTCTCACAAAGGAAGAAGCTTTTTAGACTCACGGATGCCATGAAAGGAGGTTCTGAGAGCCAAGGAGGGCCACCCAGGGAAGCACCAGGGTCGGTCAGGAGAAAGAGGGAGTGAAGGGACCACGGGGGCAAGACCCTTTATTGTGGTTTCCACGGGAAGGGACAGGTGAGGCAGGGTAAGCCGGTTTAAGGGTGCCTAGTTTGTGTAATTTCAGTGGGCTCTGGGCCACAGTGGTGTCTGGATTAGTCTGTCCCTGCCCCTGGGGTGATCAGGGCAGGAGATAGTGGCCCAGACTGTAAGAGTTTCTTAGAAGGGCGCCTGGGTGGCTCAGTGGGTTAAAGCCGCTGCCTTCGGCTCAGGTCATGATCCCAGGGTCCTGGGATCGAGGCCCACATCGGGCTCTCTGCTCGGCAGGGAGCCTGCTTCCTCCTCTCTCTCTGCCTGCCTCTCTGCCTACTTGTAATCTCTCTCTCTGTGTCAAATGAATAAATAAAAAATCTTAAAAAAAAAAAAAAAAGAGTTTCTTAGAAGAGTTGCTTGGGGGCAAAGGCTCTGAATTGGTCGCTTTACATGTGAAAGGTTTGCTGACAGGCAAGCTGTTGACCATCTCTAGGAAATAAGTAAGCCTACCATGGACAGTCCCTCAAAGTCAGCAAGGCCCTAGATGTCAAAGCATTAAATACAGAAGGTAGACAATAGGGTTATTATACTTACTATAACCAGAATTTGAGCCCTGGTATTAAGTCCATGAAGGTTAGCCAACTGGTGCATCTTAGCATCATTAAAGTTCATTCAGAACCTGTGTTGTACAGGCACAAAAGTCAGTGGCCCTCCTTTTACCCTTTGCCATATAAATTATTTTAATAAATTTTGGATTCCCAATTGGGTCAAATTGTGAACCTCTGTTGAATCTATCCAGGTGGAGGAGGGTTTCTCCTCCTGTATCCAGTTTTCTTTCTTCCATTCCGCTTTTTTTTTGTTTTGTTTTGTTTGTTTGCTCCTGGATATACCTTTGGGGTGGAGGAGTGTCTTTTTACCCTGCTCGTTGTTCTCTGTTTTTTTCTGCTAGGATGATCATTTTGTCCATGGCTGGACTGGGAGCCTCAAGCCCCTGGATCACAAGATGAGTCCTTCGACTCACTGGGAAGCAACAACACTAGGATAAAGCCATGTGTGCTGGTGAGGGGTTTGGCACTGGGAGAGAAGTGGAACACCAAACGCCCTTCCCTCCACTTTTTTGTTTTTCATCAGCTCCTAGGCCCTGGGCTGCCATGGACGTGCACCTCAAAACCCTGAGGGCTCAGGAGGACACACGGTAACAGGGAGAGGACTGGCAGCTCGGGAGACGGGCAAGGCCACTCCCATTGCCTGAACCACAGTGACTCAGGAGGCAGCCAGGAAGCCATTCTTACATCTCCCTGGGGTCGTGTCCTCCCTCCTTTCCACCCACAACAGAGAGGGTCACCTCTAGGGACCGTGCTTTGTGTGTGCTCTCCCCAATAGGATCTGTACATCAGCCCTAAGCACTGGCCCCACACCCAGTCCCTGGAATTCAAGCACAGTCGGCATGTCACGGGGTGGGCGACCTCAGGGAGGAGCCTTGGAGACCAATACAGGCCACATGCATGTCACACTGATGACACATCCCTTCTAGATACAGTTAATTCACTTCCATTCTCACCTTGTTGGCAAGGATGGGACATTAGTTTCGAAATGGATGGTGACCTCCATTTGAGATAACAGAACATGAGCCAACACACAGGCTGACCAGCAATTGTCAGTTCCCTCCCAGATCATGATTGTCACCACAGAAGCAGCTTAGTTATCGAAGGAGCAGGTCAAGGTGACCTTGTGTCCTCAGTTAAGGTGGGGCCACCCTGTTTCTGATTGCACTTGTTTTAATCAGCTTCTCCTCAGTTCCCTGGTAAGAGAGAGATTCCTGCTCCAGACTTGTGGGGATCCCCTGTCACCCAACAGGTGTCATTGACAACAGTTTATTAGTTACATATACTCACAGTTCAGGGGAAGAGGATGCCACACACCGTGCAGGGCTGCACAGAGGTTGGACTTGGGAACAGAGGGAACAAGCAGGGCCTTGGAAGGCAAGATTTTGTCCAAATGAGATGGTGTGGTAAGTTCTGTTTCTCACGGGAGGGTATGAATGGCTTGCTTGAAGAATTCAGTGGACTTCTAGGGAACCAAACGCTGTTCCCTCTAAATCAACAGGCACTCTGTCTAGTCCCTGTGATGAGAAGGGTTTTTGGTTGAGAGACCTTCTCTGTGAGGGAAGAGGGAGAGGAGAACGTGCATTATGCCATTTGAGTCCCTCCTTGATTTTCTAGGTATCAAGACAGGCTTTCATACAGAATCTTAATTTCAGGCCTTATGCCATCAGAGGGTATGACAAAGTCATTCTTCTTAGAACTAATAATGGAATTTCACAGTGAAAGAGTATACAGGAGAAACACATACAAGTAAGTTGTATTGCTATATGCTAGCAATGAATATGTGGGTTCCACAATCAAACATACATTCACAATTACTAGTACAATGAAACTACTTAGAGATTAATCTAACAGTGCATGTCCAGGAGTTGCATGCTGAAAGCTATTTCACACTGATAAAGGAAATCAAAGATTTAAATAAATGGAGAGATATACCATGATCATGAATTGGAAGACTAAGCTTTGTAAAGATCCCCAGATTAATAGAGATTTTTTTTTTGTAGAGAAAGACAAAAATATTCTAAAATGTATGTGGAAAGACAGAAGACGTTGAGTAGCTTCTAAAACAGTTTTGAAAAAGAATAAGATAGTGGGAACATTCATTCTACCCAGTTTCAAAACGCATTAGGTAGTTATAATAAGGACGACTGGGGTATTTGCAAGACTGACACATAAATCAAAGGAACAGAACAAAGAACCCAGAAATAGTCCCCACAAACATACCTAACTGATTTTTTGAAAAGGGTGAAAAAATAATTCCATGGGGAAAGGTAGGCTTTTCACCTGACTATAGCTATTTAAAGCTTGTGATGAAATCACAGCCCCAGACCCAGAAAACAGCACCAGCAGAGAAGAAAGATGGTGGTTTGACTGAAGTGCTATCAGATGGTGATGGGAAACGAGGGATAGCTTTTGCCCAGCTCACAATGGAAGCTCCAAATGCTGGATGACAATTTCTTTCATTTTTCTGAGTCAAGATACTCATGATCCATCAATTCCACAGGATCTGGGGATTTTCCCATCAGCTCCCATACTACAAAGTGATGTCACCCCTAACTGAGCATCCAGTGCTCCAGACTCCATTAGCCTTCCCATTAGCATCGTCGTCAGCCTATATGAGGTGACAAGATGGTTCTTAGCAGTTCCATAAGTACACCCTCCCAGTCTGGTTACAAAGCAAGCTCTTCTAGCCTAGCAACGTCCTCCCATTCGACCCTGGAATTCTTTCTGATCGGACAAACCCACCACCAGCATCCCTAGCTCTGAAGGATAGTGAGGGTGGTTTTACGTGTGATTGACCAGGCTTTGGTAAGCTTCCACCATGTTTCAGGCTGGGAGCCTCACCTGATCCCCATGGCTTTAAAGGAACGTTTAGTTCTTTATCATAAACTCAGGCTGTTCTAGTAGAAAGAATGCTGGACAGACAGAACAACAAATGTCTACTTTAGCCTCTTGGGAAGGAGTTTCATGGTTAATGACTGCTTTCTGCTCCCAATATTTATGTCCACAGGGGTTTTACATTTTAGTTCCTCTTTTTTGTTGTTTTCTTTCCAGTTTCTCTTTTCTTGCCTTTGTCTGAGGATGCAGATGAGTTGGGAGTGGACATTCTGTGACATTGCCTTGTGACGTTGTTCAGGACTACACCCTGTCTCCTATTTGGAGGCGTCACGCAGCCTGAGTGAGATGGCTGAGCTTGCCAGTAACAAACTCCAGTCCCGTGTGGTAGAACTCTAGCTCCTTAACTGACAATTAAAGGAGTTGGGCCTGCCTGTAGGAAGCCTTTGGGGTGGCCCTCAGTGGAAAACTGACCAATGTCCTCAAAAGCAAGAGCTTTTTCTGAATCAAATCTCAGCATAGAATAGAAGTGTCCTTTCCTTAGAAAATGACAGGGGTGTATCAATATATCTACCTCCACCTTCTTCTAATTACTCTCAGCTTCACCATCCATACCTATGGGATTGACACCTTATACTACTTGCCCTTGACACTTGTTACTTACTAACACCCGTGGGATGTGTCCACTGCCAACTGGGAGACTGTGCTTATTCAGTGCTTTGCATTACCCTCTTGCCAGAGGACCACTCAAAGAAAGTGGTGTATTTCATCTCACCACTCCCCCTGGCAAGCCTCCCTAACCTCAGGCTTCCCCACAGTCATTTCTACTTTGGGTATCAACAAGCTCTTGTCCCTCCATTAAACACTAAGCAAGCTTTTGATATCTGATCTTGCCCTAAGATATGTGCACTGGCTTTTTCTTGTTATTGTGCATGTGTGTGTGTGTGTGTGTGTGTGTGTGTGTGTGTGTGTGTGATCCAAGCTTCTTTTTTTTTTTAAAGATTTTGTTTATTCATGTGACACAGAGAGAGATTACAAGTAGGCTGAGAGGCAGACAGAGAGAGAGGAGAGAGGAGGAAGCAGACTCCCTGCTGAGCAGAGAGCCCGATGTGGGCCTTGATCCCAGGACCCTGGGATCATGATCTGAGCCGAAGGCAGAGGCTTTAACTCACTGAGCCACCCAGGCGCCCTGATCCAAGCTTCTTAAAGTTTGAGTAACTCCTTTTGGTGCTCCTGGTAGAGAAATGGAGCAAACAAACACACTTCTTTATCTAGAAAATGTTTCTAAGAATTCCAGTACACGGGCACTAGGGTGGCTCATTTTTTAAGTGTCTGCCTTCAGCTCAGGTCATGAGTTCTGGGATGGAGCCCTGCATTGGGCTCCCTGCTCTGCTGGGGGCCTGCTTCTGCCCTGACCACATGCCCTGCTTGTATTCCCTCTTGCTGTGTCTCGCTCTGTCAAATAAATAAATAAAATCTTAAAAAAAGAATTCCAGTACAAAATATATATAAGAAACATATTAAATATGTATAGTAATGAAACACATGTGAACCATCCGAACTTGAGAAATGATTACGGTGCGTCTGTAATCCTTCGCCTCCAGAGTTGTACCCTCCCTCTCCCTGAAGGTCACAAATGTGGTGATTCTTGTTTCCTGTCCCCCCATTCCTTTGTTCCTCTGTATATTATTTTATCATATATGTGCATTTCTCTGAACATTCGTTTTGCTTGGTTTGAATTTTATAAAAATATTCTGTTCCCTTCTTTCACTCAGTGGTATGTTCCTTAACTTCAGCCATTGATGCTTGTAACTGGCAGCTCTAGTTCGCTTTCACATTCACACAGTTTTGCATTGTACCAGTTTTCCGCCCATTCCTTCCTCCACCTCTGAAAGGCGATTCTGTGCGCAAAGCCCTTACTTAGCACAAGTCCTGGCGCACAGTCAGCGCTCCATGAACATTTGTTCAGTGGTTGACACTGAGCCCGACTAAGTGTAACACTAACACTTGTTTCCTCCGGCTGGATTCTCTGCCCTTCGCCCCAAAGGTGAGGATCGTGTAGCTCTTTCCCCCTGTGAATGACAGAAAACGATCTGAGCAGCAGTTAGAAACCCGGTGTCCTTCGCGCGCACCGTTGACTATAATTCCCAGAAAGGATTGCGGCTCTCGCTCGTGTCCCTCCAGGTTTACTCCGCAAGCCCCTCCCCGCTCCAGAGCGCTTCCGGGTTGCCAATGAGCGTCTGGGCGGAGACGCTAATGAGCCGGAAGGCTGTTGGGGCAGCTGACGTGGGCGGGGTCACTGAGCTGCCTCACCTGAGCGCGGTGGAACCAGCCGCTCTCACCTGCGTTTCAGAGGCTGGCGGTTCCCCTCAGAGTCTGTGGACCCCATTTTCACTTCCCCGCTGGGCACGGCGTCCCGGAACCTCCAGGCCCATGGCCACTGGCCTGAGGACGCGCTCATTCACCTCCTGTACCTCCTCCTCGACGTCGACACAGACGACGAGGGAGTGCGCGGCCCTTGTGAAGATGCTTCTTTGTGCAGAGGTACCTTCGGGGCGCGGAGTCAGGGGCCGGCGTCCCCGGGGGGCTGGGGTCCCGGTGGGAGGCGGGCCTGTGTCTCAGGAACACGCTCGTTTGCCGAAAGGGAGCCGTCAACTCGGGCGCCCCTCGTTCGCCCCTGTGAGGAGCACAGAGCCGGCTTCATTTATGGAGCCGGTAATTATCGCCCTTGCGGAGGTAGCGTGAGTGGGAATGCGGCCTGACCCAGGCAGACGGGGTGTTGGCTTCTTGGGGCTAGAGTCTTGCTGGAAGACCGACGTGAAGGGAGTGAGTGTAGTGCTGATGGGGGAGAAGTTGAGGTTCTCCCTCTTGAATAGGTTACATTCCCCTGGGGGTCGGCAGGGTCCCCATTGTGCACCTGAGATCGGGCCAATCAAGGCCGGCGGTTCAGAGGGAGTGCCGGCCCAGGACCGCGTAATATTGGTGTGCAGAGCCCGTTCTTTCCAGAGCTCTTGCGTGTCGGCCACCGGAGTCTACATTCTTAGGGGTGTAGTGGGGGCAGCGTTGTGAGCCCAGATAGGTGTCACTTCTCGGAAAGCACGAGGCTGGAGTGTAGTTCATTCAGCAGAAATTGTTGAGAGTGTGCTTTGTGGTGGGCCCTTCCTTTTGGTGGGTGATGGGTATTTGGTGATTGGGAACACATGATAGAATTGACAGGATGTCTGAGGTACTCACCACCTGGTTGGAAAAGACAGGAAGCAAATAATTACCCGTGAAATGGGATATTATCCTTTTACATCGAGTGCTGAGAAATACAGGGTGTGTTAGAGTTTGTAATTTACAGAGTAATATTGAAGCTGAGATCAGAAGGCTAAGAAAAAAATTGGGATGTGGGCCGGTGTTCCGTTGGAGTAGGGCAGGAGTGTGAACTGTTAAAGGAATTGAGAGAATGTCCTTGAAGCGGGGGCCACATGAGGACTGTAGGGTGGGGAAAACCAAGGTTTGGGGTTAAGACTTGCACTTTTTGTAGGCTCTTGGAGACTAAGCATAGTGATTTAAAAAACTTCACATCCAGATCCAAGCTGATCCTAGCTCTGCCTCTTATGAGCCATGTTCCTAATCCATTCAACGTCTCAGTTTCCTGATGTGAGAAATGGGGATGATAATAATCCCATTTCATAGATAATTGTAAAGATGAAATGATACTTAACATTAATAAAACACTTAGGGGCGCCTGGGTGGCTCAGGGGCTTAAAGCCTCTGCTTTCGGCTCAGGTCATGATCTCAGGGTCCTGGGATCGAGGCCCGCATCGGGCTCCCTGCTCAGCAGGGAGCCTGCTTCCTCCTCTCCCTGTCTCTCTGCCTGCCTCTCTGCCTGCTTGTAATCTCTCTCTGTGTGTCAAATAAATAAATAAAATCTTTAAAAAAAATAAAACACTTAGGAGCCCTGTCTGTCATGTAGTGATGTTAGTGGTGGTTGATTCAATAAATAGGTAAATACATACGTAAGTACTGAAGACTTGGAAGCAGTCTGTGTTGACATTTGTGAACTTAAATGGATTCCACCCAACTTCATTTCTTCTCCAGCTTTCAGGTGCTGTTGACCATATGTGTAGCACTGTTGAATTAGAAATAATTTTTCTCACATCGACTGCTATTTGCTAAGAGAATCTGAAGTGTCATCGAAATTATCAGAGATAGAAAATACTTTTCAGTAGCTTATTACGATTAGGTGTATTTAAAATTTGTTGTAAGGGCACCTGGGTGGCTCAGTGGGTTAAAGCCTCTGCCTTTGGCTCAGGTCATGGTCTCAAGGTCCTGGGATCGAGGCCCGCATGGAGCTCTCTGCTCAGCAGGGAGCCTGCTTCTTCCTCTCTCTGCCTACTTGTGATCTGATCTCTCTCTCTCTCTGGGTCAACTAAATAAATAAAATCTTAAAACATAAAATAAAATAAAATGTGTTGTTAATATTGATTATTTAATATTTGTTGGTAAGTGTTTTTGCAAACTTGCTTACTTAAAGAAAATAAGTTAACGATAGAGAAACTCAGATACAGCAAAAGGAGAGAGAAGTAGTATGAATAGAGCTTGCATTTTCTTGACTCTCTGTGGGATATTTTTTTTATAATTTCTCTGTTCTTCTCTGCCTCATTTTCCAATGCCCCACCCCATGTCTACAACCATCTAAACATTGTAGGGGAAGTTTGGGTTTGGAATTGCAGCGACCCTAAAGCAATCGTACTTGGGCCAAAGGAAACATCAGCAGAGCCTGTGGGACTTTTCAAAGAAAATACAGATGCTCACGTCCTGACTCACTGAGTCAGAATCTTCTGGGATAGGTCCCGGGCTGTAAAGACCAGGTATGTTTGCCATCTAGATGCATTTCATGAAAACTTTTTTTGCACTGGGCTTTCCTTCATCAGAAAAACATTCAAGAGGATTAGGAAAATCCATAAGTTAATGTTTGAAGACATTTTATGGGGTTCTGTTGTCAAGTTCCGTGATATCATGATCTGCATCTTCACTGTAATGTGTTAAACTCTTAAATCTTGTCAGAAAATCATGTTATTAATAACATAGGAATTCCTTGCATGAATCATGGACAAATCCCTTTCTGCCTCAGTCCTCTCTTTGAAATGGGGATAAGAACAGTAACCTGCCTTTGGGATGTAAGGATTAAATGAGAAATAGATCCAGGGCAGTTAGCACAGGATCTGGCACAGAGTGAAGCCTTCCAGAAATTAGTACTACTACTTTTGACTTTCCTGCATTTTTCTTCTTTACAGATTTTACTTATTAATTTATTTCAGAGAGAGTGTGTGTACGCCCCTGGGATGGGGGGAGGGGAAAGGGAGGGGGAAAGAATCTCTAGCAGAATCCCCACAGAGTGTGGAACCCAACTTGGGGCTCAATCTCAGGAACTTCAGATCATGACCTGTGGCAAAATCGGGAGTCGGACCCTGAACTGACTGGGGAACCCATGAGCCCCTTGAGTTCCCTCATTCTGAATAGTGTTTGGTTCTAGGTAGTGACTATGTCCTAGCTGTGGGTCAGGCTGGTTCCTACTGCCATAGTTTACGGCCATAAAACCCCTAAGATAACATTAAGAAATCCAATTAGCCTCCCGGGACACCTGTGATTCCCTCCAAGAAAGGGAACCATCCTTTCCTCCTGTGACAGTGGTCAGCATCCTCCACAGAGGCCACTGGGAGCACACCTGTCCTTAAACACAGTGGGTTCATTACTCATCGTGGGGGAGAACCCACATCATGGGAGCTGTGGGGCTGATCAGCAAGAAAGAGGGTGCGAGAAAGAATTTACAGTGTTTGGGCTTGGGGCGGATGTTTTGGGGAGTGTTCAAGGAAGCAGGGGTGTGCTCTGGACTGGGTGCTGATGGGAGGAGAGACAGTTCTGGGATTGGGTAGCTCCATCAGTCTTTTCTAGAAGGAGGTGTGAGTAGCAAGACGAACAGTGTCATTCAGAAGGAAGGCACTCGCTCGTATGAGCCGGGAGAGAGGATGATTGGTATTTTGTGGCGGGCACAACAACCTGGTTTTTGTCTGTTTGGACAAGAGAGGAAGTGGGGCTGTTTTGTCTCCCTTCATCACTGCGGCCACGTCACTTTGTGCTGCTGTTCTGCAAGGTCGTTTAGGTCCAACAGGGGAAACACATGCCTCTCTGTGCACGACAGGCCCGCTTCTACCAGCCATGCAGCCTGGCTTATGGGCCCAGGCCGCCTCCTCAATGTCAGCACTGCTCTTCCTTCTTTCCCAGTGGAAGAGGGAAGTCTTCAAAAGACAAATAGGTGTTTGCCAGACAGGAGAAACTAGCCTGGACACTGAAGCCCAGGGCTGTGGCAGTGGCACCAGACGTTGTGTTGGGGACCGGGTAGCAAGAGAGCATTTTGGAGACGGTGTCAAAAAATGAAATGCGGGAGGACTGAGGGGTTTCAATTGAGTGAGCCGATGTGCTCCGGCTCTTCGGACGATCCCCAGGAGCTGTGTGGGAAATGCAGTGGTGACAAAGGGCAAGTCTGTTCCCTTTTCCTTCCCTGTGGCCACAGCCCTGGCTCAGGTCCCTTCTCCTACCTGCTCTGTTGCAACACATTCTTCTTATTCTGCCTGCTTCTAGTCCAACTCCTTCTCCCATCCACATGCTCCTGCTCTGGTCAGGGTGACCTTTTGGGAATCCCACATCTCCTGTTCCTGTGTTACTGGAAACCTTTGGATTTCCCATCAGCAACAATCTGCATCGGGTGGTGTGACTCACTTTGCTTTTCATGATCCTCTCATGGTACCCTGGGTCTTGCTGTCAACTGGCAATTTGCATTTCGATGTCTTAGAATTATTGCAGATCCAATCTTTCCAAAACTGTGCTTGAGATCCCCTTTCTGTATTTTCTTTCTTGTCACCCCAACCCCCCACTCTGTGAATGGGGCCACTGTGTCCTTCATCTCCCAGGTGCAATAGGGAGGAGTCATCTTGGAACTTTGCTTTTACTTCCTTTCCCCCTTATGGGATCATTCACCCAGACCTTGATTTTATCTGCTAACTATTTCTGGAATCTACCTCCCTTTCTCCACCTTTGCTTCTGCCCTCTTTGTCCCAGTTAAAGTCATTTGTGCTTAGAGCTATGGTGCTAGTGTGCTCGCTGAGCTTCCAGGCGGTCCTACCTCCCCCAAATCCCTATCTTCCCCAGAAGCCAGAGTGTTGTGGAAGGCTTATTCGTTCGTGTTACTGCCTGGTTTCTTGGCTTCTTGTTGCCATTCCAAATAGATCCAAATGTTCCTTCTCTGTCTACACAGCTGCTCAATCTTCCTTCTCCAGTCTTGCTTCCTGCTCGCCTTTCCTGCCCTACAGGATCTGGTCAGTCCTTCCAATGTGTCCTGTGCCCGCCAGCCTTGGGGCATCTCGGCTGCTCCCTCTGCCCGAGATGCTTTCTCCCCCACACCCCTTGTCTCATGAGCTCTCATTTCCCCTCAGATGAATGCAGTCACTGCACCTTCTTCACTGAATGCCTACCCAGCTGCAGGAGGCATGGTTTTCATACGTTTCCAGATGTGACCTAAACAGACCAGGGTGGAGCAGTTAGCAAGCCTTTCCTCCAGTGAGAGAAGCAGCCAGAAAACAGAGAGGCAAGGGATCTGGTGTGTCAGTAGGTGCTGGATGCTGTAGGAGGGTTGGAAGAGGTTTTCCTCTGAGTTGGGACGGCCAGGGAAGGCCCTTGAGGACAAAGGTGGGGAAAGCCTTGTAGGAGGTGAGGGAGTGAGCCCTGTGCGTGTGTGTGGGAACAGGGTTCCCAGCAGGGAGAAGGGGGAGTAGGAAGGCCTCCATGGAGAGAGCTGGGCTGAGTTCTTCCAGGAATGACAAGGCCAGAGTGAGGGAGAAGGGGGAGAGTGGCAGATGGGGTGTCAGGGACCTGGGGTGGTGGCCATTGGCAAGGGGAATTTTGACATGAAGAATGAGGTGACTTGACTTGGGTTTTAATGGGATCACTTCAGCTTCTGAGTTGAGGACAATGAGGGTGGAAGCAGGGAGAGCACTTAGGAGGCTACTGGAAAATTCCGAGATAAGAGATGTTGCCAGCTTGGATCACGATGGTCGGGGTGGAAGTGCTGAGAATCGACCTGAGTCTGGGTACATTTTGAAGGAAGAGCTGAGGGGATGTACTGACAGACTGGATGTGGGTGAGGCCCGTGAGTCAAAGATGGTGCCCGGCCTTCTGGCTCAGGTCAGATGCGGCTCCCTCCGGAGGCCCCTGACACCTGCAGACAAGGTCCAGCCCATTTTCTGTTCTCTGTGCATGTCCTTCATGGCAGTCAGTCCCGTCACAACATAGACCTCTTGTTCAATGATTACCTACGCTGTGGGAATAATGGTGCCCAGAGGGACTGTGTGTGTCTCAGTGCCTCATGCCTTGGAGACCCCAGTAAGTATTTCTCAGCCAGGAGAGTGACGAGGCACTGAATGTAGATGCTCAAGATTCTATTTCCCGATGAGGTCTCCAAGTTGCCATGTTCTGTTTCACTGGTTTTTAGGGGTCTGTGTGTTCTAGAAAGCAGCCCAGGTGTTGTAAGACTGAAATTCTATTGTGAGAATTCCAGTTAATCTGATTTCAACCTCATTGAAAAACGTCCCCCTTGATGTGCAAATAGGTCACAGGATCACCTCTTGGGAGAAGCAGCATTTTCTCGAGGGCCTAGGCCTTTCCAGCCCAGTGTTGGCATCTACACAGCTCACCCGAGAGAGCAGGGTTAAGATTTTGATGTGAGATATTCTGAAGGTGGGGGTGGCTGTTTTCCCTTCCCAGAGAAGATATGTCACTTTAGAATGAGAATATTCTCATTCTAAGGAAGATGAATTAGCTGCCAAACTTGATCATGAAGAAATCATGGCTTTTCTGGATTTTTGCCACCTGCCCCCTGCCATTTTTTCCAAAAAGAAACAAATTAAATTTTGGAAAGTATCTATGAAAAACAATGGTATCAGATCTAGAATACTAATTATTTTTCTTTGACAATTAATTTTAATTTTTAAGATTTTATTTTCAAAGAATCTCTGTCCCTAACTTGGGGCTGAATTCATAACCGGCAGATCAAGAATCACCTGCTCTTCCAACTAGCCACAAGGTGCCCCTTCAGGATTAAATGACAAAAGTGAGTACATTTCCCCCACCCAGTAACATAATTTAAATAAAGTGGGCATATAATTTCTTGCCTCATTTTTTTTTTAATTGGCTGAATGGTATTCCACAGTGTGGTTGTATTTTATGTGATGATACTTCCGTTCATCATTTGGGTGACTCTAGGGCTGTGATGAACATTTTTCCATGTGTGTTTGGATTTTCCAGTGAGATGGATTTCAGGGGAGAAGCTTCTACGATATGGGGTCCTCAAAAGAGCTTATGTCATTTTCTGTTCTCACCCATGGTAAATGGGATGCTACTCACAGAGTAGTCTCAGTCTCTTAAATTGCCAGCTGGCAGCTAAGAAAAGATTTCTTTGTATTTTGAGGAGAGAGAATGGGGAAGGGGCAGACAGAGAGGGAGAGAGAGAGAATCTGAAGCAGGTTCCCTGCTGAGCACAGAGCCTGAGTGGGGTTAGATCCCACCACTCTGAGACCATGACCTGAACCAAAATCAAGAGTCAGATGCTTAACCTATTGAGCCACCCAGGTGTCCCTTAAGTTCATATTTTTATAATCAGTTGGAAGATTGAATATTTTCAGGTGGTCACTGTCACTGATAGTTTTTTACCGGAACCCTCTCTCCTTATCATTTCCTACTGGGTTGTCTCTTTAGTTATTTACATTTTTATTATTTATTTATTTATTATATTTTGGGTTTTTTTTTCCTTAAGATTTGATTTATTTATTTGACAAAGAGCACACAAGCACAAGCAAGGGGAGCGGCAGGGAGAGAGGGAGCACAAGTAGGCAGAGTGACAGGCAGAAGCAGGCTCCCCTCAGAGCAGGGAGCCCAAAGAAAGGCTGAATCCCAGGACACTGGGATCGTGACCTGAGCCAAAGGCCGAGCCACCCAGGTGCCCCTTTATATTGATTTGTAAGAACTTTTTTTTTTTT
>LNAC01001231.1:239858-275650 GCA_002007465.1 Ailurus styani | reverse complement strand
GGCGGGTCAGGTTACGCCGGGGGGAGGGGAGCGGCTGACCCGGAGCGGCCGGCGCCCCGACCTGCCCGGTGCCCGGCCCTGAGTGCTTGCTTTGCCATCTCTCGTGGCCTTCCTCCTCCTCCTTTTTGGAGGAGACTTGTACTCTTCTCTCACTCTCCTCCTCCTCCCCTCCTCCTCCTCCTCCTCCTCCTCCTCCTTCTTCTTCTTCTTCTTCTTCTTCTTCTTCTTCTTTTTCTACTACTACTAATCTACTACTACCACTATTAGCAGACTTAGACTTAGAGCTCAAGCTTTTGGGTTCCAAGTTCAGCATTATTTTCATAAAGGACCATATCATTGCTGTGCTTACCTGTCCACTTCTCATGAAAAGCCTTGATTGCTATGAATGATAATTATGAGCTTTAAGAGGTCCCAAATCATTTGGCATGCTCTTTGATTCTTCAGCTGTTGGGCATTAATCTTAGTTCTACAGGGAGAGAGCAAAGACATTGCCTTTGCAAGGTGAACATCAATTAGAATGAGTTACTATCTATCTTCACTGTTGTTCTATGGATACTGAAGATGTGTGGCCATATGGCCCTTAAGAGTAGTGTTGGTGTAATAATCTAGAAGATCCCCATAAACACAGGAAATTCCTCTTTGGTGATTGCAAGGGATGCTAATGAAGGGGAAGGGGAAAGCAAATGCTAAGTCAGAGACCACCCAACCTAAAATTCTACAAACTAGTGTAATTACTCTGGAACCTTCTAAGACTTAATATTCACAAAAATTAAGATTTTAACAAAATATGTGCTGTGAGTTGGCTCACATATTCAGGTGACCTTGATTTATATGGAATGTTTTTTTCTCTCTACTTTCAAGGTCAAATGCTTAGGATTTTAATTTGTACCTAAAATTTGTATCCATTGCTTGTGAGAAGAATGTGAAACTCTTCATTTGATTAACACTACATAATATGCTTTTCAAGTTGTCAGGACTGTAAATATTCAAATGAGAAAAGTCATTGTGCCTTAGTAGCATGTGCACCCTTTGTTCTGGATAATGAGCACAAATATAAAAGCCTAATTATCACTGCTGTTTTACACTCCATGGGGTGTTGACAACATGTGAGACACCTTATAGGATACAGGAAAAATACAGTGACCTGAATGAAGATTGATAGTCCCTTAAGAGAACTGATTTTTAATTGATCATCAAAAATGGCATTATATTTCCTAAAATTTTTTTAAAGAATAATTCTTCTCATTATTTTTACTGTTATTGGTACCTATTAATAGGTATGATAGATTGCATGATGTCAGGTTAGTCTTAAGTGTTAAACATATAAAAACAAAGATACTATTTATAAAATACATTTAATCATTTATTTTATAAATTGACATGTGACCAATTTGATAGGAAGTACAGTCTTGTGAGCTGCCAAATCAATGTTTGATTCAGCTAATGAGATACACTTGTATGTCTGATCCTCTGTTAGGTTCTAATGTTGCAGAGACAACTGAGGCCTGGTCTCTACCTCACTACTCCTATCAGAAGCCATGCAAGTTATCCATTACAATAACTGAACCACAGGCAAAGGCAAAGGAAGCTCCAAGACCAGTGTGAGCAGTTGCCTGAGAACAGGTGGTCTTAGTGAAGGAGATGATTTGGGAGGATAAAAAGGTGTTCCTTAGGCAGACAGCAAAAGAAGTGGGAGGAAACTAGATAATGAAAAACATCAGTAACAAAGTTACTTAGTAATTCATTGTCTAAATTGGGGCACTTTTGATAGTGAAAGGGACTTATTTATAATTATAATAGAACAGTAGCCAATATTGGGTAAAAAAGGACAAATGATCACTCTACTTATATGCCATGCTCAGGTGATGGAGAGCAGCTAAATCGTTTTAAGATTGGAGAGTGACATGAATAAATCTTCACTCTTAAAGGTCATTTTTGGCGGCAATGAGGTAGATACCTAGGAAGAGAGAGAGCATGGACAGAGTGACCACTTAGTTGACTAACACATTCAGTCCTGTAGGTGACAGGGTTACGAGCCTCATCTGAGGCAGGGACCCCAAGAACAGAAGAGGTAATAGATTTGATTATTTTTAGAATTTAGAATCGGTAGGACTGGACTAGATTTGGAATATTAAAAGGAGGAAATATTTTAGAATAACTGCAGAGTTTCTGGGTTGTCTTGATGATGGTACAACCAATTAATATAAAGATCATAGGAAGGTCAGTAGGAATTGATGGAGGGAGAGCATACAGTGAATGTTGGAGTCAAGGCTTGATGTGTTTATGGGACACAGTGTGATGGAAATGTCCAGGGCAGATGTTCAGAGGAAAAGTTAAGGCTGTGGATGAAAATACGAAAGTATCATAATTCTAAAACTACTTGGTTCAGTTGAATTTTCCCACTGTCAGTACTTGCTCGAATTCTTGGAGGAGCCTCTTTGGCTTTTCAATATTAATTCTCTTAATGTTAACGTGTCTACTAGAAATATAACTCTAAAATACTCTCTATTGTATTCTTGTTTTTGGCAAATGTCTTCTCTACCTATCTCATTGGAGAATATTTGTTTGCTTGTTTTCATAGCTCCCTTTCAAAACATTTTGCACAGGTTGTTTTCAAAGCAATCACAGATGAGATTTGCAGGACACTGATAACCTACTGACAGATATTGTATAATGCCACTTAGCACCATTGTGCTTGTGGGTATGACCCATTCCCCACATTCCATTCTATGGTATCATCTGTCATTGTCAGTGAGGTACATTTAGGTGTATTATAATGAAACCATCCACCTAGAAACAGGACCAAGCTCAAACATACAAATTCTTATTCATTTACTCTTCAATCAGTAAGGCCCTTAGTGCTTTTAAAGGTGGAAGAATTCAGGTAGCTGCAGATGCTCTCCCAATGGGTAATCTTAATTACAATTATGATGCTCACCTTGGTTGAGCCGTACAACTCTAAATTTCTACCTCTGAGCTTGCTTTGAACCCATTTTCCCATATTTTTGTGGGTCACAGAGTACCCAAGTTTGTGTAATATGAACCTTTACTAATCAACAGAATCTTTAAGTAATTTTTAAATAATTTAGTTAAGTAAGTAATTCTGTAGCAGATTTGATGATGTCACTCTCCCACCTGGACTTTTTCAGTGGCTCCCAATGCCTCTAGGATAAAATTTCAGCTCTTTGGCATGTTGTATAAGGTCATTTACAATAAGATTTGGGTCTAACTTGGTTAATCTCCACCTTCTCTCACACATCTTTCTGTCTAGTCATATGGGTCTCTACCTGCATTATCCCCAAATGGCCCTTTTATCTCTCGTTCTGGGTTATGCTTTTGTTCTTTGTTCCTATTCCTGGTTCACTCTTACCTCCTTCTCCCCCTAGATAAATCTTACCTGTCCTTCAATATTACTCTTAGGTATCATTTCTCCTGAGAAACATTCTTTGTTTCCCAAACTGAGTTAAGGGACTCTAGTACTTTCTTATAACACTCTGTATTTATTTCTACCCCAGCACCTACCATGCTCTATATTAAATATCTGGGATTAATTTGTCTCCTTGCCCCAGACATTTCCTTGAGACTGGCAACCATGTTTTCATCTTAATATCCCCAGCACCTCATTCAATACTTGGAACATGGGAGTTGTTCCATAAATGTTTGTTGAATGTAATGAGTGACTGAAAAAAATAAATATGCTTTCTGTGGCATCCTCTTCCCCAGGATTCTAGCATTCCCTGTCTTCCAGCCTTCCCTGTCCCTCTGAGCTTTCTTACCAAGGCTATGGACACTGCCTTCCCTTTATCCTCCTCAAGCCATATTCTTATTCAAGCTCACAGCAGCTCTGGGCTCTTGTGACCCATTTTTCCATGCAGCTGTCTCTGGATTATAGAATATTGTTTTAGGATTTCACTCTCTAGGACTAGCCACAAGTGAAGAATCTTCCTGAGTAATTTTTTCACACTTATAAAGGAACATATTTTCAATCAACCAATAAACAGAAATGATTTCTAATACCTCGTTTATGTCTGAGTCTTGCTGAACTTTGTATATAAAGCCTTGGAAAGAATATGCAGTTGACCCTTAAACAACACAAGTTTGAACTGTTCAGGTCCACTTATACATGGGATTTTTTCAATAAATACAGTACAGTAGTATAAATGTGTTTTCTCTTCCGTATGATTTTCTTAGTAACATTTTCTTTTCTCTAGCTTACTTTATAGTAAGAAAACTGTATACAATACATATACAAAATATGTGTTAATCAACTGTTTATATTATTGGAAAGGTCAACAATAGACTATTAGTAGTTAAGTTGTGGGGGAATCAAAAGTTACATGTGGATTTTCAACTCTATGGGGAGTCAGAACCCCTTAATCTCCTTGTTCAAGGGTCAACTGTACCTGTCCCTTTTCACATGTAGGTACTATTTAATGTGTATTCACTTTGCGACTCACATTATTTCATTTTATTTTAGTCTCACAGCAATCCTATGAGGTAAACAGGGCAAATTCCAGCTTTCCATATTTTAAAGATGGAGAAAGTAAGGCTGTAAGAAGAAAAATGATTGGTTGGGGAGGCGCCTGGGTGGCTCAGTGGGTTAAAGCCTCTGCCTTCGGCTCAGGTCATGGTCTCAGGGTCCTGGGATCGAGCCCCACATCAGGCTCCCTGTTAGCAGGGAGCCTGCTTCCTCCTCTCTCTCTGCCTGCCTCTCTGCCTATTTGTAATCTCACTCTTCCTGTCAAATAAATAAATAAAATCTTAAAAAAAAAGAAAGAAAAATGATTGGTTGGTAAATAGCAGCCTTTGACACTGGATTCCATTTACTCTTCACTAAACTAAGGTGGTAAATGTCTTTTATCATCACTGTGTGGTGTAGTTATTCTTACAGGGTAATATCTAGAGATGCACGTGTACCTCGTTACTGGCCCAACTTCCTGACAGCTGCATGTCTCAGGGGATGGAGGAGACAACTAAGAAATGGCTACTTTGGGCATAATTTTGATCCAAAGAAGGAATTTATTTGTGTATTAGAAGGATAAAGGAAACCTGAGGAGATGACATGGCCATGTCATCTTAAAGCAATGAGTCTCCAACTTTAGGAGGTGAAAATAGCTTCAGCGGTTGGTTCAAAATGCACAGTGCTGGTTTCCACCTCCCAGAGATCCTTGGGACCTGAGGTGATATCTCAGATTCTACATTATCAGGTATGCCAGGTAGGTAACTGGAGGGTAGACTTTGACTTTGAACAAAATGGTGTAAGAAACACTTGCTAGGGTCTGTGAGGGAATATAAAAAGAAGGTGTTTGGGGTTGACTATCTTGGGTTCATCTACCTCTATTATTACCTTGGGAAACATCCTTAACTCGTAAGGGCTTTAGTTCCTTCATCTGTAAATCAAGGACCTCTCCCAAAACAGAAACAGAATACCTCCTACCTGATGAGTTAATACCTCCTACCTGATGAGTTAATCTAGAGACTTTAATTATGTTTGCAAGGGAGCTTTAGAATTTCGTATATATTCAGTGATAGTGGACATTCTAATGCTCTACTTTGGTTTGTCCTCACAACAACCATACGTGATAAATTTTCCAAAGTTTCAAAGAAAAAAACTCCTTGATTCTATGCCACAAGATTATAGAGGGAGAAAAGAACTGACAAGTGTCATCTTTCAAGGATTAAACTTTGCTTATTACTGGTTTTAACTTGAGCAGGAAAGAAAGGGGCATGGGGGGCGCCTGGGTGGCTCAGTGGGTTAAAGCCTCTGCCTTCGGCTCAGGTCATGATCTCAGGGTCCTGGGATCAAGGCCAGCATTGGGCTTTCTGCTCAGCAGGGAGCCTGCTTCCTCCTCTCTCTCTGCCTGCCTCTCAGCCTAATTGTGATCTCTCTCCCTCTGTGAAATAAATAAATAAAATCTTTAAAAAAAAAAAAAAAGAAAGGGGCATGGGACCTAAAGAACCCACCTCACCTAGTGAATCAGAGAGTCCCCAGTGAGCACACATTTTAAAATCAGGTGTATAATAATAAAAAGGAAGTAAAATACCAGGACAAATAAAACTTTACAAAATTATAACAAGGAGAATCTGGAGCAAAAATAGTTAAGATTTGCAAAGAATACCAGGAATAACCATAAAGGGTCATTTTATTTATGTTTAGTATATTAGTTTTCTTTCTTTCTTTTTTTTTTAGTATATTAGTTTTCTATGGCTACATAAAGATGTATTTCAGATGGCCACTTATTATCTCATAGTCTCCATGAGTTGGGAATCTGGGCACAGTTTCACTGAGTCCTCTACTCAGGCCACACAAAACTGCGATCAAAGAGTTGGTTGGGCTGTGATCTCATCTGAGGCAAGCTTCTCTCCCAAATTCATGATGGTTTGCTTTTTCAGGGCCAGTGGGGAAACTGAGTCTCTGTTGCTTCAAGTCTCTGAGCTCAGGGAAGACTTCAACTTTCTTTTAAAATTGATCATAGATCAGATCAGGCCTACCCAAGGCAACCTTTCCTGTGATTAACTCAAAGTGAACTTATCAGGGCCTTAAGCACATCTGAAAAATCTCTTTGTTTTGCCACACAATCACGTGAGTGATATTCTATCCATTTTGTCATATTTTGTTGATTAGAAGCAGGTCACAGATCGTACCTACTGAAAGGGGGTGGGATTGCCAGGGATATGGGTCACTGTAGGACTCCTGAGATGTGCCTATTCATTTGGAGCCAGAAGACCTGGTTCTGTTCTGTAGAAAATTTCATTTATTAAGAATATGTATGTTCTTATGTACCAAGTACAGTACTAATATCCTGAGATGAATAGGTCAATTTTTCTGCCTATCTTTAGATAGTGTGCAAGGTATAGGCCAAAAGTTTGGGGGCAATAAAGAGAAAATAAATCTCTGTCTCATGTTTCTAACTTCTTATGAAAACACTGTGAAGAGGAATAATCTTCAGCTGAAAAGAGCAGACATGAGGGGAGGAAGGGAGTCCCTTGGTGGAGGAGGAATTACATGGAAGCACTTCACTACTCTGAATGCATTAATGACTATTCACCTGATAAATATCATTGATGGCAGGATGAAAACTTATAAATAAGGGTACTGAAGTGCTGTCAGTCATCTTTGAGCAATCAAGGAGAGAAGTGTTGGAACACTGAGTTAGGGAAATATTCTAATGAAAATTTGTGCAATGAATATCATTTAGAAGGACCCTATAGGCAGACATTATGCTCAAATTCAATGATTCTGTTGGGTGGTGAAATCACTTCATGGCGCTCCTCTCTTATGCAGACTTTGCCGACCTGAGTATGCAGCATAAGGGGGCGATCACATTGTCTCTCTGGCCCTGAGGAGATACAAATGGTATGTAGAAGGATATGGTTCTAATTCCCTTTGCTGGTTAAAACATGGAGCACAGCTGGAAATGGAATTGGTTTCCAAAAACCCTGAATCACTTCACTGAAGCTTATTATATAAACCAGTGTATTTTCCTCCTTTCTCACCTTCTTCCCTTTCTTTTTTTCTTTTTTTTAAGATTTTATTTATTTATTTGAGAGAGAGAGAGAACACAAGCAGGGAGGAAGGTTAGAGGGAGAGGGAGAAGCAGACTCTCCCCTGGGCGGGGAGCCTGGTGCGGGGCTCGATTCCAGGACCCTGAGATCATGACCTAAGCCGAAGGCAGATGCTTAACCGACTGAGCCACCCAGGCGCCCCTCACCTTCTTCCTTTCTCCTAGTTTTGATACTAGAGAAGAAAAGAGTAGGGAAAGGGGGGAGAAAGAAAGAGAAAGAGACATTTAAAGCTAAGGAGCTGATGTATAGGATCAATCTTTGGAAACAGATCTTATGCTCTGCTGTCTTCCTAAGTGATAGGCATTTTCCAACCCTGGCTTGCAGGGTTAGCATTTCCCCAAGAATAACTAACAGAGCACTCAAGATAATTCCTCAAAGGCCAAGAACTTAAAATATCTACTGCGTGTTCTTCTGTCTCTATTCCCCAAGCAATCAGGAATCATTCTTTGGCGCAAGGAAGAGTGTTTTCTTTGTCACTGCTTTGCAGGCGACACAAGCCAGCACAGCTGTGCCCGCACGCGGCCTCTGTGCCGATCTACCTAACTTCCTGCCTGCCACAGAGCTCCCGTGCACCACTGCTCCACAACTGACAGAATTTGTTTCAATTCATGGAATTTGCAGCAATGTGTCCCTTGAGTGTCCTTGTCCGAATGATTTTTCTCTTCATATAGCCTCTCTGAGTCAGGTCCCTTTGGACCTGAAGCGGAAGATGATGAACAAGCCTGGGAATATGACTATGCCCAGAGGCAACACACACTTCTCAGGGGCACCAGACGGGAAGCTGCTTTAGGCCAGGCATTGACCTCTTGGGAGTAAGATCTATCCCAAGTCATGCACCCCCCCTTTTCACTTAAAACCATCCCAACTCTAAGTAAAAAATAATGAAACAAACACAACTCTTGGACTCCTTTTCCTCTGGTTGAGTCCTTTTCTCTGCCATGGTGGACGAGAATTTGGAGATGATCTGAATCCCTTATCACCGCAGGCAGGACCCTGCAATTTCAGCCCTGCTCACATCTCAGCCTCATCTGTCACCACCTCAAATGAGCTGGAACTGCTCAAAACTCCTTGTAGACCCCAAAACATTCTGTTCTTTTAGATCTGTGGAAAAGTTCACCATTTTATTGGGCAGAAACATCTTTGCTCACTTGCCTCTACTCAGCGTCTGTTGATGTCTGTAAGAGGACTTCACCTTTGGCATCAGCAGTGACCCTTTCCTCTAATCATCCACCCCCCACCCCGCTCTGACTCCCAGGCATGTTGTCTTCTCTGCTCTCTGCTCTAGCACGGACTATATTGGATTAGAATGACTTACTTTCTTTCTGTCTTTTCACTGTCTAAGCACAATGAGAAATGGAACCATGTTTTATTTTTATACCCCAATCCTTAGCATAGGGCTTTTATATAACAATACATATTTGTTGAATGAATGGTGAGTGATGTTTACTTCACATAAAAAGATAGAGTGGGAAGGGTGTAGCAGATGAAGAGTCCCCAATTGTAAAATAAAACGTATCCCTCCGTGCTGTATCTGCAGTAAGAGGAGCCCTTACACTGATGAACATTATGTTTAGAAAAGCAAACCCCAAAGGACTTATGGTCCTTTCGCCAGCACCAGCCCTAAGACTTTGGTATGTTGTGGAGACATGAGACAGATCCCATTCCTTTAGGGATGTATACTATGAATTGTGGAAAAAGCAGTTTACTCTGTGTGTATGACTGTGAGAGTCATTGAGCACCAGGCCTATCAGTTTACAATTGACCCAGTGGAAAACATGGAGCCAGATAAAGGTTTTATAAAAAGGACCTGACGTGGTGAAAGTTGTGTTTGTGGCAAAATAATCAGAGAGTGGCTTTGGGAAGAGGTCTGTCCCTTCTCTCCTGCTAATGTAGAAGTTCCTTCCTCATCAGCACTGATACAGGACATTTCAGCTTCTGCTTAATGCCACGGAGTTTAGAATTTCCTAACAAATAGATGATTCTGATTGTAAGTACTCTATAATACGCAGCTGAACACTACCTACAGCTTATATCCACTTGCTGTAATTTTGAATCTCTAGGACTACAAAGACTAATCAGCCTTACACGTTGGGGTCCGTTTCAAAGTCCTTCTTCCTGGAAAAATATTCTGGTTAACTTGTGAGGATTCACAGTAACGGATTCTCACTACTTTGTCAAAATCTTCTTTAAAATGGATACCTACAATTGAGCACCTTATATGAGATACAGTCTAGACAGTGCAGAACAAAATAAGGCTCTTGTTACTTTTAATCTAAGTCTGTATTATGTATTGAAACTATATGTGAAATGTACTTATATATTTTGGTTGCATTTGTTGTTCCTACAGCACATGAAAAATATCCATAATTGGCATTTGAACTGCTGCCCAACCAGGACTTCCAACATCTGCATTTGTGCATTTAAAATTGAGACGCATAATTTTATCTCTTTTAATATCCATTTTGTTAGTTTTGCTGTAGCTATTCTGTCTATCAAGATCATTATGAAACTTGATTCTGTTAAATTGCACAGTAAGCATGCATTACTCCTTTGTTTGGCACACAAATTTGACAAACATACCTTCTACTCATATGCCATCACCTAATTCCATTTAATAAACATTTCAAACAGTTGATATGCACCGGACAATGAAGAGATTAAAATCAAATAAATAGGAGAGTCCAAATGATTTCTGCTTACAAGGAGTTTGAAAGGCACCAGGGAAAGCAGTCATTTATAAAAATAACAACAACTTACCATGCTATACCGATACCTATGTAGAGCATAAACAAGGTCTGCGGAGGTGTAGAAATTCCACATGTGTCCTATCATTTAACATCAAGGTTCATGTGATCTAGAAGTTCACCAATAGGCGTGAAAAGGAGAGGATGGGTATGATATCATAGAAGGGTAGAATGGAGAGAGCATGACAATTATATGTGGGATACAAAAAAGAAAGGAAGTGGGGGTTACCCTGGGGTTTTTGAACAAGTAGCTTTGAAGAACAATTGCATCAGCTGGGGTCTGGCAGGAAGCATTTGGCACACTTTAGTGGAATATCTGATAAGAGTTTAATGAAGGGACTTTTTACAAAGACGAGGGCAGGGAGGAGGGGAACCTACCGGGAATAGCAATAGGGGTGCTGAGGGATCAGCATGCTTGTCCAGGAGGAGCAAGGCAAGGAAGCAGTTACCTGAGTGAGTGCCAGCTCCCAACAGGAGTCGTAGTCTTTCACAGAGGAATTCAGCCAGTCCCGGTTCAACCTGCAGATAGGAATGTTGGGAAATAAATATGTCGACCCCACTCATCCTGTAGCTGCCTCCCATTGACTGATACCAACCAGAAGCCAGAAGGCAAGGGAGCCCAGTGACCAGGCAATTAACGATCAGCTTCCCAGGGTTCTGTGATGTGAAGAAAAGTGAAAAGAGTGGGTAGTAAATGGAGAATGACAGGTAGAAAACCTGCGTATGAATCCGCTGCTACCATTTTATTTTATCAAAATTGTTAGTAAGAGATTACTGACAAAGACCCGGGGCCTTGTGAACCAATGAGATGTTCCTGCTAGCTTGATATTGATTTGCTCATCAACCCCATGTATGTAGTTGTGTCATAGGCTTTATTAGGGATAGCAGCACACACATACACGCACACACACACAGAAAGTGAGTCTATTAAAATTAATGTTCAAATAATGTAAATTGGCCTAAGATATCTGTTTTTCAGCTATGTATTGATCTATTCATTATTCCAGCCTATTTAGAAGCCACTAAATTTAATTAGTATCACACACAACTTCAAATCCCATAAGCATTACCTACTGTCTCATACTTCTTTTAAATCATGTATTAGCCAATTTCCACTTTACAATCCTCATTCCCTATAAAACTTCCAAGCAAGAGTATGGGTACAAGTAAGGTATTTAGCCTTGCCTTGTCTTGTCTATGGCCCTACCAGTTTCCCCATCTATATTATAAGGTCTTTGTAAAAATTATAGGATCTTTGTAAAAATAGACTATAGCCTGGTTACTTTAGTTGGTGTTTAGTAAATGATTGTTGAGTAGATGAATGAATGAATGAATGAATGAATGAATGAATGAAGTGATCAAGTGGTAGAGGAAATGGAAAAAAAAACAGTATCAGCTTTGTTTCTTTGTGTATCCTTGGAACAATTTCCCTCTTACATTTGTACAAGTGTATAATAATGCTATACACTTTCATCTGTCATTCACATCTTTTCATAGCGACTCTGTGGTAAATGAGATTTTCTTAGAGGCCATAAAACAGTTCAAATCTGCAATTTCATTAGGCATTCAACTTCCACCATAAAACTTAATGACTAAGCAGATGAACATGGAGATGATTTTGTAAGAATAAAACGCATAGGCATACACATCATAATTGCAAGGCTACTGTACAGCTTAAGCAATTCAGACAAGCCAGCTGCTCCAAAAAGAAACACGGCTGCCTTCCTGACAGCCTTTATCAGCTGCATTGTGCTCACAACTCTCTTTCAATGCATACTTGATTTTGATTGGGATATTCTGACTATATCATGTGTTAAAATCACTTGGCCCCGAATATTCTATCTTTTCAAAAGCACGATGCTTGTTGATTAGTCCAATTATATATCTCCCTTTCCAAACCACAAATTTATCTCCATTTCACAGATGGAGAAACCAAGGCAAAGTTAATTTAAGTCATATGACAACTTCGCACCATAAGTAGGAGTACATCTGTTAAAAGAAGTGTGTTTGTATTATATCCTAGTTAAATACTGCTAATTAGATTTATATAAAGAGATAATAGTTCTTGTGAAAGTGTCATGTAGCAGGTAGACTGTTGTGGAATTGTGGAAGTATAAATCGATACAATCTTTCTGAAAAGCTGCTTGTCAATATCTATTGAGAACAATAAAACTATGCATTGACAGTATAATTAGATTCTAGGAATTCATTCACACAGATGTAAGAATCAGGGATGTGTTGAAAGTTTCATGCACAAAGACTGGGTTAATACTACTGTTCAGTGAGTACCTAACACAACATCAAGCATATAGTGAGTGCCCCAAATCATTTCATTTCATTTAGCCTGCCTTCCTCCCAGTGAGAGAGGTACTCTGCATTATTCAGAGTTAAACCCTGAAAGCCTCAGTGTTAAGGAAGAAGATGGAAACCAGAAAAGGAGACTGAGCATGTGTAGCTCCTGAGGTGAGTGAACAGTGCGGGGTCCGGGAAGTCAGGCAAAGAAAATATATCAAGGAGGAGGACGTGACAACCAGGTCAAATGCTATTGCGAAGTTGAGTAAAATATGGATTAAGATTTGAATTTGGCAATGTAGAGGTCATTGTTGACCTTTTAACTGTTTCATCAGGAATGATGATTACAAAACTTCGTTGGAGTGGTTTAGGGAAGAAAAACATAATGAAAAATTGGAGAAAACATAACAAATAGCTCTTTATTTGAGCTTTGTTATAAAGGAGATCAGTGGGTGGAAGGTAATAATGGGTCAAGGAAGAGGTTTTTTGTTAAAGAAAAAAGACATTGCAGCATGTCACGTGACAGGATTGCTATTGCAAGGGAAAATGGCTATTTTTAGAAAGAGAGGTTAGTTACAAAAGTGACATCACTGAGTGGGTGAGAGGAGATGAGCATTTTCTGGGGGTTAACCTTACATTGAGTTCTGGACAGTTAACCTCTTACAACAGAAGGAAAGGCAGAGCACATGCATTCATATGTTGGTAAATTTTGTGATCGAAAAAAGATGCATATCTCTTCTGACTTTTTCCTATTTCCTCCTGAGAGAAAAAAAAAAAAGTTGACAGTGGAGTGTATGGAGAGGGAAGGGGTTTGAAATTTGAGGACAGATGTCAAAATGTCAAATAGATTTTTGGAGAGTAAGAATATAGAGTGACAACTCAAGTACAGAGAGGATGGCCAGGCAGTATTTTGGGTCTACTTGATCAGTAGACAGCTGTGATACGGAGAAGTTGAGAGGTAGAACTTAATGGCAAAAGCCTGAAAGGAGGTAGCTTTTTCTCTTCAGGGAAAATAAAAAAGGGAAAAAGGTCTAGATGTGGTTATGAAGCCCTAGAAGTCCAGTACCACATGGGATAGGGCAGAAAAAACAAAAATACAAAAATAAAACAACCCCTGCTTGGAAGTGATGCAGGAGAAATATTGTTCTTAGAGAGGCAGGTTCAGACTGGATTAAAGGAAGGTTAGGAGACTATCCAGAAAAGAGGAAGAGGATGTAGAAGATTTTAGTGATGATGGGCTTCCAGAATTGATTCAAAATGTTTGAAGTTGGCTGTGAAAAGTGGCTGGAAATGAGACTTGGATATCTTGGGATGCCTGAGGTTGGCAAGGATACAGGGATGATGCAATGGTATGTCCTGAGCGTTTCTTATAGAAAGCTTTGTATTCTAATTGTAGTCCATTTACTGGGACTGATTCTGGGTCTGCTGATTTTGGTGAGTTGGGGAGTATAGATGGGAGAATGGACTGGTCACCTCACTAGGAATTGTGTAGAGCCCACTGAGCTCCACAGTACTATAATTTTTGTCAGTATCTAGATGAAGAAAGGATGGTGCATTGATAAAGAAATACTAATGGTTCTTGTAATTTAATAGTAAATACAACAGT
Source organism: Ailurus styani (assembly GCA_002007465.1). Taxonomy (NCBI): domain Eukaryota; kingdom Metazoa; phylum Chordata; class Mammalia; order Carnivora; family Ailuridae; genus Ailurus; species Ailurus styani. The sequence continues at coordinate 261,442 of LNAC01001231.1, read as the reverse complement.
AGAAATCAAAACTGAATAATAAGAATGAATCATATAAAATGCAAATAACAGCAATTTCTTTTAGATGTGATATTGTGCTGATACTGTGTGTATAATTCTTATTTCATATTTTTTCCTACAATGAGCATGGATATATTTAGAATCAGTAAAAATCAATTCTCAGTTATTTGTGTATCATTGTTATCCATTTATTGTTTCTGTCCTTCCAATTATGGACTCATATTAGCCTGTGAAAAAGCAATATAGACAAAAATAGAGAAGAATGAAAGAGCATGGAATAATAGTACCATAAAAAAGGGAACAACAACAAAAATATTGAAGGTATTCCATTGTATGGGCTTACCACAATTTGTTTATCTATCCATCTGCTGATGGACTTTTTGATTGTTTCCACTTTCGGGAATCAAATTGTGGAGACACGTGCTTTTATTTCTCTGGATAAATACCTATGAGTGGAACGTCTGGGTATACGGTGGGAGTGTGTTGAACTTTTTAATGAACTGCCAAACTCTTCAAAAGTACTTGCAATAGGGCGCCTGGGTGGCTCAGTGGGTTAAAGCCTCTGCTTTCAGCTCAGGTCATGATCTCAGGGTCCTGGGATTGAGGCCTACGTCGGGCTCCCTGCTCAGCAGGGAGCCTGCTTCCTCCTCTCCCTGTCTCTCTGCCTGCCTCTCTGCCTACTTGTAATCTCTCTCCCTGTGTCAAATAAATAAATAAAATCTTTAAAAAAAAAAAAAAAAGTACTTGCAATAATTTGTCTCCCAAACAGCAGTGTGTGATGTCCAACGCCAGAGAGCCGCATACTTTGTCTTTTTGTTGTTGTTTCAGCTGAAAGGGTAAAAGGACTTCTTCCATCTTGGACTCAAGCCGAATTCCTCTTTACTCATTCCTTAATACCCCATTTGAATATCTCCCCTCTGTAAAGAATTCTTTGATAAACATTGTGGTAGGCAAAATAACCATGTCCAGTGATGTCCATGCCCAGATGGACATGGTATTCTGATATTCTTCAGAACCTATGAAATATGTTATTTTACATAGAAAAAAGAACTTTGCAGATATTATTAAGGTGAAGAATCTTGAAAAGGGGAGATTATCCTGGATAACTGAAGTGGGCTCAATCAACTCACAAATCCTTAGAACCCAAGGACTTTCCTAGCTTCAAAGACCAAAGAGATGGCTGAGTGAAAAGGACTTGATTTGCTGTTGCTGGCTCTGGTGTTGAAGGTAGAAAAAGGGAGCCACATGCTGACAAATGCTGGTGACCTCTAGAATCTAGAAAAGACAAGGAGATCAATTCTCCTCTATAAACTCTAGAAAAGAACACAGTCCTGCGTTTCAGTTAGCCCAGTAAAACCCACATTGAAATTCTGACCTACAAAATTATAAGATGTAAGTTTCTGTTGTTTTAAGGCTCTAAGTTTGTAGTTATTTATTACAATAGCAATAGAAAAACAAAAACGTCTGCAGAAAAATTTAAATTTTAAAATGGATAAACTATAAAAATAAATAATAATCTATATTTTGCTATACAATCTATTGATTATACTGCCACCATTTCAGTATCTACTTGCTAAAATATTCTCTGAAGTTTTTTCCAACTGGGGCTCCAAAAACTCAAGTTCCACAGCTGACATTTTGCAGATCGGGCTCTAGTTTTATTAGTTTCTTAGCCATATGTCATTTATTTGCTAGTTACTAGTCATCCTACCCCCTTGGTGACTTCAGTACACGAGATACTATTCCACCCCTTTCACTTTATCACCGTGAAAATAGTTTTTACTTAGCAGCGTAGTTTGTGTCAAAAAGACATAGACTGATTTAGGATCAGAATTTCCAGAATATAGTTCTGGTTTTATTACTGTATCACTTTGGGCACTTTGTCTCTGTAAAATAGAGTTCATGTTGGTCTGTCGTTGAGACAACAGCATTTACTCTTGCTCAGCAGTCCTACAGCAGGTAAAAACAGAGAAAAAATTCAATATTTTGTTGTTGGATTTTTTCTTTTTTTCATTTTGAGAATGAAGAATTAATAAAAGGATTTTACTTAGAGACTAAGAATTATAATGTAAGTCAGCATACAAAAAAAGAATATATGGGAAGAACACCGTTTTAACTGAGGTAAATTTTACAAACATTGAAATGCCAGATTTAAGTGAACAATTATTTTTTATGGAAGTATAATTAACATACAGTATTATATAATTAGTTTCAGGTGCGTGATATAATGATTCATCAATTCTATATATTACTCAGTGCTCCTCTTGGTAAGTACCTTAATCTAACCCTTCACCTATTTCACCCATCTTTCCTTTGGCAACCACCAGTTTGTTCTCTGCATTTGAGAGTCTTGCTTTTGGTTTTTTGTTTTTTGTTTTCTTTTTATCTCTTTTTTTCTTTGTTCATTTATTTTGTTTCTTAAATTCCATGTATGAATGAAATCACATGGTATTACTTAATATTTCACTTAACATTATATTCTCTAGGTCCATCTATGTGGTTCCAAATGGCAAAATCTCATTATTTTTTATGATGGAGTAATATTCCATTAGGTATGTGTGTATATGTGTGTGTGTGTGTGTGTGTGTGTGTGTGTGTGTACATACCACTTCTTCATCCATTCATCTATCCATGGACACTTGAGTTGCTTCCATATTTTGACTATTGTAAATAATAAGGAAATAAACATAGGGATGCATATATCTTTTTCAAATTAGTATTTTCATTTTCTTTAGGTAAATATTCAGTGGTGGAATTGCAATCACATGGTAATCGAGTCTTAATTTTTTTTTTTAGGTTTTATTTATTTATTTATTTGAGAGAGAATGAAAGCAAGAGAGATCACAGAGGGTGAGGGAGAAGCAGACTCCAGGCTGAGGGGAGAGCCTGATATGGGGCTCTATCCCAGCGCCCTGGGATCATGACCTGAGGTAAAGTCAGATGCTTAACTAACTGAGTCACCCAGGTGCCACCCCCTTTTTAAAATCTTGTTCTTAACTTTTTAAGGAACTTCCATACTGTTTTCCCCAGTAACTGCCCCAATTTACATTCCCACCAACAGTGTACAAGCTTTCCATTTCTCCACATCTGTGCTGACACTTGTTATTTCTCATGGGGTTTTTGTTTTGTTTTGTTGTTTTGTTTTATTTTGTTTTAGCCATTCTGACAGATTGAAGGTGACAGCTCATTGTGGTTTTGATTTGCATTTCCATGATGATTAGTGATGTTGAGCATCTTTTCATCTGTCTGTTGGCCACTTACATATCTTCTTTGGAAAAATATTCAGGTCATCTGATCATTTTTTAATTGGATTACTTGGGGTTTTTTGTGTTGAGTTATACAAGTTCTTTATATATTTTGGATATTAATTTGTTATTGGATATAACATTTCCAAATACCTTCTTCCATTTGATAGGTTGCCTTGTCATTTTGCTGGTGGTTTCCTTCACTACCTCATAGAATGCATTTGGAAGCTTTCTTTCCTCTTCTACTTTTTGTTATAGTTTGAGGGGAATAGATATTAACCCTTCTTTAAATATTTGGAAGAATTCACCTGTGAAGCCGTCTGATCCTGGACTTATGTTTGTTGAGATTTTTTTTGATTACTGATAAATTTTCATTGCTAGTAATCAGTCTGTTCAAATTTTCTATTTCTTCTTGATTCAGTTTTGAGAGATTATATGTTTCTAGAGATTTATCCATTTCTTTTACAATGTCTAATTTGTTGGCATGTCATTTTTTTATAATATTCTTTTATAATACTTTGTATTTCTGTGATGTTAGATGTTATTCCTCCTCTTTCTGATTTTATTTATTTGAGTCCTCCTTTTCTCTTGGTGAGTCTGGCTAAAACTTGACCAATTTTCTTTATCTTCTCAAAGAACCAGCTCCTCGTTAAATTGATCTGTTCTATTGGCTTTTTTAGTCTCCATTTCATTACTTCTGCTCTAATCTTTTTTTTTTAAAGATTTTATTTATTCATTTGACACAGAGAGAGAGATTACAAGTAGGCAGAGAGGCAGGCAGAGAGAGAGGAGGAAGGAGGCTCCCTGCTGAGCAGAGAGCCCAATGCGGGGCTCGATCAAAGCACCCTGAGATTATGACCTGAGCCGAAGGCAGTGGCTTTAACCCACTGAGCCACCCAGGTGCCCTCTAATCTTTATTATATCCTTCCTTCTACTGGCTTTGGGCTTTGTTTATTCTTCTTTTTCTAGCTCCTTTAGGTCTAAGATTAGGTTGTTTATTTGAGATTTTTCTGGTTTCTTAAAGTAGGCCTATATTGCTATAATCTTCCCTCTTAGAAAAGCTTTTGCTGCATCCCAGAGATTTTGGACCATGTGTTTTCATTTTCATTTGTTTCCATGTATTTTTTTATTTCCTTTTTGAATATTTCGTTGATACACTCATTTATTGGTAACATGCTCTTTAGCCTCTATGCATTTGTGTTCTTTCCAGTTTTTTTTTTTCTTATGATTGATTTCTAGTTTCATACTATTATGGTTAAAAAAAAAGTGTGCATGCACTGGTGTGTGGTGTATGTGGTTATCCTTCCTTCTCCACTTTGTCAGTCACTTTGGATTTGGATTGGTGCTGGTCCCTGCTGGGGCTGCTTGCAGGGAGTGTTAGGGCAGGAGCCACCTAGGAGGCATGCCTACCAGTGGCGCAGGTTGGTTGGGGTGGATTCACGGAAAAACACATGGGCAGTGCATGATGCTAGCAAGATAGGTAGAGAGTGTTCTCTCTGGTGTCCACAAGTGTCCTGCTATCTAGACTGGGTGTGATGGGAGAAAGGCCATCTGACATTTCTGTTCTTGGAGAAGTTTCCTAAACATCCCCGCTTCTCACAAATTTTGAGATTAATAAATAAATCTTCCCATATACCCCGGGTGATTTTCGGACTGCTGCTTCTAGGCAATATCTCTGTGAGTTTGTTATTCTGGCTCTTGAAGGGCAGGGATGTCGTTTCCTATCACCCTCTGGCTCTCCTGGAGCTAGGCGCACTGATATTTAGACTACCTGGAATTAAGCCTCGCCAATTGTAAACACTCATGAAGTTAAGCCCAATGGTTTTCACGCCAAATATTGTGGGGACTTGTCTCCCCAATGTGGTTTCCCCATGCCTGGGGTGTCTGTTACGGGGTGTGGTCTCCTCACGTCTCCATTCTTGCAGTGTCTCTCCAGTTCGTGGTTAGTCTCACCAGGGATATGGTTGCTGACTATGTCTCTATCCCTCCTTCTCTTTTCAGTGTGGCCTCCTCTCTACATTTCACTGTGGAAAAATCTGTTCAGGTGTTGTGGAAGTTCTGAGGCGACTGAGAAACTCAAGGGGCACATGGAGAGCTGGAAGAACACAGCTTTATTAACTCTGGAGGGCCCAGTGGAATCGTTTCCCAAAGGCTGAGCACCCGGCTATGATTGGGCCAGATATTTATAAGCAAACTAGAGATTTTTCACGGGCTCTTACCGCTGATTGGCTCGGGGCCACGTGGCAGTTCTTAAGGCTATGCATAAGTGACTTGGTAGAGAAGTGTCAAGTCATCCTTGGGGTTCCTTATCTCCGTGAGGCGGCCAGTTTGGGCTTTTCCGCCTCACTGGTAGTCTTCAGGTCATTTTCAGAGTTAGTTGCTCTGACATGGCTAGTTATCTCCGCTTGTCCATGGGAGGAGGTGAGCTCTGGATCTTTTTACTCTGCCATCTTCTCATTAATCGAAGTGTACATTTTTTTAAGTTTTGTTAACTACGAACACCTGTGTAACTACCACTTGAATCAAGATACAGAACAGCCTCATGCCTTCAGAAAGTTCCCTTGCTCTCCTTTCAGTCTGTTCTCACCTTTCTCAGGCAAACACTGGTCTGCCTTTCATCACAATAGTTTAGTTACGGAATCAAACATTGTGCACTCTTTTGTGAAAGGCTTCTTTCACACATACATAATATTTTTGAGATTCATGAACATTCATAATGGTGCATGTATAAATAATTCATTCTTTTCTTTTATTCATGTCCAATCAGTTTTATTAAAGAGCAATATACATACTCTGTGGAAATAAAGATTCCCTGGATTTCTCAGTGCCTCTGTAAAAACAAGCCTGGACTCCTGAGATAGGGCAATGCATATGATGGAAAGATAGGGAAGCTGATTTCCCTTTCCCTAAAAACACTGTACTCTTCCTCTACCGTGAGAAAAATATGTAGCCATTTGTCTCATTAACTATATCTAAAAGGACTACACATCTTTTCTTATCTCCCTGAAAGGGCCAAAAGGTGACAGCTCAAATGATGTTCAAAAAACCCCAAGGTGCCAGGAATGCTGGAGTGCCATCTCCTCAGGTATTTACATGACAAAAAGACAAAGCTCAGATCTTGGAGGTCTGTCTAGGTAAAAAATAATCTAACACCCAGGGTCTCTCTGGCCCTTGGGGAGATTTTACTGACACTCCAAAAGGTTAAGGTCAGAATCAAGGAGAAAATGTTCTCTCCCTCTTTTTGGAGGAGAAAGGGAGGCAGCTTTTGCTTTAGAGGAGCTGCTGTTCTGTCTCTCATCGGCTAGGTGTGTTGAAAAACAAAATTCAAGTGAGCAAGCTTTAAAGGTCTTACTGGCTTTACTCAGCAATTCAGGAATAGAGCACCACCCTATCTAGCTGACAGAAAGGAGCTCCTAAGAGCTGTGCAAAGTGGAAGGCTTTTATAGGCCAGAAAGGGGGTAAGATAAGGAAAACAGTATATTGTTTCAGGCAAGGTCACCTTCCTGCGGGAGTAGGACAGGGGTTTATCATGCAGGTTAACTCATTTCTGCTGATCAGGTAGTTTCAGATTGACTGGTTAAAGGTCACATTCCTGGTAGAGACTGAACTGCAATTGGTTTAGATACAAAGTCTTGGTTGGTTGATTGAGGCTCACCCCAAGTGACCAATTTGGGCCTGCTGTCTCATTCTTTCTTTTTAATTGGTGTAACCCACAAATTGCATAGAAAGTTAACATAATTTGAAGATAAGAAATTCAAGTATACATGTTTAGTAATTTAAGAACAATTTTATCACTTGTTGTTTAAAAGAAATGAACAATTTCACTCTGTAGAGTCGTTGGGTTTTCTCTTGTTTTGTTTTGTTTTTTTGGTACTACTCCCAAATATTTTTCGACACCAAGCATTGGAAATATTAAGTTAAAAATATATTCATCACAGCCAAAACTGACAAGGTTGCAGTAAAACTGCAATAGATGTTGTGGAAAATAATCAGACCAGGGAGAGACCAAGTGACACTGGGAGAAGTAGGAGAACGCGGATATATTTTACACAGGCGGACCCAGATGAGCTAGCACTGGAAGTTCCGGGCCCTGGGTAACGGGGTTATAGGGCTTTTATGGGGGCTGCAGGCAGTCAGGTTCCAAGGGCTGTGCTGACGGCTGGTAAGTGGGTTTGAACTGGGGGGGGGGGTGCGCGGCTGCTTTAGGCAGGAACGGTAGTGCAGGGAGCCTATTTACAGAAGCAGGGATGGCTGGTTTCTCATGCACCCAGTAGGGCTTCTGGTTATGTCTAGCTTATTGTCAGTAACGTTCCATCTTCTGGAGCCTCCTGGCCTGGGCCTGCTCTGGGTAATTTTCCTCTTCATAGACACATATGATGCTGAGTTGTTATCAGTTGATAAAAGACTTGGGATAATTCCATAGTCCCACTGATAATTAAACCCTAGAAAATAATTTAATATCTGTGTAACAAGTTACTTGGAGTTGGAACGGCCATATGAATAAAACATGTATCACATCCTCTTAAGTGTCTTCTATATGCTAGAGACTTGATGCTTTCCAGAGCTGGGGTTCAGCTGCATACACATGTTTCCAATAAATTATGAGGGTACAATACAAAAAGAGAGGTACAAAGGGAAAAGAAAAGAGAACACGAGGAGAAAAATCATGGTTCTTGAGATAACTATCTTCAATTAAGAAGGTCATTCTTGAGGCTGGGTGGCCTGTGCAGTGATATTCCAAATTTGGGATGAGGCTATGCATGACCCCAATATCCCTAGAAAACCTCTATTATCTATAAGAGAAAGATATTATAGAAATAATTATATCAGTAGAAGCCCAAACAAAAGTCCTTTAAAAAAAATCCTAAAACTTTAAGCACTCTCACAGTTTTCTGAAATATTTGGGTATGGAAAAAAAAACACCCAACCATTAGTTAAGCCAATAGGTGAAGAATTAAAGAATTCAGACTTATTTCTAGGAATGTCATTTAAAATGTGTTAGGGGTGCCGGGGTGGCTCAGTTGCTTAAGTGACTACCTTCCGTTCAGGTCGTGATCCCAGAGTTCTAGGATGGAGCCCTGCATCAGGCTCCCTGCTCAGCGGGGAGTCTGCTCCTTCTCCCTCTACTTCTCCCTCTCCTTTTACCCCTCCCCCTACTCATGCTCTCCCTCGCTTCCTCTCTATTAAATAAATAAATAAAATCTTTTAAAAAATAAAAATAAATAAAATGTATTATACATCTCAAAATATTTATTGTGACATTGTCTATAGTTGATAGCAATATCCTATAATAATTTAGCAAGATATAGTGCATCAAGTCCTTCCTTTTGTCCTCATGACATCCTGCATATTCTTCTAGTCTAGTATTTTTTTTTTTACCATGCAGTTGTTTCTTATTTTCTTCCTCACCAGACTGAGCTTTCTGAAAGCAAGACTATGTCACAAATACAGATCATTAAAATCACTGTCTTAGATTATCTCCCCAGTACCCTTCGCTCCTCAAATCACTATGTAATCTTATCTAGTTGAAACCACAACCCTAGTTAAAGCTAACTTTGAACCTGCTTCATACCTTTATTCATATAGCTAAAAATGGCGGGAGAAAATATCACCACCACTCGGACTGGTGTCCCTTTTCATGACCACAAAGTTCCAAAGGGCCTTTCATCCTCCCAACAATCAAACAGTGCTTCTCTGGCCCATTCACTGGCCCAGACCACTATTTTGTACTTTTTCCACTTTATTCAAACCTTCACCACCTTCTCCAACATCCCCACTTTTTGCTGGTCACTGTGCTTCCTGCTTTTCTAGTTATTGAGAAAACTGAAGCAAGTAGAGGATATCTCCCACACTCTCCCACTACCACATCTACTCACCCTCTAGTTTGTCCCTCATGCTCCGCCTTCTGCCTGCCTTGTGCTCTGAGTTCTTTCTTTACCCCAGGTTATCCATCCAACAAGTCTCTCTCCTACATCATCAGTTTTTCTCTCTACTACATCATTCTTATCAGCATACAAGTATGTATGTTTTTTCTTTTTTTGGAATTAAAAAACAAAACAAAGCAATTCCTCTTGACCCCATTTTCTCTCCCATTTCAACCCCACTTCTTTGTTCAGTATCTTTCAAATAAATTGAATGAACCTTTGCTTCTCTGGTACTTCCATGGTGCTTGGCACATTATATTCCTTTGATAAGTATTTTTGAGGACCCTATCGTGTAGTTGTATAAAATGATAGCAGTTATTTAAGAAAATGTGTGTAATATGCTGAATGAAAAAAAAATCAGCAAGTATTATATGTGCACCATTTATATAAAATGTGAACATATTTTGACAAAGAACAGAAGCTGTTACACACAAATGAGACAGTTTTGTCATATTAGAAGGATTAATGATTGACTGCTATTATATGGAAAGCCCTTTATAGATTTTTACATTTATAAATTTAAGCAAAAGGAAAAAGAGCCTCCATTGTGGCCAGTCCTTAAAAATGAACCTGTTGGACACCTGGTGAAACCATGTGCAGGGGAAGTCAAACTATCAGTCTGGGCCAAGTAGCTACAACTTACAACTTCGCACCTGACCCATGGCTGGCTAGAACTGAGCCCTCAATCTATTTTTCAGGACTCATTTATTGAGTTCCTATTGAATGTCAAGTACTAAGGTATTGGGGATACAGTGATAAGCCTAAGTATCCATGTCATTTGATAAGTGGAATAGTCCTGAATTGGGTTGGGAAAGGTGGGGAGCATATATGGTTTCTTTAAAGAAGTGACCTTGAGCTGAAAGCTAAAGGATGAAATGAAATCAATGGGGTGACAGTGTAAGGTGAGGGTGAAACAGGCTCATTGTGGAGAGAGATGTGCATATACAAAGTCTGTGATTGAAGGGGGCATGTTGCTTTTAAAGAAATGAAAGAAGTCAGAGTAATTAAAGTGCAAAGAATGAGAAGAAGAGGGGCTTAAGATGACAGTAGAGAGGAAGCATGGTCAGACATGTAGGGTTTGTAGTTCATTCTGTGTATCTTGACCTTCATTCTTACAACACTGTGAAACCATTAGGCAATTATTTAGAGGAGTTATATAATCATATTTGCTTTAAGGCTTCTTTTGACTATAGAAAGGAGTCCTGCTTTCCCAAATTGTCCATGTCATGGCACACATATTGAATGATGATATTTCCTCCATGCCCAGGTGAAACCAAGAGGGTATTTGGGGGTATTTAGGTGAGAGTGGATAAAAAAATAATTACATGGTCTTTCTGTAATATAATTAACATTAGTAAAATGAAACACAATATACAAAGAACTAGGGCGTAAACTGAGATACGATGTATTGGGTTATATATTAAAAGTTGAATATGTAAAAAAAAATCCAATATAATGTTGAAGCTCTAATTTATGAAATGTACTTGCGTGCATGCATTGTTAGAATGGCCATCTTGCAGTTTACTCAGGTACTATATGATGCCATTCAGGCACAAGTCTATTTGACACATTTATTTGGGTCATGTCTTGAGTTGTATCTACAGAATAGCTAGAGAAGCTTCCATGTGGCTGATTCTTTAGTCCCCAAAGGTCAGACTTTGGGTTGTGTATCTTGCTCCTTGCACACCTGTAACTCATACATGTCATTGCCTGGGGAGCTCTGCATTTGAGAATGGATTGGAGAAAAGCCCAAGAGGTTGTACAGCTAAACAGATCCGTGGGCCATTTTATAGTATAGCCAAAGAGGAATAGCAAGTTGGATTAGCATGGTAAATATATGGATGCAGAAAGTATATGAATTTGATAGATATTTTGAAAGTAAAATTGATAAAATTAATGATGTTTAAATGTGGAATATGAGGAACAAGGTGTCAAGGATGACTCTAGATGTCTGGTCAGTGGATTGTGGTGCCATTATTCTAGGTAAGAGAACTTTGGGAGGGTGGGTCCTGAAATCAGTTATCTTGTTATCTCTGAGACATTCATATGAATATATAGTGTAGGCAAATCATTGTTATCTGCCAGGGACTCTGTTAGGCACATTATGGTTTAACTCATTTTTTGAATCATCAAATACTTATAAGATAGATTCTCTTATAAAATCTATTTTCCAAGTGAGGGAAATGAGATCTGGAGTGACCAGGTGATTTGCCATGGTCACAATCAAGAAGTGTTGGAGCTTGATTTGGGGCCTAGACAGTCTGTTTCAAAAACTCACTATTATATACAGCTCATCTCTCTGTGACTAACCTCAGCCAGATCTTCATCTTAATTTCAGCCCACCTTCTGTCCATACCAGCCTCTGTGGACTTACCTTCCAGGACTCTCCATAGATGACTCTTCTGGATGTCCCCTTAGAGTACTCAGATTTTCTTTTTTACTCTGATCTCTATAACCCCCTACATCTACCTGGTCTTATGTTCTCCAAACTACATTCTCAGGTTGTCTTGCACTAGGCCCCCCAGCAACAGTGTGCTCTCTGTACAGGGACCCTCAATGTCCCCTCTCCCAGCTTCCCACAAACACTGACTTCAGCTGAGGATGCTTTACAGCTGACCAGGACCTTAGGTCATGGAAGACCTTCAGGCTGGCCCACCCAAGTCTGTAGATCTATGATGGAGAGATCCAAAACTGAGGCCTTATGAACTCAGAATGTCTCCCTCTGGGACTTTTGTCTCACAGAGAAATATTTTATTCCACATCTAGTTTTGGAGTGTAAAAGGTATTTTGTTTCATTTGATAACACAACTTCCCTTTTGCTCTCTCCTCATTCCTCTGAACCAGTCTGGTGTATTGGACACTGTTCCATAGATACTTTTCTAAAAGTTTCCTCATTCCTAGTTCCATGAAATAAATCATTCCTGGATTTCACTTTATTCTTGTTGTTGTTTAAACAATGACACAATATTTCTTTTCTCCCCTTACTTTCCCTTTATGCTCCTCAATTCCCAGTATTAGATTCTCATCTTTACCCACCTGTCTCTTATGTGTTCTTTTTCCCAGGGGTATATCTATTCTTTCAAGTTCCAAATCTAACTTTATGGAGGAAAATGATAAACTCCAACCCTGTACCTTTTGTTATGAGTCTTCCTCCAGGCTTTGATCTATATGTCCAATTTTCTGCAAGTTAATTCCTCTTGAGGAATTATTTCTCATATCAGGTATGTCTTATATTAGAGCCCCTCTGATGTGTTCTTCCTTGCAAAGTACCAGCCACTTCCAGAATAATATGATGGCCACTTGCTATTTGCCCTGGGAGTCCTAGTCCTTCGCTTTGGCTCTGCTCCTGGTTGACCAGCTATATGTCTAGAATTTCAGGCTCTCCCAACTATGTCAAATCTTAGGTGAAACCCTAAATTTCAGGTTATGGCTTCTGGCATCCCAAATGCCTACCTAAGGGCCAGGTGATGAAAGATTTAAATTTTCTGAAAGTGAATTTTGACCAATGAGAAATAGGAGTCTGAAGGCAGCCAAGGAAATTGATTTCTCATCTTCCTATAACCCACAGATTAATCCAAAATATGGTTTTTCCTCCTAGCCTATATGGAAAAGTCCTGTGAGCTAAGAAATGCATATTGGTAAATCACCTTTGTGTCTCTCCTGGACTCATTGTGAGAGGGTGGCCAGTGTAGGAAAGCATCATTGTATGGCTCACTTCCTTCCTCACTTCACTTAGCTGTACCTTTACCTTCACTGCTCAGGGTGATCACTTGCAAATAACGCATCAGGACGTTAATCATTGCCTCAGGCTCTGCATTCTAAAGAAACCAGCTTAAGAGAGCTCTTCAAATTCAATGTTGTTGTTGTTGTTGTTGTTGTTTTTAAGAACATTTTTTCATCATTCAATTTAACTCCTGTGTCTGTCAAAAATAACACAGTTATCCTGTCACTCAAGATGAAAATCCTGTGGTCATTTGGTGCTGCTCATTCTTTCTTTTATTACTAAAATCCAGACTCTTAGAAGGCCTGTTGGTTTTCCCTTCACAGGAGGCATTTCTTCTCCATTGCCCACCACTGACACTATTCTGATCCAGTCATACCTCAATTACTGCATAGACTCCTGCTCTCTTAACTGGATTTTCTGAATCTGGTCTCTCCTTCCAGTAATCTAGTCCATCTTGCACATTCTACCAGTGTACAGTACTGATCTTATTTGAATATCATCTTCAGTCTCTAAAAACATGCTCATAAATACATGCAATATCATGTTCAATGACCTACTACAAAAACTTGAAACTTTCTGGATTTAAAGTACTTTTAATTACCCAGCATTCCCATCCATCCCTCTCTGGTGTAGTTCCAAGCCAGTTTGTTTTTTGTTTTGGGGGTTTTTTTTAAGATTTTATTTATTTATTTGACACAGAGAGAGAGATTACAAGTAGGCAGAGAGACAGGCAGAGAGAGAGGAGAGAGGAGGAAGCAGGCTCCCTGCTGAGCAGAGAGCCCGATGCGGGCCTCGATCCCAGGACGCTGAGATCATGACCTGAGCCGAAAGCAGAGGCTTTAACACACTGAGCCACCCAGGCGCCCCAAGCCAGTTTGTTTTTAACTTCTGTACTTTTGCTTACATTATTTCTTTGACCTGAAGCACCTTTTCCTCTTAAATAATTCTTCCCTGATTTTCAAATCCCAGGTTAACAAAATCTCCTTCATGAGGTTTATGATACGAACTCTAGAACACACTTCCCTTGAATTCTTTTAAAATTAATCATCTATAAAGTTTAACTTCTCAGTTGCATATTGCTTTATGCTGATCATAAATTGTTTGATACTTTGGTTCTGTTTTCTGAACCAGATGACATTTTTTGACCGTAGAAAATGTGTCATTCTTTTTATGTGGCCTTAATTATATAGGACACAGAATAGATGCTCAAAACATTTCCTTAGTAATTGCGTCCTTGAAAATGAATAGTCCATGAACTATAACTAGAAGTGTTTTGGTCAGTTGAGGGCTTGGTAACACTGCCTGATAGTAATGATTAGTAATAAGGACAATTCGAGTTAATGAATGAAGTGATATCAGATGTCTATCATAATGCTTGTGAATGCCACCCTAAAGGGGATTCAGTGATTGAAAACGAAGCATGTATAGCTCACTGCTGTTACAGAAACAATAGTACTCTTCCTTCAGTGTGAGTGATTCTTCAGTGTGAGTGAAAACGCCTAACAGTTACATTTGGGTAGGCAGTATGGAATTAGGGAAGCAAGTCACAACTCAGCCTTATATCTCCAGTGCCATTTTAGACCTAGATCAAACTTTTATTGGCCAAAATACTAGAATGCACCAAGGAAGGGACAGGAGAGTAGCTAGACAAAAGGTCAGTGTGACTGAAGTGTGCAGTGAGGTGTGGTGAGTGATTGGACATATACTCAGGTTGTGAAAGGTAGAAGTTTATGTTAAGGGGTTTGGATTTCATCCTATAGTTAATGGTGTACTACCAAAGCTTTCTAAATAGAAATCTCATCAAACCTGTTTCAGAAAGGTAATTTTTAAAAATATTTATTTATTTATTTGAGAGAGAGAGAGAGAGAGAGAGAGAGAGAGAGAGAGAGAGAGAGAGAGTGTGTGTGTGTGTTCACACAGAGGAAGAAGAAAAGCCCCTGCTGAGCAGGGAGCTCGATATGGGGCTCAATCCCAGGACCCTGGGATCATCACTTGAGCTGAAGGCAGACACTTAACTGACTGAGCCATACAAGCACCCTGGAAAGATTATTTTTATAGCAATATGGTAGATGGAAACAATGGAGGTGGGGGCACCTGGGTGGCTCAGTTGGTTGGGTGACTGCCTTCGGCTCAGGTCATGATCCCAGAGTCCCAGGATCAAGTCCCACATTGGGCTCCCAGCTCCATGGGGAGTCTGCTTCTCCCCTGACCTTCTCCCCTCTCATGCTCTCTCTCTCAAATAAATAAATAAAATCTTTAAAATTAAAAAACAATAAATACAGTGGAGGTGGGGGATTTAATTGGTAGGTCTATTTTTATGTCTGGTGTTTAAACTGTGTTTTGGGGAACACTGAGTCCCTTAAAGATGGGTCACCTCAGAGGACAATGAGGATGAGTGGGTAGGAATCTGAGTGTCTAATGCAAACTGAAAACACCTGCTTATACCTGTTTCGAGTAGACTTCTAAGTAAAATTTTGTTAAAAGAAAATATTCTGAAGTTTAAAAAACTAGAAAACTCGCAGCTTACTTAACAGACTGCCTGGAAATTATTAGAGAGATTTCAGAAATATCTTGAGGTAGATTCAGTTCAACTTGATTATCAATAAGCTCTGTGAGGTTTAAAAAAATGAGTTAAAGGTTATTGGTTACTGCACAGAAAATGTTACATTAACCAAGATAGAGATCGCTCCAGAGGGAGGATATTTACTGAGAGGGAGCTTCTTATCAAGTCATCCATTGTGTATGGTGTGCCTCTGGACAAGGATTTGCCTGAGAGGTAATTAGAGATTAGGATGTAGAGTCTAGCAGTAAGGTCAAAAATACCTTGGGAAGTCATACATGTTAGAATAGCACTGAAGCCAAGGAGGTGCATGATCTCATTTAGGAAGGAAGTAGAGACCAGAGGAACTGAGATGACAGACTGAAGGCCAGATGGTATCCAGGCCATGAGTATGATCTATCGGCCTACATGGATACTTTATCCATTCCAGTGTTTTATAGTTGGTTTTTACATTTGTCAAATTTTAAATTTTGTTATTTCTGACTTCTCTGGACAAATTAGAGGGTCAGATAATATGGGGCGACTATTCCTCATGGCTACCATAGGCCAGGGATGCTATTGAGGGGCACCCCCCACAGATGGGCACATGGGCTCTCCAGATGAGCACCTTTCACCCCCACCCCTCCCCACCCGCAAGGCTATGCACAGGCTGTTCACAGTTCTTTCAGTTCCTCCAGGCAATTCCTCAGTGTCCTGAGGGAGAAGGACACTGACAGTGGATGCTGGTATTTATTATGAAAGTAGAGCCAGCAAATGGGTTTGTTATTGTTGTTTGGATTATTTTCTTATTGTTTTTTGTTTGTTTAATTATTTGGTTTTTTGTGTGTTTTTTTTTTAAAGGTATGAGATAAACAGAAGTTCTATTGTTAGAGTTAGGGGAGGGAAGAGGGGAGCTGAAGCCCAATGAATCTAAATGATAATTACCATTTCTGAATCCAAGGACCACCATCATATAAAATGTAACATCCCATAATGTCATGCAATGTCATCATAAACTGTTAACATATGGGTAGAACATAATATGTTCGAATATAACCTGATCTACTAACATAAGTGTACTAACTAACATAAGTCTATGAACACAAAGTATGTGTTAAATTCGGAGTTGGATAGGACACCAATGTCAAGGCTAAGGGCATAAACTCTGAAGTCAGCCTCAGTTCAAACTGTCACTGTGCTGGTTACCAACTGTGTGATCTTGCATGCTTTATTCTGTCTTTCTGTACCTTAGTTTCCTTACCTATAAAAGGTATTTGTGAAGATTAAGATTAGGGCATCTCTGATGATTCACAGACCTGTGAATCAAATAAAAAAATTAAAAAAAAAAAGATTAGGACATCTCTGGTGCTTAATGAGTGATCAGTAAAGCTTAATCATTGCTGCTTCATCCCTTACCATGCACAGACCTCATCAATGCACTCGAGTCTTTGTAAATCTGTAACTAAGCTAGCAGGAACTAGTGAGAAATTAGTAGCTAACATTTAAATATGACGTGTTGTTATTATAATCACAGCTCTTAAATCTCTACTAGAAATAGCTGAGCTCCCTAAGGGTTAAATATCTGATGTTCTGAACATATGGACATTGATAGGTTTCTATTTCTAAGATGAAGGGCATTTATTTCTGTTCAAGATCTGTTAATACATGCTCTAAAGTATCAGTTTTTGTAATTATGTGTGATTAATCCAGGATAAAACAACGAATCAGTATTTAGATTGCCAGCTCCATAAAGATTTATTGTCAGAAAATTATGTGGAATTTATAGGAAAAGGAATATTTGTAGAAAGGGTTTCTCCTCTGTGAGGGCTGCTGAGTGATTCAATTACACACTCCTGTAAATTTTTATTCAGAAGCTGGATCTGCTGTCTAGCTTCATTTAAAAATCAGTCTCAAAATCTCAGAGTTTAATTTTGGGGTCCAAACCTCATACATATTTATCTTTAGAAAATTGATAGAGATGTTAGACATTTGCAGTGAGATAAATAATTAAGTTAAAACGAGACCTGGGATTAAAATTTTAAGGAGCTTGCTTTCATGTGTCTGTCCAGAGAATTCTTGGTTTTCTAAGAGACTGAGTTTTGTTGGAACCAAATGAAGAGAATTTGTGCGGTTTTGGGGGCCAAATCTGCTCTTCAGATGCATGGATCTAAAGGAAGTCTTGAGGAGGGCACATTAAATCATGCTACCTGCTTTTTTAATATTTAATAATAGATGTTTTATTCTGAGGAATCCTCAAATTAGAATCAGAATATAGGACTTCAGGATTGGAGGAGCCCACATAGATAATTTAGAGCTGGCCTTCATTTTGTAAAAAGGAAACTGTGGTATGACGTGTTGGCTAATGTAAAAATAATTTATGTAACATCAGTCATATTTTAGCTTTTCAAAGAAAAGCAAAGTGTAGTGATTAGTTAGAGTCTGTTAGAAACAGAAACTTTGCATTAACCAGTTACATACAAACTGGCTACTCATTCAAATACTGGCCCAGAATCTGGCGGCTTGGTATGGAAAGCATAGTCAAATCGCTTTTATATGCACTAAACAAGCCCATTCTTTTGTCAATCTTATTGGAATAAATAGAACTGGGGTGGGATGCTTGCTTTTGGATGTATATTATATGCATGTCTACTCTCTCCTCCTTACGCAAAGGCGTCCAGTAAAGAATACGAATGAGCAAAGAAGGTTAACATATCAGGAATATGGAAAATTATGGCTAGAGAAATACAAGAAGGAGTAAAAACAAAAGACTAGAAATAAGGGAAATAATACGCAGAGATTACCTCCCTCTGACAGAGGAGGTTGGAATACAAGGATGCTGTGCAATTTGTCAGCTAGTAAGTGGCAGAGTCAGAAATCTAAGCCAGTTTTCCAGATCTTAGTCTGTTCCCTGAGCTATGCCATGCTTCTCAAACGTAAATGTGTTGGCATGTCTCTTGAGAACCTTGCTAAAACACAGATTCTGCTTCCACGGGTGTGAGGTAGGGTCTGGGTTCTCATTTCGGACAAAAATGCTGGCAATAATGAAATGCTGGAATACCACTCTTAGTGGCAAGGGACCGTATTCTGTACACTTAATGTGGACAGAAACAAAAAGCAAAACAACTCGTCTAGGAAATGATCTTCTTTAGAATGTTCACCTGCTGCTCTCAGGAAAATGCAAGGCCCCTAACAGAGCAGTTGGACAGGTTTAATCTCAGTGCCTTAAACTTTTGCTATTGTCATTGTTGCAGTTTTCATTCACTTGTGGCCCAGTATATGCCTGAAGGAAATAGTTCTGGTTTTGCTTTTTCCCTAGTAAGGCCTACTATTAGTATTATTAGTATTAGTATTATTAAAGTCAGAAATTATTTCACACTAACGAGTGAATGCCTGATACCAACTTAGAATACTTCCTTGGAGTATTTGAACTTTGTCAAAGTTGTAGAACATAGTTTCTTTGTCATTGAGTTTCTTTGTCCATTTTGGGGTACTAAGGGATACTTTCTAACCTTCCCCACCAGGAAATTCTTACATATTCAGCTTACATGAATTTCCATACTGCAAATTTCTCTCCAGCTTTCTCTTTTATTCCTTAGCTTTCTACCCCTCTTCATGAAGGACTAACCCGGTATCTCCGAATCTCCGAGTTTTCAAAGGCTAGATGACTTGCATTTTCCTACAGTTGACTTGCTGAGATGTAAAAAAAAAAAAAAAAAAAGTGTCTGCTGGGTTCACCCTACCTTGGAAATCAAACAAAGGAGAGTTTTGAGCAGAGATCAGAGGTTGAACCAATTTAGAATCCGGATAAGGAAAAAAAAAGATTTGTGCAAGATCGGTGACTTAGCAAAGAATTTTGTATTAAATGAGAATTTGGAGCAAAATCAGCACTCAGAAGAGCATACAAGAAGGCCTCTATCGTATGATGATTAGTTGAATGAATGAGAAGATTAATAAATGAGTTATTCTGTAGCCAAGGAGAAAGGGCTAAGGTGTAGTGATTCTAAACATTACTCTTCCATTTATTTTATCTGATGCAATGGCAAATATGGTAGCAGGGAAATTCCAGTAGCAGTTTATGGAAAATAAGAGAGGGAAATCAGGGAGGACGGTGAATATTTCTCCTTCATTTTCTCCTCTTGTCCTCCTCCAGCTTTCCAGACACCTGTCACTTCCTAGATTTATTTTTTCTATAGCTTTATCCGCAAGACTAGTTTTATCTTCTTGTATTTCATTCAGTCTCTGAAGCATTTCTTTCTTTATGTATATTTAGAAGCCTGTCCATTTCATTGGAGACTAAATGAATGCCTCTTTTTTACTGGTATAAACTCCACATGCTGGTGTGAGCTCAGCATGAAATGTACAAAAACAAAACAAAACAAAAAAACAAAGAAACAAACCAAAATAAAGCATGTGATACTTCCTGCAAGATTGGGATAACTTCCCAGCCCAGAAAGAAACAACAACAAAACAAGTGTGTGAACTGGAAGGCTGTGTGCAGTATATCACTACCCCCTTGAGCAAAAAACAAGGCTGTGTGTCCCTGACTTCGTGGCTGTGCCCCTCAGAAAAGTGGACACAGTATCGAATTAGACATGTCAGAAGTGACTGGAGGAATACCTGTGAAGGATACAGGGAGAAAGCCGGAGTGTGAAGGGAAAGCCTTCAGACTGATACAGGTTAAAGGAGAGGAAGAAGAACTAGGAAGAACTTTAGACTACTGAGCAGTTTTAAGATAGTTTCAACAGGCTAATGGAGAAGGCTGAGGGCCAATCATTCTTCAGACGGTCCCACATCACAGAAGAACTGGTCTGCATTAATACCCTCACCATGCTCACTCACTGTCTGGGAACTGCTGGGTAATAGGATCCTCGGTGTGAATGCAATGTATATCCAGAGGAGTGGCTGCATCAGTCATTAACTCTATTCCCTCAAGGAAGAGATGTGGGTGGTGTGTTTTCTCAGCCATCACAGTGACCCCTTGAGCCATGAAGATTGACATCTCTGTGCAGCCTCAGGGACCAGCTCCTCCATGTTATCCCTGGACTGTTCCTCCAATAGGGTAACTTAGAGGTGGGGAGATCAGTGGATCACACTTCAGCCCCTGTCGATATAGTTTGTCTGGGGATCTCAACTAGTGTTTATCCTTGGTCTCATCTGCTGTCTACTCTAATTTGCCCTCACCCTCAGCAGTCACTTTGATAGGTCTTGGTGGCTTAATGTTGGTGAAAAAGCTTAGCTAATGTCAATGGGCTGAGTCATTTTGTTCCTATTTGGTTGTTTATCACCTCCTGTATTTTGAATCGTTTCTGGTGGTGCTTTGAATTTCTGAGTATTGATACCAGTCTAGACCCTGAGTCCAACAGTCCTCATCATGTTTGAGTATTTCCCTTTCTGTGGTACAACCACCAAAGTAACATTCATAGGTCCCTTTTGGAAAGGGGAAAATGGGGAATCAATAGAGTATATACTGGCTGCAGTTTTGCAAATTCCTTCCTTCTAATCAGAGGATTCTGGATCCAAACAAGTGATTATGACATTTTATTGGAGCAACTGCCCTCAGCCTCTTGCTTCTTGGTTCTCCCTTCTCTGGCTACAGATACTGAGCAACATCCTTGTTGACAGCCCTGTTTCACCTCTAGGGATTCCATGTTCTATTAACCATCTCCATGCTTCTCTTCGCACTGACTGCCCCTCTGACTTTTCCAGCTGTTCCAGGAATGTAAGCTGCCCCTCTTCTGATGGCTAAGCAGCACCACATGGTCCTCACTGACTCAGGCCCTGTCCATCCTATGAGCATTAATGAACCCAGCCCTGGATAGCCTCTTTTGCTCTCGGCCTTTTCCTCAGAGGAGAACTTCCACTGCCGTTCTTGGTGCCTCTCTTCAGCTGTGCAAAACCCAATGACACTGCCTTGGCTATTGCTGCTACACGCAAATTGATTTTTGCAGGTCTCTTAATATATAATATCCTTTCTGCTTTATCAGGTTCAAAATATTCCCAGCTGGGTTACAACTCTAGTTATCAGCCTGGTACCTAGGAGAAGAGGAGGGGGCAGCTCTTGAGGGAGGCATCATGCACCTTGTTGGAGAGAGGGCTCTGTATCATTTTCCAGAATGGAGGAAGTGCTGGCTCCTAGTGGGTGCGGGGGGGGG
>LNAC01001231.1:183808-239765 GCA_002007465.1 Ailurus styani | reverse complement strand
GGGGGGGGGATGGTGGTGGGCATCCAAAAGCTCTGAGGGCTAGGATTTGCAGAACCAAATTCCCCTGGAACATCCATCAACAGGCCCTATCCCATGTTTCTGGATCCAAAGTTTTCTCAACCAGGGCTCTGCACTTAGTAAAACAGACTGCCGCGACTGAGCATTGAAACTTCCCTGGAGCTTGGTGTCTCTCTCACGTGAGTCTGCTCCTCGACTGAGTCAGACCTCTCACTACAGGAGTTAAGGGGCTCTTTGAAAGCAACTGAAAAGGCCCTCTGGCTCTCACACTTACCTTTAATTGTTTGTTCATGGCCCACAGTTCCTCGTTATGGTCCTGTGGGGTCTCAGTACAACTTAGCAATTCCCAACCAATTCTGCTGTCCTTACAGTGATTACTCCTGCACATATTTCAAGTGCCTGGACCATCGCCTTGGAGGGGTATTCCCTCTGCCAGGATGTTTTTCCAGGTCACCAACAAAGAACTTTGCAGCAAATGGGCCACACACAACTCAGGCTGGCCTCCTCCCTGTCCTCCAGGTAGCTAGTGAAGCAGACCCCGGGCCCCTCTTCCATTCCCTCCTTCCTCAGTCCAGCCCTGACACCTTCCCTGTGTTAGTTTGAATCCTCTGAAAAGCAGATGGCAGACTGGCCTCAAGCGTGCAGGGCCGCTGTTGCAGGAATGCCAGGGAAAGATCATGGGAAAAATCAGGAATGGGCAGGGAGAAGCTTGGCCTGACACATGTGAAAGGAGATGGGGCAGGCACCGTGGAGGAAGGGGAGAAAGAGACTCACACCACAGAGCAGTACTAGGAAAAATGCTGCCTGGCTGAAACACAGGCCTCATGACGGCATTGCGTGTTAGAGAAGACGCAATGTCTTCTGTCTGGAGGAGTGGCCCTGCACTGTCCCCCATGGCCCAGTCATTCACTGGCTGGAACGTCCAGGAGAAACCCAAGTCTTGGCATTCACACGGTGTGGTCCAGAGAGGGGGCAGCCGGGTCAACTAGGCTCCCCACTGCCACCAGCAAGGACTGTCTTTGCTTCCTGATGAATAGTTAACATTTATTACATGTTATTTGTTCTATGCCAGCTTTGCAATGCATCTTTCCATTTAGTCTTCATAAGGGCAAAGATTATCCCCACTTTTCAAAATCAAACTGAGGCTCCAACAGGTCCAGTAATACGCCAAAGGCTAAAGGACTTGGTCCCCTTAACAAGAATCCTGTGCAACTTCCCATCAAAGCAGTTTTATAGATATTAACAAAACACACATTCTGTTTCTAAAGGTTCACCAAGTTTTGGGAATGTAACAGTAAACCAGGCAGCATGGGTCCTTCCCTCCCAGAATATAAATCTAATCAGGGAAATTGGTGTGCCGATATGTAATTATAATGTGACTTTTCAACTTTCTAGAAGGGCCCTTATGAAGTCACGTAAGGCTTCCTGGGGAATATGATATTAAGCTGTGACTGGAGGATGGGTAGCATTTAATCAGGTGACAAAGGGTACTCAAACAAGGTACCACATAGAGGAAACATTATATATGCAACGGCCAACGGCCAAAGGAAGCATGGAAGCTTCAACAGACTTAATGAGAATGGGCATCCTAGTATGTGGAAATGGTCTCCAAACTGTTAGTCATTTCAAGCTGTGTTCTCTATGGATGTGTGCAGAAACAGAGAGACAAGCAGAAAAGATAGGGTCCTATATCCTCAAAAAGCATACATTCAATAATATGAAAATTGCAATATGGATGGGAAATAGAACATTTTGTCAACAACAACTTTGGAATAGACTTGCATTGCACTTAATTGACCTAAGATTCTTACAAACCTTTCCATTTGACTAATACAAGAGTTTCCTGGTTGAAATCTTTCCTGTACAGCTGCTTCCACGTGCTGCTCCATTGCTGCCATCTCTGGGGATCATATAGGTTGTTTCATTTCTAAACTTTCTGTAATGCTTTCCTATTGATTCTCACAGAGTCAAGTTTGGTGTCCCGATTTCCAAGATAACTCAAAAGAGAAAGGACTTCCGGCTATCTATGATAATAGCAAAAAGAGATCAGTGATTTCTTTGTAACCAACTGACCAAAATTGTCAAAATCCACCATTTCAGGGCACTGGAAATTGGCTCTAGAGGAAAGCAAATTGAAGCATTTGTTTTTGAAAAACTGCTAGACCTCTGGATAAGAATATGTGACTTTTTTTAAAAAAAGATTTGATTTATTTATTTGACAGAGAGAGAGATCACAAGTAGGCAGAGAGGCAGAGAGAGAGAAGAAACAGGCTCCCTGCCGAGCAGAGAGCCCAATGTGGTGCTCGATCCCAGGACCGTGAGATCATGACCTGAGCCGAAGGCAGAGGCTGAACCCACTGAGCCACCCAGGTGCCCAAGAACATGTGACTTTTGTGCCAGAGGTACCTTCAGGTCTTCCAGGCAGGATGGGGCAGGCCCCAAAATCAGCAGCTTTGCTGCCAAGAGGGGTACAGTCCACTGAGATGAGAGACCAAAACTGTGCTTTTTCAGGGTAAAAGGGGCAGATCTTTACCTCCATGGAAACAGTCCAACCACCAACTGATGAACTAAGAGACGACGTGTTATGTGCACAGAGTGGAACACTACTCAGTGATTCAAAGCAATGAACCACTGACACGTGCTACAACTTGGAAAAAGCTAAAAAAAAAAAAAAAAAAAAAGATTACGCTAAGTGAAAGAAGCCAGTCACAAAAAACATGTATTATATGATTCTATTTATGTGAAATATCCAGAAAAGGCAGAAGTACAGAGACAGAAAAGAGATCATTTGGTTGCCTGGGGTGGGATTGAGGAATGCCTGCAAACGAGTATGAGGTAATGTTTTGGAAGTGTTAGAAAACTGTATCACAGGAATGCTCACACAACTGTATAAATATTCTAGCAGTGACCGCACTGTACACTTAAAATGGGTGCATTTTATAGTGTGTAATTTATACTTCAGTAAAAGTGTGAAAAAACTTCTCCCAAATCTTGCTGCATCGCACCCGGACTACCATTTCCTGATACTGTCCGCACTTGCTGCGCAGCAGAGCCTTGGTCCAAGCTGACTGCTTGCTGTTCTGTCCGCGCCTCTCCCGCACCCACTGCCCACACGGCCTCAGTGCATTGCTGAGCTGAGCAGAGCCAGCCGCTGATATCCCGATAACTGCCTCTTTGGCTGCAAGACGCCCTTTGCTTGCCTAGTGGGCTGAAGAGATACGATCATTTCTTTTATTTCCCCTGCCCTGAAAACTTCAGGGAATATGGCCCAGGTCCCATTTTTTTCACTCAGTGTTCCCTGACTATTCTCGATCATAGTTAAGTACAGTTTAATAGTTAGCTGTTCTTCACTAATTTAGTTCAATAGTCTGAGCAAATTGTGCCCAAACCCTACCAGGTGCTTTCCACATAGCACGTATGTGCCAGAGAAAGACAAAGATCTTATTTCCGTGGAACCTATATTTTAGCAATTATATATGATACTGTCCCCATGTAATTAAATCTATGTTTGTGTTGTTGCCTCCGTTACAGTATAATTCATTCTTTGAGGGCAGGGAGTCTCTTACACCTCTTTGCATAATCTCTAACACAGGCTTAGTATGGTTTAGGTCGTTTAGTGAAATGAATGTGGTGTCTCTCTCAAGGATATTTGCATGTTAAATCTTAATTCTTTGTAGAAGAAGGAAAACCTGGGAGCAGCAATTTAGAAATTTTTGTAAGGGAGTGGGTAGAGATTTATTTGTACCAAGTAAGTGAGAAGGGGTGATTCTTTCAGTGCTGAAATTAAATCACTGAATGAGTTTCAGCTCTGTCTACATTTAAAGAAAATTCTGGACCTCTTTCAAATTTTAATCTACACTTATGAAAGTATGTTAAAAGTTTCCCTGGTGAGGGGAGGTAAAGCCAGCTGTTCTTACATGAACTTCTGACATTCAGTAGTTTAGTAGAAGTTTATTTTGTATTTATGTCAAGTCCAGTGTGTGTTTGGCAGGTGGTCTACCTCAAGGTCATTCTGGGACCCAGGTTTATCGGCTCCTTCCAAGCAGCTGATGGGAGCACAAGAGATTCCACAGGGAAGACACTCCCTCTTCTTACCCACTTCCATTCACACCGCCCTCCCACTCATTTCTATTGGCAGGAACTCAGTCATGTGACCAGATCTAAATGCAAGGGAGCATAGCAAATATAGGTTTGCTAAGTGCCCGGGAGGAAAAGGAAATAGGTTTTATTGAACATGTAGCAATCTCTGCCTCAGAATTTGTACACTGTTTTTCCAGAATAGCTCAGTAACCTTGGATATTTCTGACAAATGCTTATGAATAATTCACTTTGACGCAGTGGAGAAATGCCATATGCTGGCTATATTTGTGCTACCTTCAATTTTCATTTGGGCTACTTTCTTTTTTATAGTAAAAATAACGACTCATATTGTTTCACATGACATTAAATAAAAATTGCATTTTACAAACAATTAGTGTACTGTGATGGCCATTTGGTAAAATGAAGTATGTACACAAAGAAAGTCTTGAAGGAAAAATATCAAAATATTAGTGGTTATCCCTTTGGAAATAGAAGCACTTTTCACTCTCTTTTCTATTTTCCTGTATTTTCTGAAAACTTTGAGAATAAGCAGACTTATTTTTATAATCAGAAAAATAAATTCTATTTAAAATAATAGGGACCAACTTACACAGTGTGTCGCTAGTCATATAGGGTCCTTTACATGCTTTATTTTGTTGCTCTTGTGGGTTAGTAAGGCAGGCATTAGTAATATTATGCCCATTTTGCAGATGAAGGCCATCTGGGGGAGCCATCACACAAAAGCTCAGGTGAAGCAAATGACTTGCCCAGGGGCACACATCCAGAAGCAGCCAATCTGGGACTTGGACCCAGAGCCTATCCTTTCAAATTTTATGCTTGTCCCATAATATCACGTTGGTTTCAAGAGCCCAGAAGTGAGATACTGTGTTCCCATTCGTAGTTATTAAAAAAGGAAAACACATGGAAACTTGTTTGTGGTTTCTTCTAAACTCCTCTTAGAAAGGCACAAGAGAAGTTTCTTGTGACTTTTGCAACAAAATAACACAGAACAAGGAAAAAGGAAGTGTTGAGTGCTTTTAGGTGAGGGCTTTCTGACAGAGAAATTACAGTGTGGTGTCACCTTTATCACCTCTATCCCCTCGGACAGAGTTTGCTTTCTGGGCCCTTGGCAGCTCTCTTTTCATAACAAGTATTGGAAAAGTTTCCAAGCCATCTTGTCTGTGCCACATCTGATCCAGATGGCTTTGAACACTCCAAATTTAGTTCCTATTTTGTTTTCACCTCTCAGGGTAAAAAAAAACAGCCTGTAACATTGCTGTGGAGAAATTTCTGGAGCAAACACTGCACGGTGACTGAACAGGAAAGGCAAGGTTGCCCCTGCTCTGGTGAGCTAATTAGCCTCTTATAATTGTCATAGCCACCAGAGTCCCCAACCTGCTGGGTTCTGGGCAGTGGGCTATTTCAGGGGCATCTGGTAGGACCCAGAGAGGAGAATTGGCGTGCAGACTGTGAAAGGCATGCCACCAGGCTGGAAGTCTCATTAAGAAAGCCTGCACACATGCTGAAGGGCAGAGAAAGAGAGATCCGCTTCATAAGAACCAGTGTTTGGAGCAGGCTGGAAACTGGTCATTATGTTACACAAATGGCAGGTCCAGTTTGAAGCTAGTGACAGGTAAGGTTAGTGCTAGATAAGCAAATCCAAAGACATTACAGCTTTTACTTCGGCTGCCCCAGACTCCCACTTCCTCCCACTCTCTCTCCCTTTAACCTTCCTCTTACTACTGCCTGCCTCATTTGGTGTTCTTCCTTCAGTCTTCCAACAGAGCAAGTTTTACAGAATCATTGTGGTGATGGCTGGCGGAGGGTGGGGAGGTGGGGAGGCTGGGGGTGTTTTTTAAGGTGGCAGAATCATTTTGGTCATGAGAGTGCATTCTCTACTGCTTTAAGCAGAGCTTCCTGAGAGCCTGAACATAATGTACCGAAATGAGGAAATTGGAGCTTGACTTTGATCTGTGGCAGAGCAGACAGTTGAGCGGTAAAGTCTCTGGGTCACAGGGTAAGCGTCTGTGTGTCACAAAGAGCAAGTAGGATATAGATCCTCTTCTCTAGATAAGACACAGTATTTCTGACCCTATTCCTGAAACTCGAAAATTGTTGAACATACTGCAAACACTTCTTTCCTAGCTTGATGAATTGTCAAAATCTTAAAAGAGTCACAATAGAAATTATTCGCTGATGAGGAAATGAGCAAAACATACACATACAAGCCAAGAATGTTTCAAACTCTGTCACACTAGCCACTGGACGTGTTACATACATTTTCTTTAATAATTCACAGATCTGTCGTTAAGTCCGAATTCGAGGGAGAGAGGAGCCATCGTGTGCTCTAATTTTTAAAGGAGAGATTTAAGGCAGATGTGCACACCAGATGTTATGGAACAGTGGCAGTTCACATGCATATTTATGTGAGACTGTTCCATTTCATTAGTGGAAAACCTCTGTTTACAGAGTGTAGATGATGTGACCGGAGTTGGAAAGAAAAGAGGACTCTTGGCCAGAGTGGAGCTGATGCTGAGAGCTGGGGCGGGACATGCCTCCAAACGAATGCCAGGGAAACTTTGCCCTTAATCCTTATTTGGAAGAGGCATAAAGAAGATCAGAGATTTCCTAATCCACTTCCACTCCCCGGCAATTAGTTGGCATTGGTAATGAGAGGGTACCCTGAGCTGAATAAAAGCGATTAACAAGACACAGACAGGAAGAGCAACTCAGCCATATCCTGAGTCCTCAGAAACCAAGAGGGTGGTGTCCCCAAGCTGGAGTGCCCTGGCCAGGAATCCAGAGACCTGGAAAGTCTGGTTTCATGGCTTACGAGCTGGGCCACTCTGGGTTATGCTGTTGAACCCTTGTGGCTTTACGTTGTGCAATGGGTGTAAGGTGGTGATGCCTTATATGTTGATAGCAAACCTGAATTCAATCTATACACATTAAATGAAATGTAATACAGGAAATATTCAGTAAATTAAAAATGGAGAGATACTGCTTTGGACATTTTTTTTTTAGATCTTCCCCGAAAAATATTGCATGCCCACATCTGCGAGTACAACTGCCATTTGAATTATGATTATACCTTACAAAGTGAGGAAGATCAAGTCAGAAGTTCAGAGAAAATGGATTTCTAACACATGCTCCCTAAAGAAGTGCATTTAGATACCCAAATGCTCAGGATCACCTCAGTGTTTTGCTGGTCTTATCACATTTTTAATTTGATTCTCATGTTGTAGAAATTATCATTGTTCAAGGTCATTCCTGAGCCCTGGCACGTCAGGAAACTTGTAACTGTGAGGTTAAAAGCACCTAGCTCAGGGGTGCCTGGGTGCCTCAGTTGGCTAAACGTCTGCCTTCAGCTCTGGTCATGATCTCAGGGTCCTGGGATCAAGCCCCACTTCGGGCTCCCTGCTTAGTGGAGAATCTGCTTCTCCCTCTCCCTCTGCTACATGCACACATTTTCTCTCTCTCTCTGTCAAATAAATAAGTAAAATCTTTAAAAAAACAAAACAAAACAAAAAAACCCAAACAGCAAAATACCTAGCTCAGGAAGTATATGCTTACCTCTCCCTACCCTCCTACATTCTAGGGGAGATCAAGGCCCTGCATTGGGAGGGATGGAGAGGACAAGGGAAAAAGAACTTTGTGGAATTTTCCTGAGTGTCAGCAGGGTGCTCTGTAGAGAAGTAGGACAGCATGAAGATCTTGGGTATTTAAGGAAGAAAGAGGATAAGAGGCGTGGAAGGAAAGGTGCAGAGGAATTATGGATTGAAATAAAAATATATACTTACCTATTTTCCAGGAACCTTAAACGGCAGTACTCTGGAAAATTAAGCCCCTGCTTTTATTCAGTTTCTCAAATATTTAGTCTTTCTCATCATGCCTTAAGGTTCTCAGACTGACTTTGTTCCTTTGACCTTTAATTGACCTCACCAATTCTGTGTAGCTTTTGTTTTTCTAACTTTTGCATTCAGGTAATTCATTTGCCCTTGACTCCTTGTCATTACACTTTCACCTAAGGATAACTTTCTTTTCAAATTGCCACTTCTTTTGTTTGTTTCCTCAGCAAGAGTTTACTATTTATTTGGATGTAACTGTGAATGTAACTATTTCCATGTTAGGTGGGAACATCTGGAGCACTTCAAGCTGTGTAAAGCTTTTTGGATAGAGAATGTCAACTCCTTTGCCTTGTCTAGACTGCTTCCTTATAATCCCCCCTTCCTTCTGCCTCAGATTAGGGGAATTTATGATAAATCTCACAATCCCCCCCAAAATACTTCACCCTCTGCTCCTGTACATCTGATCCTTAAAGCTTTGTTTGCCTCTCTCTGTTTCAATCTCCCTCTCCTGGGGGCATTCTCATTACAAACCCACTGCCCTACTCCTCCCCAAGGGCAGCAGGCAGTGCTGGGTGATGGTAACTTCCTAAGGGGACATTCTGCTACCCTGGAATGCTGAGTCAACGCCCCCCTCCCCTGCCCAGGCTCAGCTGTGAGGTTATTCACTATAGCTGGCATGGATTTGGTGCTCACTGTGTGACTGACACTGTTTGCAGTATTTCACATGCATTCAAGCCAGACGACAACCCCATCATGTAGATATTGTTGTAGTTATTACCCCCATTTTATAGAACACTGAGTCCCAATAATCATAAGTGACTTCCCAAAGTCATAGAGTGAGTAGGTAGAGGAGTTGGGCTAGGAATGCAAATGATTTGGCTCTTACATCAGAACCTTGAGCTGTTTGTTACATTTTTATGTGAATACATTTTAATCTTCTGCTATTGTTCCTGTCTCCAAAGTAGATTTCAGTTTGCATAACATGTTGATCTGGTCCTGCAACTTCAGGAAAACTTACTTTGACTGACTATGGAAACATACAAGAATAAAATGTTTTTGCAAACAGCAGGAGACAGAGGAAATATCAAGAAAGGAAATCGAAAGAGCTGATTTAACAGGATACTTGAGGCCTTAGAGGACAAGCCAGACCAATACAAAAATGAGTTGCTCGATCTTAACCACTGATAAAAGTACAACTAGAGGGGCCCCTGGGGGGGTGCAGTTGGTTGACCATCTGGCCCTGGGTTTCAGCTCAGGTCATGATCTCAGGGTCTTGAGATGGACACCCACATTGGGCTCCACACTGAGTGCAGAGTCTGCTGAAGTTTCTTTCTCCCTCTGCCCCTCCTCGCTCCTGCACACACCTTCTCTCTCTCTCTGAAATAGATACAGAAAGCTTAAAAAAAAAAGTAAAAGTACAACTGAAAAAAAGGGAGATGGAGCATTACTAGCACAGAGTGACCCGGTGACCAAGAAATCTCACAGAAGAAGATATGCAATAACCCAGAGAACAAACTGAATTATATTCTATTTGTTCATTCATTTTTTTTTAATTCTTTGCCCCAGGGGTACAGGTCTGTGAATCATCAGGCTTACATCTTTCACAGCATTCACCAAAGCACAAACCCTCCCCAGTGTCCATAACCCATCCACCCTATCCCTACCCTCCCACCCCCCAGTAACCCTCAGTTTGTTTTGTGAGATTAGGAGTCTCTTATGGTTTGTCTCCTTCCCCATCCCATCTTGATATTTGTTCATTCATTTAACAAACATTGTGCCCCAGGGGGGAATCAGCTGGGGGAAAGCAGGGAAAATGGACCGACATCCTGGCTCTTAGCGAATATACTCCATAGTGGGAGTATAAATAAGATAAATAAGGCAAGCCAACAAAATATTTAGCATGTCAGCTGGCAATAAATATTATAGAAGAAATACAAAATAGGGAATGATAAGGGCGTTGTGGTTGGAAGAGGGGGTGAGGGAAGTATCTTCCTGAAGGTGACATTTGAATAAAGACCTAAATGCAGTAAGAAAAGGAGACACATGGATAACTGATAGAAGATTATTTCAGGCAGCTGACTCTCAAGTTCAAAGCCTTGCAGCAGGAAGGTGCTGTCACTTTGAGGAATACCACTGAGCCAGGGTGGTGGAAGCAGAGAAAACAAGGGTGGAAGTTAATGGTAGATGAACTCGACAGGAGCTCATTATGAGGTCCTGATACTGTAAGATCTTCAGGCCATGATTAGGACTTGGATGGAAAATGATTCTCCTAGAACCATGCTAGATAAAAACATTTATTGAGAGATGCCCCCTTAACCATGCAGAGAGTATATAATAAGAACAAATGTGGGAACCATGCTCTAAAAATAAGTGTGGACACATTGGGAAGATCAAACAAAGCACTTCAACAATTATTAGGTGAGTAGCTTCCAGTTGTCAGATTTTATCAGCTTAATCCAGCGAATAACTACTCTAAACTCTAAATAAAATATAAAAGGCAGCCATTTGAGATAATGGGGAATGATAAAAAGGAGCAAGAAACTGGAGCAGAATCCACTGAGCAAGATTCTTCTTTACAGGCTTTCCCCACCCTGAGGGCATCTCCCAGTTCTCATGGAATGTTCCAGATAGAGTTCAAGCAGAAAACCACAGTCCTATTGGCCTGAAGAGTGAGAGGATGGAGTGTGGGGCTGCCAGAGTGGGTGGAAATTGATTGGGGGAGAAGAATGATCCTAGGATGGAAAGAACCTTGGGGTCCGGGGGGGACCCTCCACATCTATGTATAAACTTTGCTTCAGTCCTGGCTGACCTCTGGATTTGGACAAGGCAAGATTCCAAGGATCCCAAGGGGGAAGGAAACAGCTGGAGAGTTCCAAGAGATTTCAGCAGCTGCCCACCAGAGTGGTGTAGGGGTATCTGAGGCCCCGCAAGATGGAGAGACTTAGAAAATACCTTAGGATTTACACTGAAACCCCAGAAGGACCATATTGTGGGGCTAAAAGATTCACCCTAGGTGAATTTATTATGATGTGACCAAGGCTATACTAGGGATGTCCTGAGGAAGGAAATATCATAACCGTATTTGGTAAAATCATCCCTCTGCCTCCTACAGACTGAATGTAGGAGTCAAAAGTGAAAGCGGGAACCTATTGCATTTGTCCACGAGAGATTCGATGGTGCTCAGGACTAGGACAGCAGCTGTGGGAAGTGGCAAGGAGGGGTAGCATTGGTACTTGCTTTGAAGATTGACAGAACTTACTGGGGGCTTGGATATGGATGTGGGAGGGGGACAGAGAAGTCAAGGATTTTTTTTTTCTGTTTTTAAATTCCTTTTATTTTTTATTTTTTTAAATTTTATTTAAATTCAATTAGTTGACTTACAGTATATTATTAGCTTCAGAGGTAGAGTTCAGTGATTCATCAGTTGCAATATAACACCCAGTGTGCATTATATCACGTGCCTTCCTTAATGCCCATCACCCAGTTATCATCATTTATCTCGTCCTTCTCCCCCCACCACTCCAGCAACTCTCAGTTTGTTTTTCATAGTTAAGAGTCTCTTGTGGTTTATCTCCTGGTATGATTTTGTCTTATTTAAAAAAAATAATTTTATTTCTAGGATAGTTAACATACAGTGTTATGTTAGTTTCAGGTGTACAATATAATGACTCAACAATTCTATACATTACTTAGTCCTCATCATGGGAAGTTCATCTTAATCCCCTTTTATCTATTTCAGCCATCCCCCCATACACCTGTTTGTCTCTTTTTCTGTATTTGTTTGTTTTGATTCTTAAATTCCAAATGTAAGTGCAATCATAAGGTATTTGTCTTTCTATTACTGACTTATTTTACTTGCCTTTATACCCTCTAGATCCATCCATGTCATTGTAAATGGCAAGATTTCATTTAATCAGATAGAGCTCTTTAAATGTTTAGAGTAATGCCATCTACAGGCAAGCCCTTGGAGTCACCTGCTGTGGGAGTCACAGCCGCAGGAAGAAAGAGTACCAGGGACTCAATAAACCTCAGCGGGGAATGTCTCCCTGTGGGAAAAATGAGAGAATAGGAGCAGAGCCAAAGCAGGTAAAGAGGTCAGCCATCTGCTGCTGGGAAAAGAGGTTATGCTCCCCCTTCTCTTTGGCTCCCAACACCGCGGTTTTGTATTTCCTTATTTACACGAGGTGCTGGCCTCTTTTACCAGTGCGGATGGTGGCCTAAAATGCCCGAAAATATGCCTTTCCTGCTGTGACTTAGTCATACTGGATTAAAGAATTTCATTCAAAGGTATACTGTTTTACTTTTTTGGGGGGGAGGGGATAATTTACTCACTTGACCAGCACTTTATCTCCGATTTTATTTTAGACTTGCTAGAAAATAGTAAACTAAAAGGTATTTTGGAGTCCTCCCAAGTAAAATCTACAGAATGACTGGGCATTCGGTAAGTGGTGAATTTGGGGGGTAACTTTTAACTCCAAGCTTCTTATGTCAGGATTCATTCACATAAAAGAATCCTTCTGGGGACACCTGGGTGGCTTGGTCGGTTAAGCGTCTGCCATCGGCTCAGGCCATGATCCCAGGATCCTGGGATCCAGTCCCGGATTGGGTTACTTGCTCAGCGGGGAGCCTGCTTCTCCCTCTGCCTGCCATTCCCCCTGCTTGTGCTCCCACACGTGCACTCTCTCTTTGACAAATCAATAAATAAAATTAAAAAAAAATCCCTCTGATTGAGTGATTTGAGTTTCCTTCTTCACTGGTCTGTAAGGTCTTGGAAGCCAAGATTTTTTATCTTGTTTATCTTTCCTCCTCCATGATCTAATAAAGTGACTGTACATGATAATTGATAAACGAATAATCCTTTAATTAAAATTGGAATTTGCATTGTTTTGTTTTTTCTTAATTTCCTTTTAGCTTGTTTTTAAATAATACTGGTAGTTTTTATTTTTTTCCTTAAGCATGTATTTCGTGATTTCTTTTCTTCAAATATTTGTTTATTTATTTTAGAGAGAGTGCGTCTACAGGAAAGCCTGAATGGGAAGGA
The DNA here is from genome assembly GCA_002007465.1 of Ailurus styani. Taxonomy (NCBI): domain Eukaryota; kingdom Metazoa; phylum Chordata; class Mammalia; order Carnivora; family Ailuridae; genus Ailurus; species Ailurus styani. Next base: position 226,778 of record LNAC01001231.1, on the reverse strand, counting down.
CAGAGGAAGAGGGAGAGAGAGAATCTCAAGTAGACTCCATGCTGAGTGCAGAGCCCAATGGGGGCTTGATCTCACAACCCTGAGATCACAACCTGAGCTGAAACCAAGAGTCAGACACTTAATGGACTAAGCCACCCAGATACCCCTATTTCATGATATCTAAGACCCATATTATTCAGTCTTCTTTGTTCTTAGAGCAACTTTGGGTGGGATTGGACCTCAATGCTTTTCTGTTGGTAGTTTTTATGCAAATCTAGTTTCCCTAAACATTTGGAAGCAGAGTGAGTTTAAAGAGCTTTTGCAACTACACAGAATTCTATTTTTGTGTGGTGTTACCTTAAGGCAACTTGCTTTCTGAAATATCCTGGCCTGGTCCACCTTCCTCATTTTATGAGGACAAGCCTTTTCTTTTTTTCTGTTTTTGCCTATCTTGCTAAATTCTGCTTTCACTCCCAAAAGTTTTTCTTCAGTGTGGAGACTTGTCCTGCAAGAGAGCCTTTGGGGGTCAGTTTTGAGAGCTCATAAAAGGCTAGGCTTCTCCAGCCCCCAGGCCTGGGGGAAAGCACAGGTGGGGGTAAGGGGCTTGCATCCACCTGGTATTAGAAAGGGCAGCACAGCTCTCAGCTTTGACTGTTGTCCTCAAATTAGCCCTCCATGCTTTTCAGTGAAACTCTGAAGCAGTTTGGGGTTCTCTTGTCCTTCCGGCCCCCTCTGTGGCTCCCTCAGCTTTCTCTGGCCCAGGCAACAAAACACACAGGTGTGCCAGTAACACAGTGGTATGCCACTGATGATGTGTCCCCACTGCTTGTATTTCAGGATTGGTAAGAACATTTTGTCCCTTGCTTTTGTTGTTGTAAAGGTGTCCACAGACTTTTGGGTTTGCTACCTCATTACTTTCTCAGGGGAGAAAGGTGTGTGTGTGTCAGTAAGGAGTAGTGAGTTAGGAAGTTGGGCTGTAATTTGTGAAAATCCTCAACCTATGCTGCCACCACAGTGACTGTTTTTCCAGCACCTCCTTGAAGAGGTTTTTATTTTATTTTATTATTTACTTATTTTTATTTTTTATTAACATATAATGTATTATTTGCTCCAGGGGTACAGGTCTGTGATTCATCAGTCTTCCAAATTCACAGCACTCACCATAGCACTTACCCTCCCACCCAGTCACTCTATCTATCCTATCCCCTTCCTCCTTGAAGAGGTTTTTAAATAAACACATATCCAGGAAAAGAAACGTCTCCGTCCTGCCAGACTCACCCATCAGATTTTGGACTCACTGAATCACTGAGGTTGTATAAGCCACTTCCTTAAAATCTCCTGATAGATACACAGGTAGGTAGGGAGGTAGAGATAGAGATATATGGAAATATATCTCCTTTTCATTCTACTTCTCTAGAGAATCCTGACTAACAGACTGCACAAAAATGAAAACCCAGAGTACGTGTAAAACGTCTTCACACTCAGCCTTACATTTTCTGTTTCAGCTGCTGCTTTTTTCACTCTGGAGCATGTCTAGAATGTGTTTTTCAGCAGCCCCTGAAAAAGAAGAATCATTCAGTAATGCCTCAAGACTTTCCTATTTTCCTATTTCCTTAAAGATCCAGGATACAAAATGGTATTATAACACTTTTTCAGCATGCAAAAATTCATGCAACATCAAACCACAGAATCACAGTGTTTTAATGTTTAGTGCCAATTTCCTATATTACCATAATATAGCTCCCATGAGAAATTTTTTCCCCCAGAAGCCTAAATTTCCTACAATCTAGGTGCTCATTATTATTGGTAACTAAAGAGCATGGCAGATTATAAGTATTAGCTGGAGAAAAACAGAAAGACTTGATGGTGTCTTCTTCCAAATGCCAGTTAAATAAATGCTATTAGTCCTACGTCAACTTTCCAACCAGCCACTCAGTCAGGAGAAATGTTCCATGAAGAGGTTAATAGTAATACTAGAAGTTTTGCATCCTGATGGGAAACAAGGTGGGGTTCATTTTCCCCCAGCTTTCAGAAGAGAGTGTCCCTTTTTCTGGGAACTAGCATCTAAAGCATTCCTGCCTCCCAGGAAGGTGTAGAATTGAGCTTAGGAAGGACCATCAACTCCAGGGCCTTACCTAGAGCCCACCTGCCTTTTGGAATTTTCCCCATAAGCTCTCCTTCTTTCACTTACTATCCCACATGAGGGACTGTGAATCTGGTACTTTTGGGCTGAGTGAATTGTAGGGACCATCCAGAACCTCAGCAAAGAGGCTACTCCACATTAATAACAGTTAACTTTCCAAATCAAGTACATTTCTATACTCATTCACTTTTCATTCTTGCGTTCTCTATAGTCCCAAATCCTTGCACTTCTCTTCCTCCATGCAAAGTTACATCAACCCCAACCATCCTGTTGTGCTTAGTGCTTCTCCAGGTCAAGATCAGTTCCTTTGGGAAGGACTACATCTTGGAGCTCCTCCCCAAACCTTTCTCTCTCCTCAGCTGCTGAATTACTTGGCCACGGAAATATGTACTTTTCTGATAACAATATAAATGGCTCCTTTGTCATTTCAATATCCCTGGGATAAAATGTTATTCACAGAAAGTTAACACAGGAACAAGAAAAAGAGGGAAAGAAAGTCTGGGGGTATTAATCAGTGTGCTATTGACCAAAGCGTAGCACCAGCAAGTCAAAGGCTTGCCTTCTTGACTTCCCATTTAGAAGTGAGCATGCCGTGGGCCTGGAGATGAACTTCCCTGGCCACCAAGAGGAATTAGACTCCCTGGTGAGGGACTACAGCCTACCATTCATCAGTTGTGCTTCCCACTGAGCCTGATGTGGTCCCAGCATGAAGACAGATTACTCTGGGGGCAGAAATCAAGACATACTTTCAGGTCAAGTGCTTTACTTTCTCCCTACAGTGGGCTTTTCCCAAGAGAAATACATGACCATGTAGAAGCAATATAAAAACAAATCCATCAACAACGTCTTACTTAGAAACCTAAGAGCTCCTCTTTTGCTATGCTTGTCTTGACATTGCTGTGCTGCACTCTGGAGACCATGGCATCCAAGAGCAAACCAGAACATAATATATGAGATAGGCCACTCTACTAAAAGTAAGAGGGAGGGAGTTAAAACTGATAATCAAAATTCTAGTGGACTTGCTTTTTATTTCTCCTTCATTTGAAAATAGGTATGTTATAATGTAAGTATAATTCTAAGATAATAGACTTTCCCCATGACGTTTATCTATTTGTTCATTTATACACTCAACAGATACAGGTCATCATAGTTAGGTCATTGGGAAAGATTTGAGGCCCATATTCATGGAGCTTGTAATCCAATCCAGCAAACATGTAAGTGCCCTCTATATGTGGAAGATGGTGAAGTAAGATACCAGTAAGAAAAAGATGGTACAAATGTGGTGTGGCCACTTAAGCAAATCCATTTCTACTCCAACACAGCCCTCACAGTGGGAAAACGGAAGGGGAGAGGGAAGAAGGAAATGATGGAGAGAAGTAACAGAAGAATGATGGAGACAGAGTGATTGAAAATAAAGTCGCTTTGGAACAGAAGTAGAATTTCTTATGGGACAAGACCTTGTCTTCTATCACAATTCAGAGTTGTTCCCAATACCTGGAGAGTGCTAAAAATAAATTAATTGGCTAAAATTGGAACCTCTTAAGTGCAGAGATTCTCTATCTTCAGTGACCATTATAACCCTCATTACAATGAATGTGTTTCTGTATAGTATTATCCACAGAGTGAGGAGTGAAAATTCACCTTATAAATCCCCCCAAATATTCTGATTTCATTTGCTTCATACATTAATGCTTTACTATAATACAGGGTAATATTGATAAGTTCATTTTTCTATTGCAAAATTTCCACTTAGAAGATATTATCTTGCAATTTTCTGAATTCTATTTTGGTCATCCTGTTTAAAATTTGTTATTATATTAGAAGTGATATCCAATTTGTTTCCTGAGAACTTTTCAACCTTCTAGACTTCAGGTAATTGATATTTTCCTACCCAGTGGAATTCTGTATAGGTGGTTGTGCATTTGAGGTAGTCATTTGATATTTTTGTTGTATAATCTATAAAATTAGTTATCAATTATGGTAAAAAATAAAAAAAATCCCTATTTCTATAGCAATGTAAACTCTGGAGATATCTTTCAGCAAGTTGGTCTCCTAAATTATTCCCTGGTTGTGACTGACAAAGCTCAGGAAGATCTTTTGTTTAAATTAGTTTATTAAGAAGATGTTTAGTGATCTGATAGAAAAAAGAGAACTGAGCTACTGTAAAGGTGCAACCCCATGGCTGAAATTTAACAACTGGTTATTGAGTGAATGTTATATGAAAGACGCTGAACTAAACTCTTTGAGAAATGGCAGATGAATTAGAGAAGGGTCCTGTCCTTCTCAAGGAAAAGCTGAAAGTAAATGAGTGTAGTAAGGAAATGAATGTAGGAGTAGAACAGTAAGCAGGCAAAACTCAGGAGGAAAAAAAGAAGAAAAGAAAAGTGCATACTGACATAAAAAGCCTAAGGAATTCTTAGCAAAGAGAAAGAGTACTTTACTAATTTTTATTAACTTTAAGATATTGAAAGTAATCTAATGGAAAAATCCCCATGCTTAACTCTCATTTAGCAGTGGCTTCAAATGCTGGCTTAAGAATGAATCCAGAAACCTCTAATTTTATAAAGCTCCCCTAACATATTCTGTTAAGTTGCCAAGTTGGGTACCACCACCATAACATCTGACTAAGGGAAAAAACAGTCTGATATCAAATTCCCCACTGGCAAAAAAACTCATTACCTTGCCAAGAAGCGTATTCCTTCCTTGGGTAACTGTAGCATAGGATATTCTTTATGGTTTTGAATGAACATTTTTCCATGAAATTTCAATTTATTCATCCTTGTTCTATGCTTGCAGTCAGATAATGTAAGTTCAATCCTTGTTTTCTCCTATGGTGTCTTCTATGCATTTTACATTTAGGTCTATGATCCATCTTAGTTAATTTTGTTACAAATGTAAGATCTATTTCTTAATTGATTTATTTTTATATGTGGAAGTCTAGTTTTTCTAACATCATTTGTTGAAAAGACTATTTTTTCTCCATTTTTGTTAAAGATCAGTTGACTGTATTTATGGGGGTCTATTTCTGTGATCGCTATTCCAAGCCATTGATCTTTTGTCTATTATTTTGCCAATAGTACACTGTCTTGATTACTGTAGCTTGGTACTAATTCTTAAAGTCAGGTATTACCAGTCCTCTGACTTTGCTCTCCTCCTTCAATATTGTGTTGGCCATTCTGGGTGTTTTGCCTTTCCCTATTAACTTTAGGATCAGTCTGTCAATATCCATACCATAACTGACAGGGATTTTGATTGGAATTGGACTGAATCTAAAGATCAATTTGGAGAAAACTGACATCTTGACAATATTGAGTCTTCCTATCCATGAAAATTAAATCTCTCTGTTTACTTAGTTATTCTATGATTTCTTTCACCAGAACTTTGTAGTTTCCCTCATATAGATGTTGTACATATTTTTAAGATCTATACCTAGCTATTAAATTTTAGAAGGTGCTAATGTAAACAGTATTGTGTTTTTAATTCAAATTCCACTCGTTGCTGGTAAATAGATTGGCAATTGATGTTTGCCTATTAACCTTATATTCTGCAACATTGCTATAATCACTTATTACTTGTAAGAGTTTTTTGTTCAGTTCTTTCAGATTTCTACATAGATAATCATGTCATCTGTGACCAAAACATTGTAATTTTTACTTCCCAGTGCGTACACCTTTAGTTGCGTTTTCTTAGTGCATTAGCTAGGACTTAGAGTACAATGCTGAAACAGTGGTGAGAAGGAACATCCTTGCCTTGTTCCTGATTTAGCAGACAAGCTTCTAGTTTCTCAGCATGAAGTATGTTGTTAGTTGTAGATTTTTGTTTGTGTTTTAATATTCTTGCCTTTCTTTTTGTTTTGTTTTGTTTTGATATTCTTTATCAACTTGAAAAAGTTACCTTCTATTCCTGGTTTGCTGAGAGGTTTTACCATGAATGACTATTGAATTTTAGCTCATGCTTTTACTGTATTATCAATATGATCATGAGCTATTTCATCTTTAGCCAGTTGATGTGCTAGGTTACATTAATTGATTTTCAAATGTGAACTAGCCTTACATACCTGGGATAAACCTCAATTGGTCCTGGTATATAATTCTTTTTATACATTGTTGAATTTGATTCACTAAAATATTATTGAGGACTTTACATCTGTGTTTACAAGACATATTGGCCTATGGTGGTTTTGTGGTGTCTTTGCCTGGTTTTGGTGTTTTGGTAATGCTGGCCTTGTAGAATGAGTCAGGGAGTATTTCCTCTGCTTCTACCTTCTAGAAGAGATTATAGAGAATTGGTATAATTTCTTCCTTAAGTATTTAGTAAAATTCTCCATTGAACCCATCTGGGCATCATACTTTCCTCTCTTGGAATATTATTAGTTATTCTCTCAATTTCTTTTATCAATATAGGCCTATTCAGATTGCCTATTTACACTTACTTTTTTTTTTTTTCTTTTTTGAGTGGGGCTGGGGAGCAGGGCAGAGGGAGAGGGAAAGAGAGAATCTTAAGCGGCCTCCATGCCTAGCACAGAGCCTGACACAGGGCTCAATTTCACAACTCTAAGATCATGACCTGAGCTGAAATCAAGATGTGCACGCTTAACCTACTGAGCCACCCACCACCCCTAGACTTACTTTTTAAAAGCACAATCTTAATCTTCTCACTGCTGTACCTAACATTTTTAAAATTTATTTTAGATTTTATTTATTTATTTGACAGAGAGAGAGATCACAAGTAGGCAGAGAGGCAGGCAGAGGGAGAGGGGGAAGCAGGCTCCCTGCCGAGCAGAGAGCCGGATGTGGGGCTCAATCCCAGGACCCTGAGGTCATGACCTGAGCCGAAGGCAGAGGCTTTAACGCACTGAACCACCCAGGCGCCCCATGTACCTAACATTTTTTAATGACCACTCATTGCTCTTAGGATAAAGTCCCAAGCCCTGAAGATGGACAGTATCCTATATGATCTTGCTCCTCATTCCTCTATAACTTCTGTCTCACATTTGCTTTCCAGATCACAACTATATACGTCTTTTACAGTTCCTTGAAGGCTGACTCCTCAGGGAATTTGCCCCTGGTCTTTCATATGTCTATAGTGCCCTTCTCCCAGATTCCTTTACCTAGGTAATAAAAAAGTCACTGGCTCATCCTTCAGAACTTTGTTATACTTTCTTTGTGTGTTCCCTTCATGGTACCCATCAAAATTGAATTAACTGCTTATCGTCATTATTTGTTTATCTTCCCTATTAGGCTATAAGTTCAATGAAGACTCTGTTTGTCTTGTCCACTCATGCATTGCTCTACACTTGACACAAATGAACAATATATACTAGTCGTGTTGAAAATATAATTCTCATTCTGTTTCTATGGAGAAGTACTTACATTATCTTCCATATATGGATGAGGAAACTGAGGCATAAGGGGAGCAGGTAAATGGTTCAGTTGCATTACCAGCAAATCAGAAGGACAGGTGAAAGTCAAGTCTGTGACTCTGGTCCCCATCTTATCAAAAACTGTACTAAGGAAGGGTTCACATAGACTCAAGGTAGACGGGTCCTCAGGGGATCCTAAAGATGCTTACTTAAGTTTCATAACAAATTATCTTAGACTGGTGGATTTTGAGAAAATGGAGGATTCCACTTCTTAAAATGTTCTGGTTCACAAATATTTCAAGAACCATTTTCATAGAGAATCATTTTAAAGTGTCCTCATTTGTTTTTCAACTTGTGTAGATAAGGCTGGCCAGTATTGTGCTCAGAGCAAAGGAAAATCAAAATCTTACTGAGAAATATCATAATAATGGTTTTAACTTTTGGGGGAAAGTAGTACAAAAATCATTTATTTTGTTTAAAAAATTTAATCTTAAATGCTACTTTAAGAAGGGGTATGTTTTGCTGTGAGAATTTTCAGTAGTGTTTCAAACTAACTCATGCTGAGCAGTTATTTAAATCATGTAAAGAACTTCAAGAGGAGAATTGAGAGTTTTGGTTTTTTTAAAATCTGTTTTTCACTATTTCATAAATAAGTGAGGTTTGCTATTTGTTAGAAAGAAGTGACATTTTATATAGAAAGAGGTCAAAGAGAACTATGTCTCCTCAGCAGTTAAAAGCATAAACATTTTAAGCAGTAATTATGAGCAATTAAGTAATTGCCTTAGAGTGTTTGGACCCTGGCCTTTTTGTAAAAGCTCCAGCAAAAGCCTCGCTAGAGGGGAAATGGTTTGGTGATCATAGTCTTTAAACCAAACTTAGGATCAAATCCCCTCAAGAATCAGGGAAATGGATTTCTGGGTCTCTGGAAATGAGCCAGAGATATTGAGAGCTAATTCTCATTTCTCCTTCCAAGGGAGGACTTTGCTAACGTTTAAATCGCATCAAGAAAACATTAGTGCCTTACATACATAAACAGTCCCTTGAAAGGAAATGCGTATATTGGGAGTGTTTGGTCTTTCAGGATGGAAGTATAAATCCCAGGCATAAAACTTCTGTTGTGTAACAAGAACGGTGCTTTCTACACTTCTGGCTGGTCCTTTACCGGTACTGAGACTGTTCCCTGAAATTTGTCCGATTAGGACACAGCCATATTGAAACATGTTGCTTTAGTTTCTGCACTACCTGGTCTCCTCTTAAAAATTTTGTAGACTTGGCTAAATAAACTGGACAGTTTATAGGGAAATATATGTGTTATCTCTTCCCACTGTATGCAACCCACCTAAAACCCCATGGAAGCCAAAGTTTCACAATGAGATCCCCCGTGTCTCTCTCTCCCTCTCTCTCCTTCCCATTTCTTCTGGTTGCTGCTCATCAAGTACCTGCATAATCAGAGATAGAATTCAGAGTTGTATCTTCTGTATTCCTAAACTGGATGCACAACCACACCTCTTCCCTGTGGTCTCCTGGGACTGCAATAATGGGAGCAAAATGATTTGGAGTGATAGATATCTTTTTCCAAGTTCCATTTTGGAGCTACCTGTTTTCCTTCAACCTTGGTGACAGTGAACTTCAGATACACTAGGGAGGAAGCTATTTACAACAAAAGTTACAGTTAATATAACTGTCTGTGTTTTCTAAGGGTTAACTTTCTGCAACTGAAATTCTCAATTGCCTGTTTGTATAATAGTTCATAACTATGTGCATCATAATTAACTACTCAAAATATTTAACAAATAAAGAATGATAATAGAGAGGCTACAATATGGTGCTTCAATGGTTTCATGACTCTTTTTTTTTAAGATTTTATTTATTTACTTGACAGAGAGAGAGAAAGAGAGCAAGAGAGCACAAGTGGGGGAGCTGCAGATGGAGAGGGAGAAGCAAGCTCCCTGCTGAGGAGGGAGCCAGACATGGATCTCCATCCCAAGACCCTGGGATCATGGCCTGAGAAGAAGGCAGACACTTAACCAACTGAGCCACCCAGGTAACTTGGTTTCAGGACCCCTAATACCTCAGAGATTAACTAGAGGGGTCAGATGTAGGATGGAAAGTGCCAGTGTGGACAGGCAGCAAAATGCTGAGAAGTAGGAACCAGATAAAAGACATCTGAAAAATAGTAAAAAAAATCTACAGTATGACTGATGAGACAAAAATCTTCCCAAAATGGATTTCTCCCATAACATCATAAATAAGATTCATTAAATATTTAATGTGTATAACATTAAGGTAAGTACTCAGCTGAAAGCAGTGAGAAGATTGGGGGGGAGCCAGTTATCTCAACAATCTGTAATTAATCAGTAAAAGAACACCATAATTCATCCCCTTTTTAATCCACCTTTCTTGGAAGGATAAGAAATTTAAAGAATTATTATCATTTGCTCTCCAAAGTGACTCGTGGACCAGTGGATCAATCTCCTTGTTGGGCTTTTCCTTTTAAATGGGATTGTAAAATAGGCATTTTGCTAAACACAAGAAAATATGACCATGTTTTTAAAAATGTGTATTCATGATAGATTTAAAGTACATCAGTAGCATGTTTAGAAACATCCTTGAGTTATCCAAAAGTATACATTTTGTTTCAATATGCTCAGCTTGTGTTATTGACATTTCTCCTGTATTTAATGGAATAAACCGAGGAAAATCCTCTAAACCTTAGGCCAACTGAGGTAGGCATGCATTCCAGTGAATATGTGGTGAATGAAACGTATCTAAATTGTTTTTAAAAACTGAATTAGGTTTCAGTGACTGAAAAAGAATCTTCTAACACATTTCACATCACTTGCAATATATTAGAGGCATTAATCAGCTAGGAATTTTTCTCTTCTTATACAAATTATAAGATTGATTTTATCTTTCGTGTTCAGCAGTGTATAACGACATAGCCTCTAAAGATATAGAAGAGAAGCCACTTCATTAATTTGTTCATGGAGGAGTGTCAGTGTGGAGACTTCTTACTTTCATGTTCCACCTTTTCTTGAACTTGCTTTGCCAGCATCCTTCATGGTGTGTTCCCATGATATTAAGGGTACCACATGGGAGGAGAGTTTAGGGCAGGGAGAATCCCATGCCCTGTCTCCTGGACATCAAATGGCACAGGCTATTGTCAGTTTGTCAGGCTTTTATTGCTTTGTCTCCTTGGTCACTTAGCTCAAGGCTTACCACCTCTGGAGAACTTAGTGGAGACTATAATTCTGCTCCTATTGTTACTGTGGTTACCCTCAAATTTTTAAATTAATTCCAAACTTGAAAAGATTGAAAAAATAAAAATATTCAAAGAACACCAATGTACCCTTAACCCAGGTTCACCTATTGTTTATTGACTCTTTTGCTTTATTATTTCTCATTTGTTCTCTGTTTTCCTGCCTGCCTATGAATCAATCAATCAACTGATCTACCTACCTATCTTATATACACATGCATATAAGATTTTTCTGAACAATTTGAGAGTAATTACATACATTAGACTCTTTCATTCCTAAATACTTAGGTGATTACAGATAATTCCCTTATATGCTCTCACTAGAATCCTCAACTTCATAAACTTACACTGATGTGATATTTTGATCTAATCTTTTGTCCAGATTCCACTTCACCTAATAAATCATAATTCCCCCCAGTACAGGATCCAGTCTATCCCCCCACCCCCACCCTGCCAATACAGGATCCAGTCTAGAGTCAGGTAACTATCATGATTCCTTCGTCTCTATCATCAGAAATATTTCCACAGCAATTCTTTCCCTTCGTAACAACGACATTTTTGAAGAGTTCACTTCCAACATCATCTTTTTATTAATAGAACTTTCAACAATTTATTTTTATGGTATTTCCTCCTAACTAGATTGACATTATACATCCTTGGCCAGAGTACTGCATGGATGACATTGTATCCTTCTCAATACCTCGCCCGTGCAGGTGCATGATGTTCATCTGTCCTTCATTGGTGTCATTAGTTGGTCAGGGTGTGGCCTGATTTCTCCAGTGTACGATCACAGTTTGTTTTTCTTCCTTGCAAGCAATATGTGGTCCGTGGAGAGACTTTTTGATCATGCAAATAGCCTGTTCCACATTACAACTTCTTCCTAGATTTTGCTTCCATCGATGGTCCTGAGCTAATCTAATCTATACCATGATAGTTGCAAAGTGATGATTTTTCAATTCCAGCACAACCTCCTTAATTACCCATCAGCTCTTAGCACTCTATTGTAAGCAAAAGCTCTTCCATATCTACTTATTACTGACATGGATTCAAAATGTATAATTCATTATTGTATATACTATCAAAGAAAAGGAAATTAAAAACACAACTAACGTTGATTGTGTTTTTTTCTATCACCAACTGTTCCAAATCTTTAGCATCCATTTCATCCAACCATCACTCTTCTCCAATATTATTTATCTTACCAAATAGTCAAGGAAATTTGGAATATCAATGTGAATGACTCAAACTCCCATCTCTCACCTTGCGGATAAAAATGTATTTACATTTGCACCTATTCTTGTCTACTTTTGTCAAGTCACAGAGGATAAAAGCCAAATGCTTTTTGATTCATGATTAAAGCCAAGTGCTTTATCTATGGTTATTTTTTTCTCCTCTTTTCCCTCTTATCTTATTGGAACTCTTATGCCCAGAATTTGATTAATTATATCTTTGGGTCATGAAACATTCTGGGCATTGGTACATATTTTGTGTATATATCTCTACTCCTATCCTCTATCTATCTAATCTGTCCTTTATGTTAACTACAGTTATGAGCCTCTGTGAGCCAACCAGTTTTCTTATAAGGTGACCAGCCATGTTGAATTAAAGTCCCCTTGTCTAGTGACCTCATTTAACCTACTTCTTAAAAAAGATTTTATTTATTTATTTGATGGAAAGAGAGAGAGAGGGCACATAAGCAGGCAAAGTGGCATGCAGAAGGAGAGAAAGAAGCAGGCTCCTTACTAGCAGGGAGCCCGATTCGAAGCTCAATGCCAGGACCCTGAGATCATGACCTGAGCAGAAGACAGACGCTTAACCAATTGAGCTACCCAGGTGCCCTAACCTCATTTAACCTTAATTACTTCTTTAAAATACCTTTCTCCAAATGCTGTCATATCTTGCAATACTAGGGTTTAGGATGTGAGTTTTTGGGGATACACAATTCTCATTTCACTTAGCATCTCATGTGAGCCTTTTAACTATCCTAACTGTTGGCAATCCCAGCCACCTGAAGTGCACCAATGCCCCTAGTGTTATCTAACTAAACTACAAAACAGACATGAAACAATTTGTATATTTTAAATACTCACCACTTTCTTCTATTGCCATCTGATTTCTATACTGGTATAGGAATTGTGGTCCTAATGGATCAAGGACGTGCTCTCAAAGATGGTCTCGTCTGCATACATTTTGACTACTGTGCACCAAATCCCATTTCAACTTTATACTTTACTACTTTCAAATTTGATGTGTATTTTCTTTTGAGTTTTTCTACTGATCACATGTACAGTTAGGAACAACCTCAACTTAGTCCATAGATTACTCTTAATTTCTGTTCTCATTCGTGAATTAGCATGAGGATTCTAATTGCACCAATGTATGGTAAATTCACATATCCATTCAGTGCAGTGAATATGCATAAAGAACTTGCTATGTTCCTAGCACTCAGCATCCAAAGATGAATAAGACATGATTACTGTCCTCTAGGAGCTAAAGTCTATATGTAGATGCATATATGTGAGAAATAAATTACAGTTTGGTATGATGAATGAATAATGGATGGTTTAGCAACTTTTCTGGTAATCAGATGGTTTAAAGAAAAGCTAGCATGTCCAACAATAAGCCTTTTTACCTCTCTTTCTTCTTTGAAATTGTCTTAACTTAAAACCTCTTCCCAGGTTAGTAGACACTTACTTATTCTCTCATAAACATTCAGTATTGATAGTTACATTTCAATGCTAATACTTTCTGTTAGACTATGTGGGTTTTGGTTTTTTTGAGGGTTTTTTTTTTTTTTGTATTTCACCTTTGACCTCTTTTTCTTTCTAGATAGTTCCTAAACACTTTTATTTTTTTTATTAAGTATAGTTTCTCTTTCAGCACCATCTCCCTTTTTTAATATATTGAAAGGACCCCCAACCATCCTTCTCTTTCATTCTTGTTCTTTATGTCTCTTATCATCTGTCCTTGGTCTGGTCAGAATGCACTTCTGACCAGAATGAGCCACTTTGCTCATTGATTTGCATCTGACTCTAAAATGCAGCTGAAAACCTTTTTTTTTTCCTTCCATAAGTTCTCTACATTAATGAACATACAATGTTAGAAATATTAATTTTATTTTCCACTAACATTGGCACTACTTCCTCTCATACATAGTTACCTTAACATGTTGTGACGTCTTGAAAGGAAAAAGGCCTTTCATCATTTCTCATGTTGTTTTTTATTTTATAGGAACTTCCTCATCTTTACTATGTCAGTGCCAAATTTCCCTTCTTCTGAGAAAGTAATCCCACTTTTGAAAAGTTTGAATACATTTTATTTCACAACTTTTATTAGCTCTTGTAAATAAATCTTTGGTTTACTAGCCCGTTTTCTTCTTCTTAAAGGATTTTTAGACAGTATTTAAAGAATATTTTGGAGCTTCTATTTACATGTTTAGGTTCTTAAAATCAAGATCACTAAGGTTTATTCTCTCTACTTCACTATGCATTGTCAATGCATTCTGAGAATTTTTATCTTTCAAATACCTGATATTTAGTGTGCTAAACATAAAAATACACCCTTATGTAGGGAGCTTTTTCTCTGTTGACTGATGGGAAAGTTCAAATCAATGCCATATTGTTTTTTATATTGCTGGAAAAAAAATTTAGTCTGCTTATCTTCCCTCAAAGATATGCTTGCTTATTTGCTCTGCTTACAACAGAGATTTTCTGTTATGTCTTTCACAACATATTTATGTATTTTCACTGGTATGCTCTAACTTCCCTTTCTCTTTCTTCTGGTGGCTTCTCTCATTCAGATTCCCTTTGTTTGGTCCCTATGGTAGTAGGGGACAATTTCCTCTGGGATTAGAGATTCTGTTCTCTTGGAAATTCTCTGATTTTTCTCTCCTCTCTATTTGCTTTCTTTTCCTCTACAAACTTCAGGCAAACTGAGTCTCCTGAAGTTATTATTTATTTTTTTTCTATATGGTTCTCTAGGATTCTCCCTGATGAATTCTGGCTGGATTGAAGTTAGTTTTAAGTGCTTCATTTTTTTTTCTTTCCTTCTTTCCTCCCATCTCTTCAACTGCTGAATAGAAACATCTTATTTCTTTTTCCTGAAGATTTTACCTAATGTCACTTTCTTATAGAACTCTTACCTTCATCTATTTATCAGATACAGTATCACGGTAGAAGTAAAAACCTATAATTTGGCAAGATGCAGCCCTAAACTTGAGACCTATATCCACAGCTGCATTGAGTAGCTGCATGACCTTGGCAAAGTTATATAACTCTCTGAGCCTCAGTTTCCCCATCTGGAAAATGAGTGTATGATAATAGCACTAACCTCATAGGATTATTCAAAGAATTTTTGAGGTGATATATGGTAAAATACTCAGCATAATTCTTTACAGATAGTAAGCACTAAATAAATATTAGTAATAACTTATTTCATCTACATCACCTTCTTCCCTTTTTTACATGAACTTTCAAGCTGTTTCTGTGGTACCCCACAACACTGCAATTTGTATAGTTATGCATTTGTGATCTCCACACTGACTTAACTGGAATTGATCATTTGTCATGGTGGAGTTTATGTGATGGCATACTATTCCCTATAGCTACCACCTTCATTCTGAAGCTACCTAGCAGAGTCCTTGACATTGGCCTGTACTTGAAAACAACACTAGCATCTTTTTGCAGTCCTTTTTCATGATGGCAGAGAATTTAAAGTTTATTTAGTAAAGGAATATTTTAGGAATCAGCAGAAAACCAAACAAAACCCTTGCTTCTATAGAGCTTATATTCTAGTATCTAAATTAGTGGAAAAGGGAGGAAAGGAATAAGCAACAAATATGACAAGTTATGCAATGTGCCGGAAATATGCATGTTACTACCATGAAAAAAATGAGCAAGATAATATTGATTGGGGGTATAGGGGCCTAGAATGTTAATTAAGATTGTCAAAAAGTGACATTTGACTAGGATTTGAAGAGGGTGAAAGAGATAGAAACAGGCATACCTGACAGAAGGATGGTTCAGATCAGAAAAGAATTAATGGAAAAGTCCAAAGGTGAAAGCATGGCTAATGTGTGGAAGGACAAAGAAGGAGGCAAGTGCAACTGGAGTGGATTGAGTAATGGGGAAAGTGAGAGAGAAGGAGAAGATTGGCAATGTGAAACAGATGGTGTAGGGCTTTGTAGCCCCTGTGAGGACTTGGGGCTTCACTCAGAGTGAGTAATGACTCCTATAGGGTGCTGACATGTTCTGACATAGGTTTGAAAAAATTACTCTGGCTGCCGTATTGAGAATAGAAAATCCAATTTTACTCTTCCTACAAACTATGCTTTCTTTTTTTTTTTAACTGCAAGTGTGATCTTTGTTTCTAAATTTTAACCAAGTTCTCTACAATTTTGTGTCCTGGTGGAAAATCTAAACAGAAGACTTAAAAAAGGTGGTGGTAGGAAACAGGGTAGTAAAAGCTTGCTCAGTTTTATTTTTAATAATTAAAGAATATAATTCTGAAAATATTTTTGAAAAAGAAAGTAATTTTGTAAAAAAATATTCAAAGGATGTACACTTTTAAAATCAAGGGAAAATTGAAGCAAGCAGTCAAACCAATAAAGAACAAATTATAGGAAGAAAAGGAAATTACAAATAAGCATAAAAATAGAAAACAAAAAATGGTAAAATAAAAATAAGCAATAAAGTTATTACAATTGCTCACTGTGAGCAAATGAACTCATGTATAAAGTATCCAAATATTACATTTAAAAGGATATATTAGCAATTACAAAAATATGACACAGCGGAAAATTATTAGGCAATGTGAGAAAGAAGGGAAGGAAGGAGGAAAAGAGAGAAGAAGGAAGGAAGGGAAGGAGCAGTAAGAATCCATGAATCAGTATTTATTGAGTGTTTAAGTGCTAGGCACTTGAAATACAGTACTGAAAACAGCTTTTCTGTACTTTCATTGATATTTTCATGAGAGAGTTTGAGTGTTTGTAAGAATGACAGCTGAACACCATTTGATTTTTTTGTAGCTCTTAAACAAGATAAGCAACATGATATGGTAAAAATCATGAACTTTAGAGTATGACAGGGATTACAATAAGAACTCCAGTCCTTACTGGCTTTGTGATCTTGGTTAAATTTCTTGAACTTTCTAAGAGTTAGGGTTCTGTCTTGTAAAATAGTGGTATATAGTATGGCTTTGCAAAATTAAGTGTAGGGAGGCAGGAATAAATCAAATAATGACTACCATCCCTACCATCCCTGACACATAACAGGTATTCAATATATATTTGGTGAAAGCAAAATAATTAATTAATTGGGACAGTGGGGTAGCTTTACAATGGTGTTAAGTTTCTCAAGTAATATCTCATAGTTGATGGAGTCAGGATTCAGATTCTGCTCCCACTTTTGAGTCTATGCTCCCTTCCTTTTTGCTCACGAAAGTTCCTTTTCTAATCATATTCTCCAAATTCTATGTTAACAATACTCTTAATAGAATGGCATATTAAAAACAATATGAATCAGGAGGTTGTACTATTACAAGCATTTGACTAAATAACTTCATCCTTTAGACCTCAGAGTGCTCATCTCTCAAATGAAGAAATTTGGCTAAATTTATCACTACGCTTCTTTGGCATTCTAATAAAGAATTAAAGGTCACATATTGATGGTGCTTTATTATAGCGTCTTATTTAATTCTTATGCCAATCCTGTAAGGGTTGACCTTTCCCTCATGTTTTTACATAAAATGAGGCGTTTTCCTCAGTATAAAATCAAATTCTGTCTATTGTAAAATATTTAGAGAAAGCTCATTAATAAAACACATATGATAGGAATTACATACATTTTCACTATGAAGAGATGAATGCTCATGAGTTTAATTGGTCCAGAGTTCACATTTACCTATATAATACAGCTGAATCTCTAACCTTGGTCTCTTCACATTCTCTGCTTATTTCTGTCCAACAGGTTGCCCATCTGAGATTAGAGCTAAAACTCTATGCCTTTGGGAGAACTTCTTTAAGGCTGCTGGATTGAACGACATAATATTATATCCAGATTCACTACCTCCCTGCACCTTCACTTCCAAGGATGCCGACATCCTCCCAATGCACAACATTTACAGTGGAACTCATTTAAGCCTTTCAATGACTCTGAGAAACAAGGTGGGGATAGTATATGTCCCCATTTATTGATGAGATGACTGAATTTCAGGGAGATTAGCATGATTCCTGGAGTCATCCAAGACTAGCTCTCAAGTTTCTTAAATTACAGTTTTCCTACTTTTTTTTTAAAGATTTTATTTATTTATTTATTTGACAGAGAGAGATAGAGACAGAGAGAAATCACAAGTAGGGTGAGAGGTAGGCAGAGAGAGAGGAGGAAGCAGGCTCCTCACCGAGCAGGGAGCCCGATGCGGGCCTCGATCCCAGGACCCTGAGATCATGACCTGAGCTGAAGGCAGAGGCTTTAACCCACTGAGCCACCCAGGCGCCCTCAGTTTTCCTACTTTTAAAAGGCATAAAGTAATTTTTTATAGAACAATGTGGGTAAGATAATAGACTAGAAAACAGATGTTTTATATACTATTTCCCAACCCCCCCAAAAATGAACAATTAGTAGGTTTTTGGCAACCATACCCCTTTTGTTTTTACTATCTCAATTTAAATTTTAACGTATTGAAAAGATTTGGTTAGGAATATAGTCTAAAATATTGTTTCAATAAATTACAGAATTTCACAGAAGAAATACAATGGAGCATCTCAAAAAACAGGCATGCCAAGGGTAAAAATATTGAATTAGATCATCCTTCTCCCTTCAGCTTATTTTCAAGCTACTTTTATCACATTAGGAATATCAAACAGTTCAGAATTCTCTAAAATATCACACAAATTTTCCTGAAATTGACTGAAGACTTTGAATGTATCACATCCATAATGTGGGAAAGTCCAATAACTATTCTCAGACTTGAATGGACCTTGCAAATTGTTATCTATAGTTCAGTTGAAGATCCTAGTCAATAGCAATGATGTGCCATTTTTTTGTTGTGATTTAGCACATCGTGTTAAGAAAGTCAAACTCCAAACTGCCATCTATATCTAATAAATATTTGAAAATCTTAAACAGCTATTTTACATCTTCTATTTCATCTTTGCCAGTTAATATGTATTCTTTTAGTTGAAAAATTTATCGGGATACTATCAAAGTAGCCATAGTATACAACACAATGACCAATATTTTGGAAAGTCTTTTTTTCAGATACTCATTTTCCTCTAGAAGTAAAAATGGAGAAAAACTAATGGTGTTTGAAAATTCAGTGTTGGAAATTATTAAAGGTTACTAGATTTCATTGAAAAGGATCTGTAGGGGTTTCTGACTGCCTCAGTGGGTAGAGCATGTGGCTTTTGATCTAGGGGTTCTAAGTTCCAGTCCCAGTTGAATGCAGAGATTACTTAAACATAAAATCTTTTTTAAAAAAGAAAAGGATCTGTATATATATATATGGATGTATTTTCTTACTTGTCTCCATCCCAAGACATCAGGAGAAACTTCTGATAGTTTTGTACTGATATTTCAGTGTTACCTGAAGCAAAATAAAAATGTACCTCTGCTACATTAAACATTTTTGGTTTTATTTTGAAGAAGTATTTTTTAGGAGTTTGAGAAGAAATAGACAAATCCTCTGAGAACAGGACTTATGTTCTCTTCACCCTTAAGATTTTTTCAGTAAGTGTAAATCAACATTGACATATCAAGAATGAATAAATAAATCAGAAATGCACATTAGGGGGCGCCTGGGTGGCTCAGTGGGTTAAAGCCTCTGCCTTCCGCTCAGGTCATGATCTCAGGGTCCTGGGATCGAGTCCCGCATTGGGCTCACTACTCAGTGGGGAGCCTGCTTCCTCCTCTCTCTGCCTGCCTCTCTGCCAATTATAATCCTCTTCTCTCTGCCTGCCTCTCTGCCTACTTGTAATCTCTCTCTGTGTGTCAAATAAATAAATAAAATCTTTAAAAAAATGCACATTAGGTAAAATCTACTTGTAAAAACATTTAAATTACATTATAGTGGATATGACCAAAATATTACAGTTATTGCAAAGACTAATTTTCATATAAAGTCATTTTGTAAATTCTAAGTTAATGTTATTTTTGTTACTTTATGGAAGAATTTCCTGAAAGGTTTTTCTTTTTTTTTAATCTAGCAAGGAACTATAGTAATTTTAAATTGTGGTTAGTTTTTAAAAATTAAAATTTAGGAATCTGTTACAAAGACAAGAAATTACCCAAGAGCTAGCACTTTTTTAGCTTCATAAATAAAAGAAGGAAAGCGCTTACTTTTTTAAAAGTACTTTGGTCAAATTCTGCAGGCATGCCCACACCATGGGAAAACACAAAAGATGGGGAAAAGTATAATAAAAATACAAATTAAAATATAGCACCTTTGGATTCAAGCAAACAGCATGGTCAGTATGTTGTCATGCTTTTAAACAAAAGGAAAATAGACTTGAAAACATTTTTAAATTACTATAATCTTAGAAAGAAAGCCTTTTTAAAAGGCTCTGTGCATTTTACCATATTCCCATTTATACAGAATCAAATAGTTATGTGAAGATGTTAATAGAACAAATCAGGGCAAAGGCTGGTGGAGGCCAAAAGACTCACATATTTTGAGCAGTAGAATAATTTTACCTCTTAGGACAATGGAGGTAAAAATAGATGACCTCAGCATCCTGAGAATTAATTGAATCAAACCAATCCATTTCTACTTTCACCCTTTCTCCTCTAAGAGATGTTCTAATTGTGTCTGAAAATAGTTTCTCTGTAGTCATCTCTCTGTCCTCTTAGTGCTACTTCTTTCGCAAATCAGTGCTAACCCTTCCCCTGTTACACATGCTAACGAGACAACTTCCAGTCCAGGTGTTTGTGATTGATGGCAGAGAAGCTTTTCACAAATGGAATTTATATCATTCATTCATTCAAGTAATATTTCCTGAATGTTGGCTATGTGCCATGGACTATTCAGCAAATACAAAGGTGAACATGACAGGAGGAAGGAAAGATTGGGAGAAGGAAGCAGACTCACACAGAACACACTCCACTGGTCCAGAAATGTGCACATGAAGATGTTCTGGGGGCCTACGAATATAGTATATAATTATACATAGTCATATAGGAATATAGGAATATAATTATACATAGTCATATTGGGGGAAATTTTTTGAGTTAAGAGCTATTTGAAATGCCTTTGAAACGGGCTGTGTATCACTTAGCGAGGAATGATGGCCAGTCCTACAACTGGTGTAAGAATGGCACGGGGCTCCTGCCCCAGCTACCAAAGTAACATGGCGTGTGGCAAAGGCGGCAAGGGATTCAGTCAGGATGTTCAAGTGGATTGAGAAACAGAGAGGTTGATACCCCTTCTCTGTCTCCAGAGAAGGGCCATACATGTACCCCATGGAAAGAAGATCATGAGCCAATTCCCTGGTTTAGATTTATAGAACTGCCATTTGTTTTGTACATGAGGTGCGATAATGAATTTAATCTGTCAGCAAGCGGAGAACCTGCTGTAACCTCCAAGTCCTTCCCCCCGTCCTCCAGCTGGAGCTAAATTCTGGGAGATTAGCCTGCCAGTGTGGGACAGGTGATTAAAAAGTCGTGAAAACTGCAGGTGGAGAAGGTTGAATGGATCGTTCCTGAATCAGCAAACAGAAGGATAAAGAGCGTGCCTCGCACAGGCCACTGAATTGCTGCGGAAGTGGCGCGCTTTGAGGAAGAGCTGGTGGCGCTGGCGAGTTAGGGGACCTACGGGCTGTTGGAAGTGTCTGGGAGGAATCTAAGTCGGTGTTTAAAACGGCGGGATTGAAAATTCCGATTCAATGCCAAATGCCAAGAGAAAAAAGGGGAACGTTCCACTTAGCGTTCCCTCAGGACTGCCGTAGCTCACCATCGAACAAGACGCAGTGTGGTTTCGCTTGTCAAATCAGTAACGCGTGAATCAAGTTAATGTCGGAGCGACTGGTGGCCAAGCGTTAGTGAGCAAACCCGGGCGCCACCACGAACTCGAGGGCCCGTCTGGGTTCTTGCTTTTGTGAAAACAGCTACAGAAATGAAGGAGACAGACCCAGCATTGGGACCTCCTGAACCTCAGGGAGCACGGCTGAGGAGCAGAGCTCAGAGTCAAAATGGCGGAGGTATCATGACGCGCGCGGGCAATGAGGTAAGTCAGACACGGGACAGCCTTGGGGTTCATGAGAAGGTGAGGAGAGGTGGCTGAAGAGAGCCTTTAATTGGCAAGATAACTTTTACATTTTTACCCAGATAAAGGTACTACACTTGAGTTTTCCTTCATTTCTTACATGCTTAGGGACGCCTTGCATGCCAAGATCAGTGAAATACGTAATTTTCCCCCATTTTTTTGTGTTTTGCATTGAACCCTTTATGTTAGAGTATAAAGTGAGATGTGTATTTATTATTCTCCCCAAAGGCCAGTCCCTTTAAAGTTTATTTTTGGTTAATCAAACCCCATTACTTTATGAAAGTCCCTTCTGACTTAGATTTTATTACTGCAAGAGTTAGGCTGTGTTTCAGGATCTCTCTCCTGTGTCACTCGTGACATGTTTGCACCAATTCCATACTGTTTCATTTGTAGTACTTTTGAATGTTTTATGTTTTGTGGGTCACTTTCTATGATGACATTTGTTTGAGACTTTTGAAGAAAATTATTGTTATTCTACCAAATAAACTTATTAAAATATTTGTTAAGTACACAAAAAATATCATGATTGAATTAACCATTTTATTAATTTGGGAAGTATTATTTTTCAATAATACTTAATGCTTTCTAAGAGAAGATAACGTGTATCTAAATGTATTTGATCTTGTCAACCAAGAAAAGAGCCTGATCTAAAATAAAACAAAAACATTAATTTGGGGTCTCAGAATTTGCAATTCTGGGAACACAGATTAGGGCAGTGACCCAAATACTGTTCCCCACTGTCAGAGAATAAAATTGTCTTTTTAAAGACAAAAGAAATGCTTGTATATGTTGTTTACAAAGAATTTTGATTGGTGTTGGTGGCAGAAAACTAATCTTGACTGAATATAATTGGTTATTAAGGCTACCAGTAAGTAAAATTCCTTGTTGTAGGCAAGCTGGAGTGTTCAGCTTGAGGCCATAGAGTATTTTGGGCTTGGCCCAGTTCAGAAGTTCATGGTCCTACCTGGTGAGGGTGTGATAAGGCTCCCGTCCTTGATGGCCAGCTGGCACCTTTGTAAAGCCTCGTGACATAAGTGACCCCATTTCCTTTCAGCTTTCACACTTTGCATCTTCTAGTGGAAATTTGTAGCTGGTTTTCATAGGAATTGCTAACTTTTCTTGCTAATTCTAAATATGTCATTTTTTTTTTTGCTTCTGTAAATGAGAAATATTTTTATCTTCCAATTATTGCTTGCTGACGTAGGAAACATCTAGTAATTACTGCATTATGTATGACAACTTATACTAAACTAGTTCTAAAAGGTTTTAAGTTATTTTTTTAATTTTAAGGACACATAATTATGTGTTATACAAATAGCAATAATTTACATAAACTTACTGAGGTTTTTTTTGTTTTTGTTTTTGTTTTGGCACATTTTGGCATATTTGGCAAATGATCATTCTTAGCGTTCTGTGTTGTGGTTATGTTTATTACTGTAAATTATAGTTAGAAAAAAGTCATAAAATTTATAATTATAGATTGTATTGAGTGGAAAATTAAAATTTTAGTTTTATTTAGTTTGGCTGCCTTTTCTTAAAACTAGAATTTTGTGGGGTGCATGGATGGTTCAGTTGGTTAGGCGTCTGACTCTTGATTTTGGCTCAGGTCATGATCTCAGGGTCATGGGATTGAGCCCCTCAACGGGCTCTACACTGAGCATGAGCCTGCTTGAAATTCTCTCCCTTCCTCTCTGCCCCTCCCCACCCTCCTGCCATACTCACTGTCACTGTCTCTGTAAAAACAACAATGACTAGAATTTAGTTTCTTAGGAACATATTTTGCTGTCACTAGCATTTAGGTTCTATCCAAGAACCAATAAGCACAATGATTATGCTTTCTAGAGGATTGAAGTAAATTTTTTTTCCCTTAGGGTCAATAAAATTTCATTGAAATAGTTGGGACTTCTGCAATGAGTTTTATAAAGGATTATAAAGGTAGTGGTAGTTCAGTTTACAACATAGGAAGTGAAAGCTGGAGGAATCTTTTAAAATGACACTTAGCTCTGTGCATTTATTTAAGAAGAGGAGCTTACCTTTTTTTAAGGCATAATCCAAAAGTATATTTGGGGTTAGTTTTGGTGAATATTAGTGGAGAGGTCAGCCAGTCATTAAGCAAGCTTGTAGTAAGGGGCTGTTCCAGGTTTAGTACCACCCTCTATTCTGAAGAGGTTATGGAAGATCTCCCCCTGGTACTCAGCCTGTCTTTTTTTTTTTAATATTTTATTTATTTATTTGACAGAGATTACAAGTAGGCAGAGAGGCAGGCAGAGAGAGGAGGAAGCAGGCTCCCCGCCGAGCAGGGAGCAGGATACAGGGCTCAGTCCCAGGACCCTGAGATCATGACCCGAGCCAAAGGCAGAGGCTTTAACCCACTGAGCCACCCAGGTGCCCCTCAGCCTGTCTTGCTAAGGACTGCCTCCCCCTTTTGCAGGTGTAGTTTCCTTTGACCACCCACCAAAAATCTGTTTTCCTACTGATTCCATCATTGGCTTTCTTCTCACTCCACACTTCCCATTCTTGGACTCCAGCAGACACCACTACCATAGAGACAGCTTCTTAAATATACAGCTCCAGTCCTGACAGCTTTCTATCCTCAGCTTAGGAGCTAAATATCAGATCATCTATCAAACATCTCCATTTGTATGCCCTTCTGGTATGCCACATTCAATGCGTTCCAAATGGACCTGTTGTCTCTCTTGACTCTAGACTTTCTGCCCCAGATTTACTTAGGTGCTCATGACTGAAAACCAAGTATCCCCCCAATTCCCTCCTATCCCTTACTTGTATCCAGTCAATTAAAAAACAACTTGCTGATCCAGACTTCTTAACACCTTTTTATTCTTTCCCTGCACTCTATCCCTTCGTTAAGACTTATGGCTTAAGTCACCTGAGTGACCACCATGACATTTTTATTTTATTTTTATTTTTTCAGTGTTCCAAGATTCACTGTTTATGTACCCAGTGCTCCATGCAATACGTGCCCTCCTTAATACCCACCACCCATCCACTTACCTCCTCCCCTCTGTAACCCTCAGTTTGTTTCTTAGTCTACAGTCTCTCGTCTTTCGTCTCCCCCTCTAATTTACCCCAATTCACTTTTCCTTTCCTTCTAATGTCCTTAATTTTATCCCTTATGTTCCACAAGTAAGTGAAACCATGACATTTTTAGTGCTCTCTTTGCTCCATCCTGTAATTTGTCTAAATTTCTTGGTTCTGTGTTTGGTACTGATATGTTCATGTCACTTTTCCACTTAAGATTGCCTAATGGTGCCTGACTGACTCTTAGATGGGACATAAGGCCACATCATTGCCTGCCATTCTCCCTTCATACCACACTATATTAACCCAGATAATGTGGAGACTATTACCCAGAGGTTCCCTGCTCTTGTTCTTTTTTTAAAATAGTTTTGTCTCTCTCCCCAAAGCGCCTTTCTTCCACCCTTTCACCTAACTGATCTTTTAAAATTCAGTTTAGTTTTCACCTCCTTTAAGTACCATTTCCTAACTTCCGCTTTTAAAAATACACAGATTCTTTAAGAGATGAAGCTAATGGATTGGACTTGGGAACTTGCTTCTAACAAATATAATAGGTAGAAGTGACAATATGTCACTTCCAAGAGTAGATTCACAAAGGCTGCAGCTTTCTTCTCAGTTGTATTCTCTGTCTCAGATAACTTTTTCTGGAGGAAGCCAGCTGCCATATCATGAGGATCCTGATGTAGGCTATTCTACGTACAGTAACCAGTCAGGAACTGAGGCTATCTAACAACCATGTAAGTGAAGTTGGAGGCTGATCCTTCTCCAGTTGAGATTTCAGATGAGATTGTACCTCCAGCCAATGGCTTGACTTGACTACAATTTCATGAGAGACCTTGACTCAGAACCATGCACCTAAGCTTTTGCAGATTCCTTACCCACAGAAACTGGGCATGTTATGTTACTTATCAGTTTAAATATTAACTTCTAGAGCGATTTCTTACCTTATTTCTGCTCTCATAACACCCTGTGCTTAACTGTATGGGACCACCTATAACATTTTTGAAATTGCCTGTTAATTATTTTAATTTTCCTATCAGATGGTGACTAACTTGAAAGCAAGAACTATGTTTTTAAATTACATATTGAATGGTAATTGAATATAGCAGATGACCCCCACTCTTAAATTTATATTCTATTGAGAATATTACCACACTCAGAATAAAAGCAAACAATAAAAATGCTCTATAAAAGACTATAACCTTAGATACTACAGAGTCCATCCTATAAGAGTTCAGGGGAAAAAGAGACACGTGGAAGCTAACAGGGTCCAAGGAAGCCTCCTGGAGGTGACAGTGGAGGTGCTGAACTTGAATAAGACGTGGTTAGACAAAGGAAAGGAATTGGGGCTACTTTTATCAAAGTCCTGGTAGGATGAGTATTCACAGAAATTCACAGTGTTCACAGAAATATTTGAGAATCCATCAGATCCAAATAGCCTGAAATAAGGAAGCTGATGTGTATCAACATTAAATATTAAGCAACAATTAGATTAAGCGGAGACCAGATTGTGGGAACTTTGAAACAGGGCCCCTGTGATGGTTAACTTTTTGTGTCAACTTGACTGGGCCACAGGGTGTTGAGATATTCAGTCAGATATTATCCTAGATGTTTCCATGAAGTTATTTGTGGATGAAATTAACGTTGGAATCAGTAGACTGAGTAAAGCAGATTACTCTCCCTAACATGGGTGAGCCTCATCCAATCAGTTGAAGGACTACATAAAACAAAAAGGCTGAGTGAGAGACAACATCCCCTGCCTGACTGTTGAGCTAAGACATTACTCTATTCTGGCATTTGGAGTTGGACTGAAACAGCCCTTTTTGGGTCTTGAGCCTGCCAGCCTTCAAACTGCAGCAACACTAGCTCTCTTGGGTCTCCAGCTTGCCTACTCATCCTGCAGATCTTGAGAGTTGCCAGCCCCATTACTGCATCAGCCAATTCCCTATAATAAATCTTTCTCTCCATGTATTTATATATCTGATTGGTTCTCTTTCTCTAGAGAACCCTGACTAATACTGACCCTATGATTACTTTCTTCTTCCTAAAGGAAGGTGAAGTATGTCTTTAGTCATCCAGAATTCATTTATGTGGATTTTGAGGCTATACTTTGGCACCCCACAGAAAATGGAAAAAAAAAAGTGGTAGAGAACACATTGTCTCACCCTGAGAAAATATCCCCAAGAAATATTTTCTGTAATAGGTAATGCCATTATAAGGTTTTCTAAAATTTCTTAAAATATTATTTTTAAAAATGTTCAGCAAATATTAAAATGACTTTTAGACTTCATTTTATAGAGGTGCTGTAGAATACATGTTTGTAGTCATATTGGTGATCATGTTCTCTGCATTACAAAAATGAACATTCTATTTCAGTTACAGTTGAAATGTTTAAAAAATCTAAATGGTGATGTGCCTGTTTTGCATCATAACTGGTGTAGGTGGTCCATTACAACTTTAATCATAATTGTGTATACTAGATGCACTTTCTGAGATAATAATAGAATTTAAGGAACAAGCCCATGGATCTGCACTTGGACTTTCTTTAAAAATTTTTGTTATAAACTATTATAAAGCCCTTCACTTCTCTCCAACTCATTCCTTTTATGAGGCTCAAGCAGGTGCTGGCTTTGACTAGCAGTCTCTAACCATATTCTTTTTAAACCATCCCCCACTTAAGAAATTGCATTTTATTTTAGTGCTAGTTGTCATAGTATAGTGGTTGCATAGCAACGCTATTGGCAAAAAACATTATCTTTTCCCCCCTACATACAAACTAAATTTCTCAGTGCTAATGAAAAAACTCCCTTGCTTTAAGAACATAAAAATTTTCATTAATTCATTGGGTGAATTGAGTGAGGTAGCAGATGTAGTTTTCAGAAACAGAGTCACCAAGGCCAGTAGGAAGTAAATTGGTCAAGAGAAGAAAAAATCAGGCAGAAATTTGGGAGATGTAAGTACAATTTAAATAATGGTATGCTATTACCTGAATTGTGTGGGAGCAATTACCACAAGACTGGCCTCTGTGGGATGATGGAATTAAAAGTTTGGTCAGAACACACTGATGATGAGCAGGGTAGCCGGAGCACTGTTATATGTGTAGAAAGTAGATTTCTCTTTTTTTTTTTTTTTTTTTTTTTTTTTACTAAAATAAAGCTTTAAGAACCAACCAAAGCCTTAAGTTTGTACCTCTCAAATAAAACATGAGTTCTGTTTTCTAGATTACTTTAAAATGGGCACCTATAGCCTACTAGGTAAAATAGTTAAAATACTATAGTAGGCAGTAGAAGAAATAAAAACATGTGATCAGACTTAGTTACTAACCTTAAAAAGTTTCTAACAGTTATTTTCTTTTTTTTATACTACACACCTATTATTTATTTTATAACCAAAAGTTTATTCCTTTTGACCCCTTTTACCTATTTTGCCCTCCCCCACCCCCTGCCTCTGGCAAGTACCAAATCTGGTCTGTATCTAACAGTTATTTTCTGTTTTGCTTCAATTAATTTAAAAACCTTTTCCTCCAGCTTTATATCCAGAAGCTCTCTGTGAGCTTGACTTTTCCTTCTTCCCCCAGTCTTCCCCTAAATGTCCTCCCCACCGACTATTCTTCACCCACTGAATTCCAAGCCATTATCTGTTACAACTAAGCCACACACACAAACAGTATACCTACTGCCTTACATTTTTGCTATTTTACTCCTCCATAGCAACTTACAAATGATTATCTTTTATATACAGTATCACATTTAATCATATATACAACCCCTCCATTGGACAAATAGGATCTTGCTCCTAACTGAAGTTATAGCTTTTAGAGTTGAAGAATAGCTAGTTTAAGTAACAAAGCCCACAGGAACATCATTTTACCTCTACCTGAGAGCTTTTCCCCCTAGACCATATTGGCCTTTAATGAAGGAGGATCATAGCTCGGTCACTGGAATTGTCAAAGTTAGTTTGGGAAATAGCTCAAAAAAGAATACATATTTGTTAACATTGTCTGTTGTAATTTGTAGGCTTCTAAAAAGGAGAACCCAAATTTGCTAAGTTTACTCTTGTCATCATAAACTGTCAAACACTTAGGCATTCAGGAAAAGATAAAAATATGTGGCCCCAGGGGCACCAGGGTGGCTCAGTGGGTTAAGGCCTCTGCCTTCATCTCAGGTCATGATCTCAGGGTCCTGGAATTGAGGCCCGCATCAGGCTCTCTGCTCAGCAGGGAGCCTGCTTCCTCCTCTCTCTCTCTCTCTGCCTGCCTCTCTGTCTACTTGTGATCTCTCTCTCTCTCTCTCTCTCTCTCTCTTGCTGTCAAATAAATTAAAAAATCTTAAAAAAAAAATGTGGCCCCCGAGTCTTAATTATTCAGAGTATTATCACACTTTTGGTTTCTTCAGGTAAAGATGATTGTTTTGTATACTTATAATAACAGTAATGCAACAAACCAGATGGAGTTGTTTTGCTACTGATTTTATAGTATAATCTTCATTTTGAAACAAATCTGTGGGGCACCTGGGTGGCTCAGTGGGTTAAGCCTCTGCCTTCGGCTCAGGTCATGATCTCAGGGTCCTGGGATTG
Organism: Ailurus styani; assembly: GCA_002007465.1. Classification (NCBI taxonomy): domain Eukaryota; kingdom Metazoa; phylum Chordata; class Mammalia; order Carnivora; family Ailuridae; genus Ailurus; species Ailurus styani. The sequence goes on along the minus strand of LNAC01001231.1, from coordinate 197,171 downwards.
AGCCCTGTATTGGGCTCCCTGCTCAGTGGGGAGCCTGCTTTCTCCTCTCTCTTTCTCTGCCTGCCTCTCTGCCTACTTGTAATTTCGCTCTCTCTGTCAAATAAATAAAAATAAAATCTTAAAAAAAAACAAATCTGTAACTAGCCTCCACTTCTTATCTATTGAATGTGCTTTTGTGTATCATGACAAACAAGGGTTTGTGGTAAGAGAGAAAAAAAATTTTATATAAGTTATAGTCTTAATACAAAGACTACATTTTAAAGAATGGCACAGAATGAGTTGTAAGGTGAATGAATTCTGTACCATTGATTACTTTTTTCTTTACCATTAATGAGTGAACTTTCATAATTTATGAATTAAGAAAGAGGGAATACTATTTTCTGGTTGGCATTTTGTCCAGAAATACATATATTTTATAGGCAATCGAAAAGCCTTGTACTGCAAGTAATAGAATAGCATTTCTTTCCCTTGTGTTTGAATGAAGAGAATTACGGCTTTTTCTGTGTTTATGTGACTTTGCAGTAATAAAGGCAACTTGTGGTATAGTGGACATAAACTCTAATCAAGAAATGATGTTGGACATTATCTTACTTCTAGCACTAGTTATCCATCAGAGTGATATATTTTTTTTTTTTTTGGTAAAGACTATCACAGTGAATTTGACTAATCCACAGTGATAACACAAATGAACCAAAGCATGAGTTGTTTATTCCTGTGTCTACATGTGTTCATGAAAAATGCTATAACATCACTATCTGAATGATTCCTCTTATAGATCCTATAAATTTAATAAAATTGAAGTATATTTAAGAAAATCATTCTTCTGTCCTACTAACAGATATAATGTCCTCCTAATGGGATCTCTTGAATCCTCCCTCTGCAACATCCATCCTTTTGATTAACCTTCCTGACCATCTCTAAAGAATAACTAATTTTGTCCGCAAAGTAGTTTTATCACCTGCTTCTTGCTTAGAGCAAGTTGGAAACCCAGAGGACTTACTGCAGTTTGAACACTCAGTCCTTTTTAATCTAGATTTAATGACTGCTCTTTTACTATTAGGCATCTATGAGACTCTGCCCTAAAATTCCCTAGAAACCCTTTTGTCCAGCTGAGAAGGCCTACCAGGAAAAGCCATTCTTTCAGGGTTCTTTAAGAAGGGTCTCACGGTCACACTCTTGGTTTGATTTTAAAATCCTCAGGCCTCGTTTTACATTGAGAATATTTGTTAACTGGGAAGATCAGAGGTGGAAATAGGTATCTTTTTTCCAACCCAGCAATTTATAGGAACCCCCTATATATCTTTGACATTATATATGAACAATAGTGAGTTCTCTATTAGTTCATCTCTTCTCTTTAGTTCTGTATCACACAGCTAGGAGCAATTAACTGATACTTTCGGTATGCTGCCTGGCTATAATTTTAACCAATTTCAAAAGTTCATAGTGTACACTTTCTAGCTTTGAAGTCTACAACGATTTGCATCTAAGTTTTTAATCCATATTTTCTGGGCTCATTCATGCATCCTATATCATCTATGAGAGAGCTAATCTGTTCTGATGATCTTGACTGGATGGTTTCACATGTTTGGGCTTCAGCCGCCTCTAGGCTTATCTAGGATGGCCTCAGTTGGTACAATTTGATTTTTCTCCACATCAATTCTCATCCTCCAGCAGACAAGTTTTTATATATGACAGTGGCAAGGCTCCCAAAGAAAGAGGGGAATCACATAAGTAATCTTGAAGCCTATGCAGTAGGATCATATAGGCGAACTGTCACTTTTCACCGCATTCTTTGGGCCAAAGCAAGCCAAAAAGTCAGCCTGTTTTTAAGGTAGGTAAAGGAATTCCACCTTTTGATGGGAGTTTCTCCAAGGTCATATTACAAAATGCATGTATGTGGGAAGGGGTGAAGAATTGCAGTTTTTGCAGTGACTCTACTACAGAGACTTCTCTCTTGAAATGTTGGATCTACCCCATTCTTATTTCCTTTCCTTCTAAAACTCTAATAAATTTCTTCTGCATGTCCTATAACTTTTTTTCTATTTTGAATCTCTTTTTCTCTATGTAAATCATTATACATAATTTCTTTTGGTATATTTCAAGTGTACTATTTACATCTTTAGCTGTGTCTAATATGCTATTCAAATTCTCTATTGACAATTTTAATTTTTCTTAAAAAATTTTATTTTTCAGATAAGCTTGGTGATGCTTGATCATTTTTCTTTTCTGCGTGTTTCTAAGTTCTTTTATAATACATGTCGTAATTTTATAATCTGATTATTCAAAATCCCACATTTTCATAGCTTAAGCTGCTTTCTTTTGTCTGTTTGCTATCCTGCATGGTGGCTTGTTCCCTTGTGTACTTGATGATTTTTTATTGTGAGATACCCATTTTCCACTCAAAGTACTTTATGGATTTTTTTTTTTGGAGTATCAGATGATGGTTCATTTATATTTGCTTCTCTCAGGTGGCCAGAAAAATATCAGGAATAACTTTGAGCTTATTTCATTGCTTAAAGTTTATTTACTATAAGCATAATTTGGGCTAATATCCACATGAGGACCTGCTTAAGGATATAACTCTCAGGGATATTTTTACCCTGTTAATTCTGCTCAGGGCAAAGGCAAATTTCCTCTCAGCTTCATAGGAGTTAGGAGAATAGAATGTGTTTACTGCCAGATCACTTTAAACAACAACAACAACAACAACAAAAGCCCAAAAAACCTTATGGAGCATATTTTACATGTAGTATATTTTACCCACTTCAAGGGCACTGTTTTTTCACTTGCAATATGATTGTTGTTTTTTTTTTTTAAGATTTTATTTATTTGTCAGAGAGAGAGCACAAGCACGGGGAGTGGCAGGCAGAGGGAGAAGCAGGCTCCCCACTAAGCCAGGAGCCTGATGTGGGACTTGATCCCAGGACCCTGAGATCTTAACCAACTGAGCCACCCAGTTGCAATATGTTTTTGAAGCTCATTTATGTTGTACCATATATCAGTAATTTGTTTCTTTATACTGTTGATTAATATTCCACTCAATGTATATGCCACATTTTCACTATCTACTAGTTGATAGAAATTAAGATTTTTCATTTTTTGGCAATTATGATTAATGCTACTAGGAGCATTTGTGTAGAAGTCTTTATGTGGCTGTATACCCAAGAGTGGGATTGCTGGTTCGTATGCTGAATCTGTTTAACTTCTGAAGAAACTTCCAAATTCTTTCCAAAGTGTCTAAACCATTACACATTCTACCACTACTGTATCAAGATTCATGTTTTTTTTTTTCTACATCCTCACCAACTTATGTTATTGTCTGTCTGGTTTTTTAAAATAGAGCCATTCTACTCATTTTAATTGGCATTTCCCTATAACTAATGATATTATACATCTTTTCATGTGTTAGCCATGTTCATATACATTCTTTGATATAATGCCTCTTCAGGTATTTTGCTTATTTTTTTATTGAATTGTTTGATATCTTTTGAGATATAAGACTGTATATATTTTGGGACAGTCCTGTGTAGGTTACGTGTTTTACAAATATTTTTTCCTAATTTCTTGTCTTTTCACTTTTTTAAGGATGCCTTTAGAAAGGCAGAACTTTTTATTTTTGGCGAGGTCCAATTTATCAATTTTATGTCTTTGAGATACTGACCTTAATGCCCTGTAAGAGAAATGTTTGTCTAACCCAAGATCTCAGAGATCTTCTCCTAAATTATCTGCAAAAAATTTATTGTTTCAGTTCTTATGTTTAAATATTACAAAATAGTTTTGGCCATTTTTGGCCTTTTGTAATTCTATATATATTTGTGGATCATTTCACAGATTTCTGACAAGATCAGGTGCATTCAGGGTGGTATGATCTTAGATGCATTTCACAAATTTCTGAAAAGTACTTGCTGGCATTTTGATAGGGATTGAATTGAATATATAGAGTAATTTAGGGAGAATTATCATCTTAACAATGTGAGTCTTACAATCCATAAGTCTCTGCATTTTATCAGGTCTTTTAAATTTTCTCTTATTAATGTTTTGGACTTGCACATATCCAAGTATTATATTTCTTTTGTTAAGTTGATACATATTTATTTTTTGATGATATTGTAAATGAAATCTTTTTCTTAATTTTAGATTCATATTTTTCATTGTACTAGAGTTTGATTTCTGTGTGCTGATCTTATATCCTGCAAACATGCTGAGCTTATTTATGTTTCTAAACAATAAGATCATATTATTTGAGAATAACAGTTTCACATCCTTTCTAATCTAGATCCCTTTTATTTCTCTTTCTTGCCTGATCATGCTGGCTATATTCTCCCATGTAATATTAAAATTAAATGGCAGGAGTAAACATACTTGTTTTGTTCCTGGTATTATGGTACTTGGTCTAGGTCTAAAAGCCTTCAGTCTTTTATCATTAAGCATGATGATACCTGCAGATGTTTTTGTTTGTTTTTAAAGATCTTATTTATTTATTTGACAGGGAGTGGGACAGTAAGAGAGGGAACACAAGCGGTGAGAGCGGGGAGTGGGAGAGGGAGAAGCGGGCTCCCTGCTGTGGAGCCAGGAGCCCGATGTGGGCTCCATCCCAGGATGCTGGGATCCTGACCTGAGCCTAAGACAGGTTGAACAACTGAGCCACCCAGGTGCCTCTTTTTGTTTGTTTTTAATGTCCCCTATTAGTTGAGGAAGTTTCCCTTTTTTCAATGTTTGTTGAAAGATTTTATCATGAAGAGGTGTTAAATTTTTTAAATTGTCTTTATGACCTATTGAGGTAATCATTTGGATTTTGTCCTTTATCTTATTAATATATATGATCATAATATTCAATTATTAAGCTAATCTTACAATCCTAGAATAAATCCCACTTGTATTTTATTTGTTTGTATTGTTAAAGTCAATTTGCTAATATTTTGTTGTGGATTTTTGCATTTATATTTATGACCAGTATTGGTCTATACTGTTATTTTCTTGTGATAACTTTAGCTTTGGTATCAGGGTAATACTGACCTTGTAGAAAGAGCTAACATGTATTTCTTCCTCCTCTATTTCCCAGAGGAGTTTGTGGAGTATTGGCATTATTTCTTTTTGAATGCGAAGCCATTTGAACCTGGACTTTTCTGTACAGAGAGATTTTAAATCACTAATTCAATTTCCTTACTTGTTATACTTCTATTAAGATTTTTATTTATTCTGGAGTCAGTTTTGGTAATTTGTGTTGTGAATTTGCCAGTTTTGTAGAAGCAGTCAAATTTGTTATCATAAAATTGTATTATAGTACTTTTAATTTCTGAAGGGTCACTGGTGATATCTGTCTTTTCATTCTTAATTTTAGTAATCTGTGTCTTTTTTTCTGTTTTTTTTCCCTTGTTCAATCTAGCTAAAGGCTTATCAATTTCATTCATTATTTCAAAGAACTACTTTTGATTTCATTGATTTCTATTTTTTGTTGTTTCATTTCCTGTGTTTTGGTTTTGGCTCTAATCTTTATCATTTTTTCCTTTTCCTTGCCTTGGGTTGTCTATGGCATCCACAAGGACAATTGGAGGTGAAAGCTGTTGGGATCCTCTGCAAAGAGGGCCACTGGGAACCTCAGTCACTCCTACTATACAGTTGATACTAGTCACTCCTGGCCTGCCTTTGTTCCTAGCCATGTGTAGATATCTCAGCTGTGTTAGTTTCCCCAGTGATCTGAGTGGAATGAAACTAAAGTGGGTTCTTCACACAGTGCTCTGAAAAGCTGGGGAAGCTGGTTACTCACCCTTCTCTCTAAGGCTGTGGAGTTCCTGTTGGTGGTGAGCAGTGCCAACCTAGGGAATGGGATGATTCAGACAAAATTAAAACTGTTTTTCCTACCACATTGTGCTGTTTTCCTCAGAAATTTTTCTACTGTGATATTTGAGCTTCTTAAATGGACTCCTGAACCTCACAGAAATATTTTCATTTGTGGATGGTTGTCTAGTTGTTTCTTGTGGGGAATGGAGACTGGAATCTCCACCATCATGCTGACATCCAAGTTCATTTTTATACAGTTAAAAATACTTTCTAGTTTCTCTTGTTTTGTCTCTGACCTATGGATTACTTAGAAATTTATTGTTTAATTTCCATACTTATGTGAAGTTCCCTTCTAATGTTGAAATCAATTAAATTTCATTGCAATCAGAAAATATACTTTGTATGATTTTAATCCCTTACATTTATTCAGATTTGTTTTATGTTCTAGTTTTATGCTCTTTTCTAGAGAATTTTCCATGTGTGCTTGAAAATACTGTGTAGTCTGCTGTTTTTAGGTTGAATGGTCTATAGCTATCTGTTAGGTCAAATCGTTTTTTTTTTTAAAGATTTTATTTATTTATTTGACAGGGAGAGAGAGATCACAAGTAGGCAGAGGCAGGCAGAGAGAGACAGAGGAGAAAGCAGGCTCCCCACTGAGTAGAGGGTCCGATGCGGGCCTCGATCCCAGGACCCTGAGATCATGACCTGAGCCAAAGGCAGAGGCTTTAACCCACTGAGCCACTCAGGTGCCCAGGTCAAATCGTTTTATAGTGCTGTTAAAGTCTCATATCCTTGGCGATATACTGTTTCATTGGTCTGTCCATTATTGAAATTGGGGGACAAGAGTCTCTAAATATCATTGTTGAATTGTCTATTTCTGCCTTCACTTTTGTCACTTTTTTTCTTCATGTATTTTGGGGCTGTGTTATTTGGTGTATATATGTTTATAATTGCTACACTTCCAGCTCTGTTAATCATTCTTTCATTATTAGATGTCTGTTGGTCTCTGATATTTTTCATTCTTTAAATCTATTTTATTATATATTAATATAGCCATCCCAGCTCTCTTTAGATTATTATTTACATGATAGATCTTTTTCCATCCTTTTACTTAAATTTTGTTTGTGCTTAGAGTCTAAAGTTTGCCTCTTATAGGCAGCATATAATTAGATGTTGTCTTTTATCCAGTCTCATAGCCTCTTCCTTTCGGTTAATTATTTGACATTTAATATCATTATTGATATGGTAGGATTTATATCATGCACTATTTTATTTGTGTTCCATGTGTCTTTTTATTCCTCTTTTCTACCATTCATTCTTTTTGTGTATTAAATATATTAAAATCTTTTAACTTGCCTTTGACTATACTTGTGAGTTATTTTCTGAGTGGTTGCTCTGAAGATTATAACACACATCTTAATTTAAGGAAATCTACTCCAGATTACTGTGAGTCTTTATTTCAATAGTACATAGAAGCTTTGTGCTGGCAGCTCCCACCCCACTTATATGCCATTATTGTCATCACAAATTATAGCTTTTACAAATTATAAGCCCATCAGCTCATTTTTGTAATTCTTATTTTATGCAGTTTTCTTTTAAGCAGTTCAAAAAAGAAGGGAGTTTTGGGACACCTAGGTAGCTCAGTTGGTCGAGCGACAGACTTCTGCTCAGGTCATAATCCCAGGGTCCTGGGATTGAGCCTTGTGTCTGGGTCCTTGCTCATCAGGGAGCCTGCTTCTCCCTCTGCCTGCTGCTTCCCCTGCTTGTGCTCACTCTCTCTGACAAATAAATAAATAAAATTTTTCAAAAAAGAAGGAAGTTTTAAAATGGTATACTGTCTTATGTATTTATTTAGGTAACTGCTTCTACCACTTGTTTGTGTGGATCTGAGTTGCCATATAGGTCCATTTTTTTTAGCCTGAAAAACTCCTTTGAGTGTTCTTGTTGGACAAGTCTGCTGGTGGCAAATTCATTCAGTCTTTCTTTATCTGAAAATGTTTTCATTCCTCTTTCGTTTTTGGAGAATAGTATTTCTGTATATAGAATTCCTGTTTGTCAGTCTTGTTATTCATCTCTTTGAAGCTGTCATCTTGCTATCTTCTAACCACTGTTGTTTCTGGTGAGAGTTCTGCTATTTTATTGAGGATTTTTGGTAGTTGATCAGTCATTTTTCTCTTATTGCTTTTAAAAGTTTTTTTTTCTTTGACTTTCAACAGTTTGATTATGATATATCTGGGTGGATCTTTTTGAGTTCATTTACTTGGAGCTTGTTGAGCTGCTTGGAGCTGTAGATGAATGATTTTAGGAAAATTTAGACAATTTCTACAATTATTCAAATACTTTTTATGCTTCTTTCTCTTCTTTCTGGGACAGACATTGTGCATATTTTGGTATATTTACTGGTATCGTGCAACCCTTTGATACTTTGTTGTGTCATCATCATTTCCGCCTTCTTCTTCCCCTCCTCCCCTTCCTCCCTCCCTTTCCTTCACTTTCTCCTTTTCCTCTTCCTCCTCCTCCTTTTCCTTAAACTGAATATCACTATGGCTCTATCTTCAGGTTTGTTAATTTTTTTCCTTTTGTCATCTCAAATCTGTTGTTGAGTGTATCTAGTGAACTTTTCACTTCTGTTACTATACTACTCAACTCCAGAATTTCTATGTGGTTATTCTTTTTTAATTTGTGTCTTTATTAATATTATTTATTTGGTAGGACAGAGTTTTCATGGTTTAATTATTTTTGAATATTTACTTTAGTTTTTTTTTTTTTTTAACATATTTACAATACCCAGTTTAAAGTCTACTGAGTCTAACATCTGGACTCCCCGAGAGGCATTTTTAATTGACTCTTTCCCTCTCTGTGCATGTACCATACTTTCTTCTATCTTTGTTAAAAATGAATATATTGCATAATACATTGTAGCAACTTTGGAATCAAATTTCTCTCTTTCAGCGTTTGTTTTGGTTGCTTCTGGTTTATGTATTCCCTTCAGTGTGCAGCCACTCAGCTTTTGCTCTTTGTTTTCTTCTTTTTATTTTTATTCTTCTTTTTACTTTTAAGCCTGGATTCCTAGAGTCTCCCTATTCATTCATTGCTTAATGGTTCACCAATGATTAGTTAGAACATTTCCTTAAATATCTTTTTTTTTAAAGATTTTATTTATTTATTTATTTGAGAGAGAGAAAGCACGCAAGGGGCGGGGGTGGGGGAGGGCTGGGGCAAGAATCTCAAGCAAAGTCTGCACTGAGAGTGGAGCCTGATGCGGTGCTTGATCCCACAGCTCTGAGATCATGACCTGCGCTGAAACCAAGAGTCAGATGCTTAACTGACTGAGGCACCTAGGTGCCCCAGAACAGTTCCTTAAATATCTTGACCTAGTAAATCTTCAGTGTTTTGCCAAGAATACCCTCACATTTCGGGCATTTTACAGGTCATTCTTAGCTTTTACTTCCTGTTTGCATAGGGCCTCATGACCAGCTGAAAATAGTCTTAGGCAGCTGTAATGTTAGGAATTCCTATAGGCTGCTATTGATTTTGATAATGCCTTGGGCAGAGTTTTTTGTGTAGAGACAAGCTCTGAGTCAGATAAAAAAAATGACCAGTGCCCTGGCATTAGAGATTTTCTAGGGGACTACAAGTGTGGCCAGTATATTGACTGCTCTGGAAATGGGATTTTTAACAACTGTCCAAACAGATTGGTCTCTTTTGTTGGATGTGAGGCTGTTGGCTTTCCATGTACTGTTTCAAGGATCTAGGGAAGTAACCATAGCCCAGGTTAACCATATATCTGACTATTCTTACCAAGTTCAGTAGTCTTTCTTAAATAGGCATTTTTTAGTTTGTTCTATGCTTTTATGCCATTCTTAGGTTTCTGAAGTTACTGGGATTGATAATATTTCCATTCATGTTGCTTTTGTCAGGGGCGGAGTGGATTCACTGGGGTCCTCATTTCATCATTCCAGAAGTCTCAAATTGCTGTACTCTTTAACATTACAGATTGGAGACCTTCCTGGTCTTTTATTTGAGGAAGGAGTTAAGTAAAAGACCCACTTCTTGGCTCATGGAGAAAAATGTCAACAAATGCTGTTTAAAATGAAATGCTGTTTCTAAATGAAATTATACATTATATGTAATCTGATGGTACTCTTCAGTATTTTAAATGTAATATGTTGTAAATCTGGAGTAATTTTAGAAATCACTAAGAAAAGTTACGTTGATAATGGAACTGTGATCTTTTAAAAAAATTAGTACTGTACTTTGGATTATATTGAAAAAATTTAAGCTCAAATTATGTAAAGGTAGAACTTTACATTAATATTTTTCTCAAAGGAATTCTCATGGCAATATAGGAGGAATGTATTCATGACAACAAAATCTGCTTTATATAATATACATTTGTGAACTAACGTGTGCATTGTTTTTTTAACTGAGATACACAAATTTACCTGTAGGAGAAGATTAACAATATATTTTGATTAGAAAAATGTAAATATTATTCTAATTGCTTTTATTTAAAGGAAAATATTCTTTCTTACTCTATATTTGCTTTTATAATTTTTCTATTATGGAGGATTTTTTGGTACAAACTTTCAATTAAGAATTCAAACCTGATAGTTAATGATGATAAACAGAAATCTTTGGTAGGAAAGTAGGTAACTCCTTCCTTTTTCTTTTTTTTTTCTTTTTTTTTCTTTTTCTTTATTTATTCAACAGAGAGAGAGAGATCACAAGTAGGCAGAGAGGCAGGCAGAGAGAGATGAGGAGGCAGGCTCCCTGCGGAGCAGAGAGCCCGATGCAGGCCTCGATCCCAGGACCCTGGGATCATGACCTGAGCCGAAAGCAGAGGCTTTAACCCACTGAGCCACCCAGGCGCCCACTCCTTCCTTTTTCAATATCAAATTGTCCCAGTTGTATGGAAGCTCCTGTATAAAGCCGATACCAGTCACTTTAGTGAAAAGGGATTTCTTCCTGTTCAAACTACCAAACATGTGAATGACATACAAAATATATGAGACACTTGATTTTTTTTATTTTAGCACATATACAGATTCTTAAAGAGGTAAAATGAGGCATTTAAGATTACAGGCCATGGAGTTGTTCAGAGGAAGAATTGGACACTGTTGTGCCCATGGTCTTGTGTGTATTATTTACTGGCACTGTGGTCTTGGACAAGTCACTTTGCAGCGCTAAGCCCTGTTTACCTCATCTATTAAGTGGGGAGAATAATACCTCATACAGTAGTTCTTGATTAACTAAAGTATTGAAGTATTTGTGAAATTCATCACACCATGTAAGCTGAATAGCAGATACTTTAGTGGTCTTGCCCTTGGAAGAAGTTCCTATGCTTTAAAGGAAATGTTTTAGCTTATGAACTTTTCGCCTCAGTCAGGTGAGGGTTAAAAGTACCAGGAAATATCAGCTGATAGGAAGAGGAATTAGTATCTAATATACTGTCCCTGAAATCACTTAGTTTAAGGACAAATGGGCTTTGTCCTCTGATTTTTTTCCTGAAGGTATTTTTCTACTATCAAATAGCAGAGTTTTTAATCATGGCCACTATTTATGAATAAAGATTGAGATCTACATTTTCCCCATGAAGAATGTATGTATACTCCTTGAATATGGATGTTTGTTCTGTATTCTCTAAAGTATCCATATTAAGCAAGCACTAAATAGATACTATTTTTGAAATTTATTCTAGTTACATGTTTTGAAAATGGCAATTAAACAAGTAGTACAACCAAACAATAGCAAAGTGGGATCCAGTAATGCTAGGAGTTCACATAGCAAGTCTCTCACTTGGAAAATAGAAGCTTTTGTTCCATTTTTAAAAAAACTGTCCCAGATGCGGACTTGTTTTGTCCATGAGACTAAAATAAGTCATTAGTGTGATTAGTGTCAGAGATACGTGTGAAACTATATTGCGTATGACTATAATAAAACAGACTGAAACAAAATAGTTTTTTATGAAAAATAATCCTTATTAAACATGTTTATAAAAAGAATGACAGTAAACAATTACTCTGCTCAGGAAAGAAAAAATGGGCTTAAAATGAGTATATCCAAACTTCTTTATTACTTTTAACATAATATTTCTCCCTGGTGTCTAATAACCAGTTCTGTAATTATTAGTCTTAATTCACTGGGCAACAACAATGAATAACTTACAATCTCTGGCATTAAGTTCAGTGGAGTCCTTACTCAGTGGACCTATAGTCTGCTCCTTTCTAAATGGCATACCAAATGCTTATTAATTATGATAATAATAACCAAAGTGATTAGTGAATTTTCAGAAGCAAATTTAAAAGTAGGTCTGGAAGAATCATACTGTGAGAGCATAATATTTATTCAGTAGAGGGACACTGAATGACTATTTATTTTAGAAAGAAAGCTGCTGGACAAAGGAGGATCTGTGAATGGAGATCGTTGTTTTTGGATAGGCAGGATCTTGTATGAGAACTAATATCGGTGCCTTCTACTTTGCACATCTAGATGTTTTTTAAAGCATTTTACCTGCTTCCATGGAATACCTTTTTTTTTTTTTTAATTTTATTTTTATTCTTTGCCCAAGGGGTACAGGTCTGTGAATCATCAGGCTTACATCTTTCACAGCATTCACCAAAGCACAAACCCTCCCCAATGTCCATAACCCATCCACCCTATCCCTACCCTACCACCCCCTAGTAACCCTCATTTTGTTTTGTGAGATTAGGAGTCCTTATGGTTTGTCTCCTTCCCCATCCCATCTTGTTTCATTATGTTTCCCTCCCTACCCCCCACGACCCCCCACCCTTGCCCTCAAGTTCCTCATGTCAGAGAGATCATATGATAATTGTCTTTCTCTGATTGACTTATTTCGCTCAGCATAATACCCTCCAGTTCCATCCATGTCGTTGCAAATGGCAAGATTTCGTTTCTTTTGATAGCTGCATAATATTCCATTGTATATATATACCACATCTTCTTTATCCATTCATCTGTTGATGGACATCTAGGTTCTTTCCATAGTTTGGCTATTGTGGACATTGCTGCTATAAACATTCGGGTGCACGTGCCCCTGAGGAACACTACCTTTGTGTCTTTAGGATAAATACCCAGTAGTGCGATTGCTGGGTCGTAGGGTAGCTCCATTTTCAACTTTTTGAGGAATCTCCATACTGTTTTCCAGAGTGGCTGCACCAGTTTGCATTCCCACCAACAGTGTAGGAGGGTTCCCCTTTCTCCGCAACCTCGCCAACATCTGTCATTTCCTGACTTGTTGATTTTAGCCATTCTGACTGGTGTAAGGTGGTATCTCGCTGTGGTTTTAATTTGTATTTCTCTGATGCCGAGTGATGTTGAGCACTTTCTCATGTGTCTGTTGGCCATTTGGATGTCTTCTTTGGAGAAATGTCTGTTCATGTCTTCTGCCCATTTCTTGACTGGGTTATTTGTTTTATGGGTGTTGAGTTTGAGAAGCTCTTTATAGATTTTGGATAAAAGCCCTTTATCTGGTATGTCATTTGCAAATATCTTCTAACATTCTGTCAGTTGTCTTTTGGTTTTGTTGACTGTTTCCTTTGCTGTGCAAAAGCTTTTAATC
>LNAC01001231.1:165804-182583 GCA_002007465.1 Ailurus styani | reverse complement strand
TTTCTTTTCGTTGTCTGATTGCTGAGGCTAGGACTTCTAGTACTATGTTGAATAGCAGTGGTGATAGTGGACAGCCTTGCTGTGTTCCTGACTTTAGAGGAAAAGCTCTCAGTTTTTCTCCATTGAGAATGACATTCGCTGTAGGTTTTTCGTAGATGGCTTTGATGATATTGAGGTATGTACCCTCTATGCCTACACTATGAAGAGTTTTGATTAAGAAAGGGTGCTGTACTTTGTCAAATGCTTTTTCAGCATCTATNCTACTAATATTGTATTCTTGTCAATGTGTTTCTTTGATTTTGTTATTAATTGGTTTATATAATTGGCTGCTCCCATGTTAGAGGCGTAGATATTTATGATTGTTAGATCCTCTTGTTAGATTCTTTTAGTATGATATAGTGTCCTTCCTCATCTCTTATGATATTCTTTGGCTTAAAATCTAATTTATCTGATATAAGGATTGCCAGTCCAGCTTTCTTTTGATGTTCATTGTCATGGTAAATTGTTTTCCATCCCCTCACTTTAAATCTGGAGGTGTCTTTGCGTGTAAGATGAGTTTCTTGTAGACAGCATATCGATGGGTCTTGTTTTTTTATCCATTCTGATACCCTGTGTCTTTTAGTTGGGGCATTTAGTCCATTTACATTCAGAGTAACTATTGAGAGATATACATTTAGAGCCATTGTATTGCCTGTAAGGTGACTGTTACTGTATATTGTGTTTCTTCCTTTCTGGTCTATGTTTCTTTTAGGTTCTCTTTGCTTAGAGGACCCCTTTCAATATTTCCTGTAGGGCTGGCTTGGTGTTTGCAAATTCCTTGAGTTTTTGTTTGTCCTGGAAGATTTTTATCTCTCCTTCTATTTTCAGTGAGAGCCTAGCTGGATATAGTATTCTTGGCTGCAGATTTTTCTCATTTAGTGCTCTGAATACATCATGCCAGCTCTTTCTGGCCTGCCAGGTCTCTGTGGATAGGGCTGCTGACAATCTAATATTTCTACCATTGTATGTTATAGACCTCTTGTCCAGAGCTGCTTTCTTGATTTTCTCTTTGTCACTAAGACTTGTAAGTTTTACTATTAGATGACGGGGTGTGGACCTATTTTTATTAATTTTGGGGGGGCTTCTCTGTGCCTCCTGGATTTTGATGCTTGTTCCCTTTGCCAGATTAGGGAAATTCTGTATTAAGATCTGCTCCAATATACCTTCTGGCCCTCTCTCAATCTCGTCCTCTTCTGGGATCCCAATTATTCTAATATTGTTTCGTCTTATGGCATCACTTATCTCTCGAATTCTCTCCTCATGGTCCAGTAGTTGTTTGTCTCTCTTTTCATCCTCTTCTTTTTTCTCTGACATTTTGTCTTCTAAATCACTAATTCTATCTTCTGCTTCATTTATCCTAGCAGTAAGAGCCTCCATTTTCAATTGCACCTCATTAATAGCTTTTTTGATTTCAGCTTGGTTAGATTTTAGTTCTTTTATTTCTCCAGAAAGGTCTTTTATTTCTTTAGAGACAGCTTCTCTATTTTCTTCCATTTTTTTTTCAAGCCCAGCCAGCACCTTAAGAATCGTCATTCTGAACTCTGGTTCTGTCATATTACTAATGTCCGCATTGATTAGGTCCCTAGCCGTCATTACTGGCTCTTGTTCTTTTTTTTGTGTTGATTTTTTCCGCCTTGTCATTTTATGCAGATAGGAATAGATGGATGAGAGAACTAAATACTAAAGGGTAGCAATGACCCCAGAGAAATATACACTAACCTACTCAGAATAGACCTGGAACTGGGGAGAAAAGTAAGAGGGAAAAAAAACCAAAACTAAAACCAAACAAACAAAAAAACCCCAAAAACACAAAATCATACAAAAACAAAACAAAAATGAATAAAACAAAATCCTATATCTATATTATCTATTTCTCTTTCTATATCTATGTCTATGACTCTGTCTCTATATCTGTCTCTATCTATCTATCTATCTATCTATCTATCTATCTATCTATCTATATCTTTTAGATTGGTGAATTGAACAGACCCCATAAGTATCCAAAGAATAAGGTTAAAAACAATGAAGGGATAAAATATGATTATAACAATGAAAATTTAAAAAAGAATAAAAAGTGTTGATATAAGAGTGATAAAATATGATTATAACAATGAAAATTTAAAAAAGAATAAAAAGTGTTGATATAAGAGTTAAGAACGTTAAAATAGGAAAAGGGAAAAATTTTAAAAGAAAAAAGTAAGAAAAAAATTCAAAGAAAAAAAATTCAATGAATTTAACTTTGAACCACTGAAGAATCATGGGGGAAAAGCCATGAATTCTCTCCGTTGATTTTCCGTCGTTCTGGAGTTCGGAGGGGCCTGTTGCTGTGATTCTCAAGTGTCTCTGCCCGAGGCGGATTCCCACCGCCCTCGCCAGTGGCCAGGCTAAGTAATCAGCTCGGGTTCACTCGGGAGCTTTTGTTCCCTGAATGCTTTCCGTACCTCGTCGGAGGACGGGACTGAAAATGGCAGCTCCCAGTCTCTGACCTGGAGGAGCTGAGAGCCTGGGGCCTCAGTCCTCAGTGCACCTCAGAGAAAAGCAGTCCCTCCCGTCTCTTGGTCTCCGGCCGCTCTCCGAGCTCACCTGGCCTGTGACCGAGTGTCTCTATCTCTGGCGCAACCCCGTTTAGAATCTCCAAACCCAGCAGATTCCTGCAGCCACTCCCGCGCCGCTCCTCCCAGAGGGGGAAGGAGGGGGTCTCTCCGGGTCTGCCGCCCGTGGGGTCCCCGCTCACAGATCAGTGGCCCAGCTGCGCTTCAGATCACAGCCCAAGGTAACCCCGAGCTGAGAGACACCTCAGCTCAGCTCCGTCTCTCCCGCCAGCTTCTCTCTGATACCTGGGAGCTCGGTCACGCTCAGATACCCCTGGTCTTTTTGTGTCCCCGCGGGTCCTGAGACCACACTGTCCCTGCTGGGGTTTCACCCCCCGCTTGGTCTCTGGGGCGACATCCCTCAGTGTAGCCGACTTCTAACAGTTCCGAGTCTGTGCTCCACTGCTCGCTCCCTTGCCGGGAGCCGGCCCCTCCCCCCGGGGTCTATCTTCCCATCGCCTCAGATTCACTTCTCTGCACGTCCTACCTTCCAGATAGCGGTCAATTTTCTGTTCCTAGAATTGCTGCTCTTCTTCTCTTCAATCTCAGGTAGAATTTGTAGGTGTTCAGAATAGTTTGATAGCTATCTGGGTGAATTTCTGGGACCTGATGATAATTGGTCTCCTACTCCTCCGCCATCTTGCCGCTCCTCCCGGAATAGCTTTTTGAAAAGCCATTTAAAGCTTGATGAAAACCCAATGTAGGAACTGACCTTTTTCTATTCTCCATTTTTCAGTGTGTATATTTCAACATTCATTAAAACCCAACATGCAAGAACCAGGAAAGAAACTGACTTTCCACTGGTGTTACAGAGAGAAACATGTAGGAGTGGTCTCAGTAAAAGCATCCACACATGGAAAGAAGTGGCACTTAGGTTTTTTAACTCTGAAAGAAATTTGCAATGTACATGGTGGTGGAAATGTCATATATGTTTGTGCACGTGTGTGTGTGTGTGTGTGTGTGTGTGTGTGTGTGTATGAAGTCCAGAGGAATTAAAGGAAGAAAAATCATCCTTGACTCCTCCCTCTCCTGCATCATCTTTACTCTTGTGTATGTCTTCTCTTGCCCACTTAATAAACTTCAGTTCAGCTTTCAGGGAGGTTCCTCTTAATTTCCTTTGTCTTTATGCCCAGCTCCCAGCTATACATAGGGACAATTAGGTCATGTACACTGTGGTCCCATTGCACAGAGTCCATATTTCTATCATAATCATATTTTATGTAATTCTTGCTTCTCCCATTATTTGGTAAACCTGAGATCAAACATGTTCTTTTTCATGTTTGCATCTCCAATGCCTAGGATATAGCAGTAATAAGGCATAAATGAATGAATGAATGAAAGCCTTGAAGAGGAACAACCTGCTAATTGTTTGTCAAACTCAATGATGTAATAAAAACCATTCAGATTATATGCCATTTCCCTATCTAAGCTGCAAACTTCAACACCAAATTTCCTCCTCTCTACCCCAAATTTCAGAGAGATTTCCAAATAAAATTTCTAGTTTCAATATATACTTAACAATTTTGTTGAGATATAATCTACATTGCATACAGTTAACCCACTTGAAGTATACAATCCATTGTGTGTGTGTGTATATATATGTATATATACTTGTGTATATATGTGTATATATATGTGTATGTATAAATATATATTTATATACATATATATGTGTATATACAAATACATATATATATTTATATATATACACATATATATACAGTTGTGTAACCATTAACACAATCTAATTTTAGAACATTTTCATCACCTTAAAAAAAAAAAAACCAAAACCTAACGGTCAGTCTCTATTACCCTTACCTTGTCCCTATTCCAGCTTTGGAAAATCACTAATACACCTTCTCTGTATATTGATTTGCCAATTCTGGGCATCTCATACAAAAATAGTGATTTTTTAAATGCCTATTTCTTGACTGGATTGTTTTTTGGGTGTTGAATTTGTAAGCTCTTTATAGATTTTTGGATACTAGCCCTTTATCAGATATGTCATTTGCAAATACCTTCTCCCATTCCATAGGTTGCCTTCTAGTTTTGTTTCCCTCACTGTGCAGAAGTTTTTTTATCTTGATGAAGTCCCAATAGTTCATTTTTGCTTTGCTTTTCTTGACACCAGTGAGATGTCTTTTAAGAAGTTCTTATTGCCAAGATCAAAAGAGTTACTACCGAAGTTCTCCTCTAGGACTTTGATGGTTTTCTCTCTTATATTTAGGTTTTTCTTCCACTTCAAATTTATTTTTGTGCGTGGTTTAAGAAAGTGGTCTAGTTTCATTCTTCTGCATGTTGCTGTCCAGTTTTCCCAACACCATTTGTTGAAGAGACTGTCTTTTTTTTTTTTTTTTTCTTGTTTTCCTGCTTTGGATATTCTTTCCTGCCTTGTCAAAGATTATTTGACCATGGAGTTAAGGGTCCATTTCTGGGTTCTCTGTTCTGTTCCATTGCTCTGTGTGTCTGTTTTTGTGCCAGTAGCATACTATCCTGATGACTATAGCTTTATAATATGGTTTGAAATCTGGAATCATGATGCCTCTAGCTTTGCTTTTCTTTTTCTGTGTAGCTTTGGCTATTTGAGGTATTTTGTGGTTCCACAGAAATTTTAAAATTATTTGCTCTTGGTCTGTGAAAAATGCTGGTGGTATTTTGATAAAGATTGCATTAAATGTGTAGATTTAGTGTGAGAAGCTCTCAGTTTTCCCCCATGAGATATTAGCTGTGGGTATTTCATATCTGGCCTTTATGATGTCGAGATATATTTCCTCTTTCCTTGCTTCGTCGATGGTTTTTCTCAAGAATGGTTGTTGTACTATGTGAAATGTTTTTTCCTACATCTATTTCTGTAGGGGATGTTTTTCCTACATCTATTGTGAAATGTTTTTCCTACATCTATCATATCATTTTATGCTTTCTTTTATTAATGTGGTGTATCACATTGATTGTTTTGCAAATGTTGAACTCTCTACAGCACAGGAATAAATCCCACTTGATCATGGCGAATAATCCTTTCATTTTATTTTTAAAATTTTATTTATTTGACACAGAGAGAGAGAGATTACAAGTAGGCAGAGAGGCAGGCAGAGAGAAAGGAGGAAGCAGGCTCCCTGTGGAGCAGAGAGCCCAATGCAGGCCTCGATCCCAGGACCCTGAGATCATGACCTCATGATCATGAGCCGAAGGCAGAGGCTTTAACCCACTGAGCCACCGAGGCGCCCCAAATAATCCTTTTAATGTACTGTTGGATCCAATTTGCTAGTGTCTTGTTGAGAATTTTTACATCCATCTTCATCAGAGATATTGACCGTAATTCTCCTTTTTAGTGGGGTCTTTGTGTGGTTTTGAAATCCAGGTAATGCTGACCATGTAGAATGAGTTTGAGTTTGGAAATTATCCTTCCATTTCTATTTTTTGGGACAGTTTGAGAAGGATAGATATTAAATCTTCTTTAAATGTCTACTAGAATTCCCCTGGTAAGCCATCTGGCCCTGGAATTTGTTTTTTGGAAGATTTTTTTGATTACTGAGTCCATTTCTGTGCTGGTTATGGGGCTGTTCATATTTTATATTTTTTCTTGTTTCACTTTTGGTAGTTTGAATGTTTCTAGGAATTTGTTCATTTTTTCCAGATTGTCAAGTTTGTTGGCATGTAGTTTTTCATAATATTCTGTTGTAATAGTTTGTATTTCTGTGGTGTTGATTGTGATCTCTCCTCTTTCATTCATGATTTCATCTACTTTGGTCCTTTGTCTTTTTGATAAGTCTAGGTAGGGGTTTATCAATTTTATTAATTCTTTGAGGGAACTAGCTCTTAGTTTTGTTGATATGTTCTACTGGGTTTTTGTTGTTGTTATTCTGCCTATATAGTTTATTTCTGCTCTAATCTTTATCATTTCCCTTCTTCTACTGGCTTTAAGTTTTATTTGCTGTTCCTTTTCTAGCATCTTCAGATGTTAGGTTAGATTGTGTATATGAGACTTTTCTTGTTTCCTGAGGTATGACTGTATTGCAATATACTTCCCTCTTCAGACTGCCTTAGTTGCATCCCAAAGGCTGTGGACTGTCATGTTGTCATTTTCATTTGCTTCCATGTATTTTTTTTTTCTTGAATTTCCTTGTTAACCATTCATTCGTTAGTAGGATGTTCTTTAACCTCTGTATATCTGTTTTCTGGTTAAGAAATATATCTATTAAGTACATCTGGCCCAGTGTGTCATTCAAAACCATTGTTTCCTTGTTGATCTGCTTACATGATCTATTCATTGCTGTGAGTAGGGTGTTAAAGTCCCCTACTATTACTGTATTATTATCAATGAATTTCTTCATGTTTGTTATTAATTGAGATATATATATATATATATATATATATATATATATATATATATATATATATATATATATATATATATATATATATATGTACATACACACACATACACACACACACTCCCCAGTTAGGAGCACAAATATTTACAGTTGTTAGATCTTCTTGATGGGTAGACCACTTAATCATGATATAATGCCCTTCTTCATCTCTTGTTACAGTCTTTGGTTTAAAATCTAGTTTGTCTGATATAAGTATGACTACTCCAGAGTTCTTTTGATGTCTATTAGCATGATAGATGGTTCCCCTTACTTTCAATCTGCAGGTGTGGACCCACACTAATCCTCTGGGGAAGGGTTTCACCACACTGGCCAGTGCTGGTCAGTCCCAGAAATGCAATCACACAACCATGCAGTGGTTCAGAGTTTATAGTAAAGCACAGCAGAAAGCTGCCACCAAGGTTTGCTGCCCTCAGAGGTGTTCCTATGCTAATGAACAGGGCAGCTTGTTGGCTCCCACCAGCTATTTTGTCCCTGAAGAAGCTGTGCCACCACTCCTAAATATACTCCCAAGAATGGGGACTGTTTCTCCCCATGCAACCCAGGGGATCCTCAGACCTCAGACCTCACTGCCCCCTCCTGGGCCTCCACCCTCCTGCTCCAACATAGCACCACTAAGCCCACCAGGCATGACCCCAGCGATGGCACAGACTTATAAAATGTCTGACTTCGAGCTTCTCTGCTTATAAAAACTTGTGGTAGTCAGCCCCTCTCCTTTTCCAAGTCAATGGTTTTGGGAATGAGCTTTTCTTATGCAATCCGCTGAACATTGTTTTCACTCTTTCTTTTCTTTCTCTCTTACTCCTCTCTCCGTGGTCCGGGATCCCTCCCCTCAGAACCCACATTTCTTCTCTCTCTCAAATCAACTCCCCACAGCTCCTACCTTCCATGATGTGGCCATTTTTCTACCTCTAGTTGTTCAGTCTGTTCTCTCAGCCCTCACATCAATTTCTGGGGTGTTCAGAATGATTTGGTATTTATCTAGCTTGTTTGAGGGAGGAGCCAAGCTTAGGGTCCCCCTACTCCTTTGCTTTCTTAACTCCTCTCCTCACTCAGAATAATGTTTTCAAGGTCCATCAATGTTATAGCTTGCATCAATGATTTGTTCCTTTTAGTGGCTGAGTAATATTCCAGTGTATAGGTATATTGAATTCTGTTTATCCGTTCACCAACTGGTGAATATTTGGGTTCTTTCCACCTGTTGGCTACTATGAATAATGCCGCTAGAAACATTCATGTACACATTTTTTTAAACAAACATATGTTCTTATTTCTTGAGTAGATACCTAAAAGTGGAGTTGACTAGTCATACAGTATCTCTATGTTTAACTCATTGGAGGAACCACTACATTTTTTTGTGTGGCAAATAATTGTTTTACATTTTATATTCCCACCAATAATATATGAGGGTTCCATCTCTACATCCTAACATTTTTTTGTATCAGACTTTTTGATTCTAGCCATCATAGTAGGTATAAAATGGTATCTCAATGTGGTTTTGATTTGTATTTCTCTGATGGCTCATGATGTTTTATGTTTCATGTGTTTATTACACATTTGCATATCTTCATTGGAGAAATATTTATTTAGACTTTTTGCCCACTTTTTAAATTGGGTTATTTGCCTTTTTATTACTGTGATGTACACGTTCTTTACGTGTTCTGAATACAAGTCATTTATCAAATATACGATTTGCAAATATTCTCTCTCATTTTGCATCTTGTATTTTTACTTTCCTGATGATGTCCTTTGAAGCATGAAAGTTTCTAATTTTGAAGAAGTCGAATGTATCTATTTTTTTTCTATTGTCACTGTGGTTTTGGTGTTTTTAAAGAAGGCTTTGTCCAACTCAAAATGAAGATTTACTCCTCAGAGTAAGATTTTCTTATAAGTTTTGATCTAGTTGTTTTCAGTGGATATCCAGTTGTTGACAAGAACTAAATTACTGTTGAAATGAATTGTTTTGGCACCATAGCACTAATATAATTTTAATAAGTGGATAATATATTCATTAAAACCAGCAAAATATTCTTGACCTGAATAGTGACATTAGGCCCCTAATTCCTTTTTCTCTTTTCCATTATTACCACAGTGAAACCAGGACCTTCAAAACCATAATGTGGATCTCTTTATTAATATTTTTGGAATGAAAATATAACAAATCAACTTTATTGGTCTTTTAAATTTTCTCTTTGATCTTGAACCCAAAATGCAGGCAGTCTCTCATTTAGCAGTTTAAGTAATTGATGCATAAGCACTTATGTTTGATTCTTTAATATCATCTCTATAATTTAGCTCCATTATGTCCACATCAACTATAGCACCTAGATATAGTTCATATATTGTTCATGTGCTACAAATCAACACCTCTATTTTCAAAAAGACTTACCCATAACTATGAGAAATATAATGAACTATATTCCATTGTAGCAATTTGTTTTCTTCAGAATCTTTTGGCCATTGTGTACCTAACCCTCCTCTCAAAAAAATATTTGATGTTTTTTAAATTACTCTTGGGTTGAATAAAAGATTTTTGGGCATCATGGAGACTAGATATTAGAATATAAATTAAAAACTGTATTCCTTGGGTCAACAGGTAAAAGAAGGGATCTTTAAAAAATAAATTAAAAAATAATTCTACCCTTAGAAAAGTACAACATAGGGTATGTAGTCAATAATTATTGTATGGTGACAGATGGTGACTACACTTGTTGTGGTGAACATTGAGTAATATATGGAATTGTCAAAACAGTATGGTGCACACGTGAAACTAATATAACCTTGTACATTCATCAACAATGAAGCAAAAAATAACGTGTTGGCAAGGATTTGGAAACATTTGAACCCTATATGTTGCCAGTAGAAATGTAATGTTGGCTGTGTGAAAAAAAAAGTTTGATAGTTCCTCAAAAAACTGAAAATAGAATTACCATGTGACCCAGCAATTCCAATTATTGGTATACTTCCCAAAGAATTGAAAGCAGAAATTCAAACAAATATTTGTACACTTATGTTTGCAACAGCATTATTCACATTAGCCAAAAGGTAGAAGCAACAGTGAATGGACAAACAAAATGTGGTATACACATAAAATTTTACGTGGTATAAACATAAAATGTGGTATACACATAAAATACAACATGTATGAACCTTGAAGACCTTATGCTAAGTGAAATAAGCCAAATACAAAAGGATAAATGCTATATGGTTCTACTTATACAAGATTCCTAAAATAGTTAAATACACAGAGAAAGTACAATGATGGTTGCCTGGAACTGGGAGGGAGAATAGGGAGTTTGTTCAATGTGTACAGAGTCTAAGTTTAGAAAAATAAAGTTCTGAAGATAGTGATGATGATTGCACATCTCCTTCCCTCCCCCCTCCCACCCTCCCTTTTTCCTTCTCTCCTTCTTTATTTTCTTCTTTTTTTAAAAATTTCCTTCCTATCTACCAACTTATCATCTATCTATCTACCTTCCTACCTATCTGTCATCCATTTTTCATGTTTCTAATTATTGGACTACCTATTCTGGTACTTCCAATTTGGGGACTTTGTGTCTCACTTATGATCACAATTACTAAACATAATGTGGTTTATTCCTTTACCATTAGGTGTTTAGGTTGTTTCTTATATTGTTATAATAATGTTGTGATGAACGTGTCTATACAGTCTACATACATTTATTTAACAAATGATCATTCAATACTATGTATATGTTTTAAGTGCTGAACAATCAACTCACTTCAGACTCAAAGCAACACTTTGAGGCAAGTCCTATTATGATCCACATTTTACAGTTGAAGAAGCTAAGAAACAAAGATATTAACGAACTTCCCTGAGGTCATACAGCAGTTAGTTTTAAACCCTAGCAACCCAGTGCTCCAGAATTCATGCTCTTAAACATTATAGTAGGCTGCTTGTTATTTATTTGAATAATTTCCCAGAAGTTTACTGAGTTGAAGAATGTAAAAATTTTAAAACTTTTCCTTGTAGCTATTATCCAATTTATTTCCATATTATTTGGATCAACCTAAAATTTCACCAAAAGTATGTGGAGATGTCACTTTGTCTTGCAAACTATGGATTTTTTTAAATGGTAGACCTGGTGTTTTAAATCCAGGCCTTAAATTATTAGTTGTTAAGGATATTTCTCATTTGACGTTATCTTGTGAATTTTTCTGTGCCCATTATTCTACTCTTAGTAGTGTAAAGATGCTCGATCTATTGAATATATTAATGATTTTTCTCTTAAAAGTAATACAAGTTGTTTTCCTCAGTAGGAAAACTTTTATTACTCTAGCTACATATTGATGAACTGCTTTATATAACACCTTTGTAAATTTACATGCAATAATGTGTGAAACATGAAAAAGCAAGTCAAGCTGCTACCCAGGCCCACCGTCATGTCCAGTCAGCATAGTGGAATATCCTCCCAGTTGTTCCTTCTCCCTCTTGTTTTGTTTCTCCTCACCCTCTCTCTCTCCTAAGCAGAATGAGATACCAGAATGTAATTTCAAACATGCTTACATTTTTTCATGTTTTTTAATGGCAAAGAAAAAAATTAACCTAAAATTCTTAGCAAAGGACAAAAAGCCTTTCAGGATCTTTTTCTCATCTTTTCTAGCTGTATCATTTCTCATCTTCCTATGCCATCTATAGCTCTGCCTTTTCTGCCCTACATATAAACAGTCATACTGAACTATAAGCATTTCCAGTGATGCCAAGCTGCTTCTTACTGCTATGCTTCTGATCATTGGTTCCACTCATCTCCTTTCTCCCTGTGCCACAATGCTCAGGCCTGAAGAATGAACCTCTCATCATTGGAACTTACCTCCCCATCACCTTTTGTTCCCTGTCCCCCCATCTCTTCACTGAGGGAGAAATGAGGACAATTACTTTGGTGCTTCCATTGGGCTCCATATATACTTCCATCGCAGAACTTCATAGCATTTACTTTGTAGAAGAGACTGTTAAGTCTACAAAAGCTGGACTAATTCCTCTATGCTTTTTTTTAAAGGTAAGTTCCCCATCCAGTATGTAGCCCAACATGGGGATTGAACTCATGACTCTGAGATCAAGACCTGAGTTGAAACCAAGAGTCAGTAGCTTAAACTATTGAGCCATCCAAGGGCCCTTAATTCCTCTATGCTTCTTAGTACCCTAACCAATCAATGTCACATGGATAGCAAGCATGAATAATTGACACTCTCTGTCTCCAGTCATGAGGGCTCTTGGGTGGTTCAGTGGGTTAAAGCCTCTGCCTTTGGCTCAGGTCATGATCTCAGGGTCCTGGGATCAAGGCCCGCATCGGGCTCTCTGCTCAGCAGGGAGCCTGCTTCCTCCTCTCTCTCTCTGCCTGCCTCTCAGCCTACTTGTGATCTGATCCCTCTGTGTCAAATAAATAAATAAAAAATCTTTAAAAAAAATGAAAGTATGAAAAAAATTCATTCAAAGGTTGTTTTGAACCTACACAGGATAATATTATTTATGGTTTCATGTTTGAGTTTTTTAATAAATGTTTAGCAGGTTACCTTCTATAGGGGAATCTGAATTTGGTTTTTTTTTTAATGTTCTACTTCTCTGAAATAATAGAAAACTCAATATTTTCACCCCTTCAGTATTATTTCCCTTTTTATTGAATTTTAAAAAATTATGCTTTCTCTTTTCCATATTCATACTGTATGCCCTTTATTTACTAAAGTTTTATATTACATATGAGTATGAAAATAATTGTTCTTTAACTCATGTTTGGGTATTATTACATGGGGCAGAGAAGCTGACTTCATTAATTCTGGCCTGTTGTAAAAGAACAACATATTTTAAAATTCTAATAATTAAAAATAATATCTGGTTTCCTTAAACATACCTGTGACATAATCACTTTGGGCTCCTTTCACATTGGTTTGTTGCCTAGAGGATTAATACCGATTATGATTTGGAATTTCCCCAAAATACAGTTAGAAGAGATCCTTCCGTATTTTGCTACCTTGTGAGTGAAAATGATTTCTAAATCTGCTAAGATCTCCTCCTCTTCCTCCTACTCCTCCTCCACCTCGGAGAGCCCTCCCTGGAGATCCCGTACATTCTGGAGCATGGTGCAGTTGAGTTCCACTTGAATTTTCAAGTCCATTACATCTGAGTGATGGTCAGCTGGGTGAACAGAAAAAAATTTCCTACTTGCAGTTCTGTTTATGTGTGTGTGTGCACCTAACAAAGTTTTTATAGCTGCCACTTATTTAAAACACTGAAAACATTTTTAAATGTTAGTTGAGAAAAACTGCTTTACATCTGTATGACACATGGTTGTACCACATATTTAAGATGGATTTCTAAGGAATTTAATTCTAAAATTAATGTTTAAAGAGGTACTTTTCTGGATGGAATTTTCCTTTCTTGCCCAAACACCTATATGGGTTTAGCAGTGATTGAATTGAATTCATTGAGTCGAATGGTGAAACATTCTCTGGGATCCAACCATGGTCTTTGTTAAATGGTATCACTTTGAACATTTTCCCAATTCACCGTACTTTCAGACTGTCCTTTTCAAAAGCAAAGGTCCTATTCTTGTTGTGAATACAGTGTACCCTGCATAGTCTTTCATTGCTTCCTTGGAAAGCTGCAAGAATTAGGAAGTTATTTTTAGTCTAAATAACTCTAAAAGACATCTTTCATCTGTCCCAGTCATTCACATTTGTCATTTATTTCAGAGTTTCTTTTACATTATCTCCATTCTGTTAGAATCTAGATGAACAAGGACAAAGTTGCATGGGCAAAGGTGAGGAAAAGTTAAAAGGATTGTCATTTAAATTGCCTTCCTTTAAATTGCCTTCCTTTACCTATTGCTTGAAGAAAAGTCTCCTTTCTTTGAGTACAGTGTTGCTATTATATACCATTTGCATTTTAGTCAGGGACTGAAATAACAGAGTGCAGAGATCCCAGAATAGTGTGAACCAGTTTTTTGAAATGCCATGGAGTAATTTTCATAATACCCTGGAACATGATTTTATGGATATATATGAAGTCCAGGATGACAGGAGTCAGATAGAGATGCTTGCCTTTCAGATTTGACAAAATTGATTTCTTTGCCTAAGGAAAGCCCTAAGAAGGTATCATCCTGATGGTAACCACAGCCAGATGCAGTGTCCAATTACCGGATACTGTATGTACCGAAGGGCTTGATTCTTCCTGTGCAGTTGCACTGCCAACTTCAGCTCCGCAGAGTGGGAGACAGAGACACAGCATGGCAATGTGAAATAGTGGCTTCCGTTGACCATTCTGTCCTTAAGACAGGGTGACAGCCACAAAGCAAGCTGTATTTATTGCTGTTGGCATTAGTCCAAGTTTCCAGGGCTAGCTTAAGTCTGTTCTAACATTCTTTACCAAGGGTCAGCAGCTGCAGAACCAGAGGTTTAATTTGCTAACCCTTGTTTTTCCATCTTGATGGTGGAGATAAATGTCATGTACTAAAAATGAGCACGGGGAACTCCCCTTCTCAAGATATCTCCTGTAGACCTTATGCCAGTTGCATACATGTGACAAATAAACAGCTCTTGAAAATTCCAGTGCTATAGATCAGAACTATTATAACTAAACAAACATAGGTTTGCTCCTCAGTGAGTCAGAAACTGCACCAGGTTGCACACAAAGAAAACTTTATTTGCAGCAAATAAGGAGATCACTGGGAATGGCTTCCAAAGCCATGACTCCCCAAGCAAGGGTGGATGGGTTCCTTTTATTTAGGGTTAGGATGTGTATGTATATTATTATTTTATTTAAATTCAATTTGGTTAGCGTGTAATATATTATTAGTTTCAGGGGTAGAATTTCGTGGTTTATCAGTTGCTTATAACAGCCAGTGCTTATTACATCAATTGCCCTCCTTAAAGCCCATCACCCAATTATCTATCTCCCCAT
The DNA here is from genome assembly GCA_002007465.1 of Ailurus styani. Lineage (NCBI taxonomy): Eukaryota > Metazoa > Chordata > Mammalia > Carnivora > Ailuridae > Ailurus > Ailurus styani. Next base: position 167,650 of record LNAC01001231.1, on the reverse strand, counting down.
GCACCTCTCCTCCAGCAAGCCTCAGTTTTTTCCCTGTAGTTAAGAGTCTCTTAGGGTTTATCTCCCTCTCTGTTTTCATCTTATTTTATTTTTCCTTGCCTTCCCCTATGATCATCAGTATTGTTTCTTAAGTTCTGCATATGAGTGAAATCGTATGGTAATTTGTCTTTTTCTGATTGACTCATTTTGCTTAGCATAACACCCTCTAGTTCCATCCACATCATTGCTGATGGCAAAATGTCATTTTTTTAAAAGATTTTATTTATTTATTTGACACACAGAGAGAGATTACAGCGGCTTTAACCCACTGAGCCACCCAGGTGCCCAAATGTCATTCTTTTTAATGGCTGAGTAATATTCCTGTGTGTGTGTGTGTGTGTGTGTGTGTGTACGTGTACATGTGCACCCCACATCTTTATCCATTCATCTGTTGATGGACATAGGGGCTCTTTCCATATTATGGCTATTGTGAACATTGCTGCTATAAACATTGGGGTGCATGGGTCCCTTTGAATCACTATTTTTGTATCTTTTGGATAAATACCTAAAAGTGCAATTGCTTGATGACAGGGTAGTTCTATTTTAACTTTTTAAGAAACCTTCATACTGTTTTGCATAGTGGCCACACCAGTTTGCATTCCCACCAACATCTGTTGTTTCCTAAGTTGTTAATTTTAGCTATTCTGACTGGTGTGAGGTGTTATCTCATTGTGGTTTTGATTTGTATTTCCCTGATGCTGAGAGATATTGACCATTTTTTCATAAGTCTGTTAGCCATTTGTATGTCTTCTTTGGAAAAATGTCTATTCATGACTTCTGTCCATTTCTTGACTTAATTATTTAGTTTTTTGGGGTTTTTTTTTTGATAAGTTCTTTATAGATTTTGGATACAACCCTTAGTCCCATATGTCATTGGTGAATATCTTCTCCCATTCCATAGGTTGCCTTTCAGTTTCATTGATTGTTTTCTTTGCTCTGCAGAAGCCTTTTAACTTAATGAAGTTGCAAAAATTCATTTTTGGTTTTGTTTCCTTTGTCTCTAGAGAGGTGTATAGCAATAAGTTGCTGCAGCTGAGGATGAAGAGGTTGCTACCTGTCTTGTCATCTAGGATTTTGATGGTTTCCTGTTTCACATTTAGGTCTTTCATTCACTTTGATTTTATTTTTGTGGATGGTGTAAGAAAGTGGTCTAGTTTCATTCTTCTGCGTGTAGCTTTCCAGTTTTCTCAACACCATTTGTTGAACAAACTGTCTTTTTTCCCCTGTTTTGGATATTATTTCCTGCTTTGTCAAATATTAGTGGATCATGGATTTGAAGGTCCATATCTAGACTCTATTCTGTGCCATCCCATTGATCTATGTGTCTATTTTGGTGCCAGTACCATGCTGTCTTGGTGATTGCAGCGTTGTAATACAGTTTGAATTCCAGAATTGAGATGCCTCCCACATTGGTTTTCATTTGCAACATTAATTTGGCTATTCAGAGTCTTTCCTGGTTCTATACAAATTTTAGAATTGTTCCAGCTCTGTAAAAAATGCTGGAAGTAATTTCATAGGGATTGCATTGAATGTATACATTCCTTTGGTTAGCATAGACATTTTTATTTATTTATTTATTTGCTCCAGGAGTATAGATCTGTGAATCATCAGGTTTATGCCTTTCACAGCATTCACCAAAGGACAAACTCTCCCCAATGTCCATAACCCATCCACCCTATCCCTACCCTCCCACCCCCCAGTAACCCTCAGTTTGTTTTGTGAGATTAGGAGTCTCTTATGGTTTGTCTCCTTCCCCATCCCATCTTGTTTCATTATTTTTCCCTCCCTACCCCCCACAACCCCCTAC